>JAHTLZ010003547.1:16189206-16204047 GCA_023846285.1 Phrynocephalus versicolor
GTGTGTGTGTGTGTGTGTGTGTGTGTGTGTGTGTGTGTGTGTGTGTGAGAGAGAGAGAGAGAGAGAGAGAGAGAGAGAGAGAGAGAGAGTTTCAGGTGACTGTCAGTTTTTTAAGAGGATAAATCATCATCAAAATTCACCAGTGTAATTCTGAAAAAATTATGTCCAGTTAACACCGTAATTAATGGTAACCTCCTACTTTGAATTGCTCTAAAAGTGAGCAGGGGAGCCGACATAAGGCCAAGGTGTCAGCAGCTACTGATCATTCTGGTTCATGACTCAACTTTCCGATATTAAGTTTGTTGATTTCCCAAAGAAATCTGCCAGAACTCTGGATTACACTGGTAAAAGAACTGATATTTAAACCATATTTAACTGTAATTGTATCCGTGTTAAAAAAAAAAGTTGATCACAAGATGCAAGGTGGATCTCGTTCCCCTTCCCACAGACTCATATTATTCTCTTAGGAAGTGTATCATTTAACCTCCTGCTGGCCGGACCATTTATTTTAGCTGGGGGCTTGAGTCTCAGTTTAATGCCTCAAATTGCTCAAGGTGCCCTCCTCTCCCGCCATAAATTGCTCCCTTCCCAATCCCCTTCTGCCATCCTGCTTGCTGTCCTCCCTGTTCCCTTGCTCCTCCTGCCTGCCTAAGTTTCCTCCTGCCAGCATGCTTGATTGCCTCCCAGCTCCCTCACTCACCTTCCCTGCCAGCACACCATGTTAACAACCAGCCTTCTGGCTCACTTACCCTGCTCTATCCTCTTATTAACCCAATTTTAAGGAGAAGCAGACAGTGGTGCATAAACCATAGTTTATGATTCTAAAATTGTAGCAAAAATTATGTGCATATTATGTGGTTAACCAGTATGATAGATAAGGCCTGACTTGTGGAATGCTGGATCAGAGGGTCAACCCTTTGGTTTGATCTAGAAAAGCCCTTCTGTCATTTGTTGTAGTAGGGACAAAGATTTTGGAAAGGTAGCTGCTGCAGTTAGTGGCATTCTGCAACAGCTAAAAGACTGGACCAACTGGGGATGAAAAATTCCCTCCCCCTCTCTCAACCATCTCTTCCAAGAGTGGAGAAAGAAATTGCCCTCCCCTCCCAACAAGCAGTCACATTTCGCCCACATTCACACCACACTCTCTGTGGTACCTTTGATTTTTCTATCAATTTCACTCTTCAAACACTTAACAGCCTAAAGCTGTTCTATGCCTTTGTTACAAGCTTTATCATTGGCAGAATGCTAATTATCATACCCTCACTGAATACCTTATGGTTGGGGTGTTTTGTTTTCACTTTAGCCTGCTGAGTTCTCTTGCACCAGTTTAAAGGCTCTCTTTTCTGAAAGGCCTGAGCTTTATAGAATGCAACTTCCCACCAGATCAAAATAGAAACAACTCTCCTCAAAGGCCTTCAAAGCTGCTTCAGTATATTCTTTGCCTGGAGAAATAAGAGCTGTAAAGCTCATCTGTTTCCTTAATTTATTTGCCCGGCTTCTCCCACCCTCGACACCCATTTCCATACTCATATACAGACTGTCCCTTCACTAAGCCCTCATCCATGGAGGAGGAATTTGTCTAAAAATAAAACATGCCCATCTCATCTTGAAATATATTCTTTTGATACTGGATCATGGAGGATTTAATCTTTTCCAAATACCCATTGACTTCAATAGTCTTTGGCTCAACCCCTGAAATTGTCATATGAGGACCTTGCCTCCTATATTATGTGTAATGTACAGCTTATGGTTCATTTTTAATTTTTTTTTAAATATTACTTAGCATTGGAATCCTGATTTTCTTAAACACAGAGAAAGAAATAGCTAGAGATTAAACTCCCATCTCCAACCCCTTGAGATGCTCTAATAAGCTAATCTAGTAGTCAGTAAGATATTGCAAAAAAAAAAAAAATGCTGTTAACATACATCCATAGCTTCTGTTTAACTGCATGAGAAGGGAAAGATGTGAAAAAAGTCTAGCTGCCCTATTAATTTATCTTTTTAATGTTCTTGGACACAATCCCCAAAGTCCTGGGTTCAATCCCCAAGTAGGTCAGTGTGTCTTTCCCCACACCTCCCCCTGAATACAGGATTTCTAAAAAGATGTTTCCCTCAAGAGAAGAGATAAAGGAACAAAATGTCACATTTCAAGCCATAAGAAAAGACTTTATAAGCAACTTTTTTAAAATGACTGTAGCAATGTAGGTTAAAGAGAACACATTGTGTCATGCACTCTAAAATTCAGATGATGCAGTCTGTGATCATGGGTCCACTCTCCTCAGCTCACCTTGCAATCCCGAGAGGCCTAGTAGGTAGCTTTACCTCAGAAAACACTGAAACAGATGAGTAAAGCCATGCCTTTCCTGCGCTCTATCTCCATCCATCCCACTGCCACCTCCAGACCACAAAAAAAAAAAAAGAAAAAAAGAAAAAAAGAAAAAAGAAAGAGTGTCCAACGTTTTGGGAAAGGAAAGCAGGAACTGGGGTGCTTCCTGTCATTTGATAGCTTCCTCAAGGCACTGGAAGGGCTAGATGAGTGTTTTTCTGTTCCAAGCGACCTCTTCCCAGTTTTTATTGGTGGTATGCACTGTAAATTTATAAACCATACCTGGAAAATGAGCATATTTAATTATACAGGTTAACCAATTTAAGAAATGTATTGTTGCATTTTACTTTGTATAAATTATTCCACTGACTAAAGAATGAACAAACCCCTACTTGCCTAAATTTACAGCTGTGTAACCTGGATTGGGCACCCAGAATATTTAATTTAAACTAATTAAAAGCCTCTTTTCTCCCTCCTCTGAATTTCTGGTTCTGAGGCTCCCTGCGCCTCCTTAGAGAAGCCTTTAGGATCCTCAGGATGGGAAAGGGCATTTAATAGTCATAAAAATGCTGCTGGATTACCCCCAAATCCTGGCAACAGAGATCCAGGGACAGTTTTAACTATTAAAGACTCCACCCACTCAGTCTTCCAAGGCATCAAAAGTTTCCCTGCAGCAAAGGGGTCAGTAGGGAGCACTGGAGCCAGAAAGGGAAGGGATTAAGAAACATTCTATTATTTTAAATTAAGCATTTCTATCACCTGATTCAGGTTATGCCAGTGTAACTTCACTAGATATTTGCATGTGTGTGGTTTTTTCCAGTTATATACATTTTAACTGTTTACATATAATCAAGTATTCCTTGTTATGTGTGTGAACTAGGGATGGGCACCTTACGAAAAATGGCATAATGTACAGGTATTGTCATTTCATAAATTAACAAAACCTTATGAAATGAAATGAAACAGCAAACAGCATGTCGTCAAGAAATGAAACAAAACACATATTTTTGTTTCAGAAATGAAAAAAATTGTCCTAGCCTCTTGATCCACCTGTCTTGAGAACAGGAGGTTTATTTTAAACCGATTGATTTTTTTTCATTCCTTCATGTGCCTCAGCAGTTGAGATAGCTTATCTCCATTCTTGATCAGCCTGTAGCTAGCCAGGAGCTGAGCTTTTCCCTTCCCTGGCTGGAGCTGCAAGTTGATTTAAGCTGATTATTTTCCTAACCTTTCCTGACTAAGTAGGACTGTGGATTTTTTATAATATATTTTCCTTCCTTCCCTTGCCATGCAGTAGCTAGCTATTAGTTTTCTAGCTTGTTTATAGAGTGTTCTTTGCTTGAAATAAAATTGATTGGAAAGCTTGAGGATCTGATTTAGGGCAGTGGGTTCCCTGTTAAATAAAAAAAAAAAGGAAAGCTCCCCATTATTTATAGCCTTATTATGTGTTTTGTTTCATTTCATTTTTTTCATGATGAAAATTCTTTTTAAAAATCAGTTATTAATGAAACTAAACAAAATGAAGACTGAAACAAAACAAAATGAATTTAACCAGTATAGTTCCATTTCGTGCCCATCTGTAGTGTGAACTTCCAAGGTTTACAGACAACCTCGCAAATGTGAAGATTCCTGAGGTGAGGTGCATTTCTTCTCACAATATCTTGAAGGGTGGAAACAGTCTTCTTTACTGTCAGACCCATCAGTATTCCTTTCCACTTCTGGCCTAAAGCTGCATGCTTCCACAGAAACCAGGGCAATCCTGGGCCAATTTACTCAGGTTTTACTATAAATTTCAGATGTTGCTCTATGTTTCTGGAAGTTTTAATAAATAATTTCAATTGAAGACATCTGTATGGAACTCATATTTAAAATCCAGTTTCAGAGATAAATGGATTCTGCTTGACCAGTGGGAACTGGGAAGACTGATAGAACATTTATAGTCAGAGGGCATGAGGGGGCAGAAGACCACTGGCTATCAATCAAAACATAAACATAGTTGTTGCAAACCTTTAATAGCTAAAACTGAGTACTATATTGCAACTACAATAGACCCAGGGGCTGTATTTTTTAAATAAGCATTTTAATTTCCAGATTTTTTAATGCTAAGAAAGTTCCCTTGCACCCTCTAAGGGATATGAGGGAAATTTCACCAAATTATGAACCCCTCTAACAAACCAGCCCTTCCATACCCTTGTGTGTGTGTGTGTGTGTGTGTGTGTGTGTGTGTCTGTGTGTGTGTGTGTCTGTGTGTGTGTGTCTGTGTTGTGTAAAAATATCACTAGAAGTGTAAGGTACCAACTGGCATTGCTTACTCCAGGCTAAACCCACCTTGATTGAGTGTCTTGGCCTGGGCAATGAGGCATTACAAAATAGAATGAGGTGTGTATTTTGGGCTCTTCTGACTCATTTTGAAACGAGAGTGCTTATATTATTTTGATTCTTAGAGCTAGTTTGCCCATTCTTTGATTTATATGCATGCTCCTCGATATCTAACATATTAGGATTTGTTTACATGTTTAGATCCACACAGCAGTTCTTTTTCTTCAGGTGAGTAGCAGGTACCTGGGATCACGCATGTATAGTAATACTGTACTGAGGAAAGTACGAGACCATACAATTCTGAAAACAATTGACATAAGTCAGGACAGACTTTATGGCATGCAATTATTACTATCTAAAATGCATACAAACACACATCAGTCAAAGAATGCTTGTGTGCAAATGAAAAAGGTGTAAAGGAACACATACAAAAACACATTCAGACATCTATGGGGGTGAAGGATTCACCACAAAGTGGAATAATTTTGATAGTGGGAAAATGAAACCATTGATGAGAATGAGATTGATGGATCCATGTATTCCTAATTTGCTCATCCTAATGTGTTTTTGGCAGTGAGGTCAGAGAGAAAAATGGTGGCAAGAGATGAAGGGAAATGTTGCAATCACAACGCTGATAATGAACAAATTGTACAAAGTGGGGAGGAGTATAGAGTTTTTGTCTACTTTTTGGCAAATTCCGAACTATGAGTCTTGAAAATCTACCTTTACATTCAGTCCTAACTAGAGAGGGGCACGAAACAAAAATATAGTGTTCCGTTTCATTTTTCCTTTCATTTTCATTATTAATGAATTTTTAAACTATTTTTGAGTGAAACAAAACAAAACAAAATTATTTGTTATGATATACAATGGCTCTCCTAGGTCCTAGAGGCACCAAATTCGGTGGGTAGATTCCTTGGACACTTTGAACATAAGAACATAAATATAATAATAATAAGAAGAGCCATACTGGATCAGGACAAAGGCTCATCTAGTCCAGCTTCCAGTATCTGACAGTGGCCCCACCAAATTCCTCTGGGAGCACACAGAACTAGATATCTGTCTCTGAAACCACTCCCCTACATCTGGCCCACGAAGTACCCTGGTTTTAAGCCTGGAGATTAGACATCTCCATCATAGTTTGTAACTTGTAATGGGCTTTTCCTCCAGGAATTTGTCCAATCTCCTTTTGAAGGCATCCAGGCCTTACATTATCTTACATTGGAACACATTTGCCATTTCACAGCCTATTTCCCCAGTTTAAAGAGATCCTGCTGGATCTCTCAGTATTTGGAGAGGTTTGGGGTTAAGGGGGCCGATTTATTAAACTCCAAAGTGGGTCCTTCGTGGAAAAAGAGGAAGAGGAAAATGTGACATTTTAAACTTAAGTCTCATTCCCCTCCATGCTGTTGAATGCAAAGGAGTGGGGTTAAGGCAAGTGCTGAAATGATTCCGTTCTGTTCTATTTTCGCTTGCCTTTCCCTAAAAGAAGGAAGCACAGGCTTAGGGCCATAAATTTTCTCTTGCTGTTTCAGAGAATGAAACTGGGGGTTTTATTGCTTTATCACTTAGCAACCCTTCCAAGCAAGACCTATCAGCACTTGCCTCAACCCCACTCCTTCATATTTCACAGTACAGAGGGGAATGAGGCTTGAATTTAAAAGGCCACATTTTCCCCGCTTCCTCTTTTTCCATGGGGGACCCATTTTGGTGTTTAATAACTCAGTCCCCTGAATCCTAAACCTCTTCAATTTTGGAGGGCTTAAAGGGAAGTGTACAAGGAAGCTACCCACCAAATTTGGTGCCTCTAGGATGAATTGTTTCATTTCTAGCATCAAAAATGGTGGTTCGTTTCATTTTGTCACAAAATACATTCTACTGTTTCATTGTGTAACAAAATGATTCATTACATAACAAAATGATGGAAAAGCATTTTGTTTTTCATTTTGTACCCATCTCTAGTCCAAACCATTTTAAAGTTTCTCCCTGGTGACTAAGACATCTGTCCTGAAGCAATCTGGTTTTCTTTTATGCTCTTTAGTAGGATTTTCAGCAACAGATCAACAATAAAATGTGCCTGAATCCCATACCCTCCTAGGAAGAGGCACAGGATGAGATTTGCTTTAAGTCAATGGTTGTGAAATGGTTGCCATAATTGGACCCTTGTGGCAGATGAATCTGGATGTTTGCACTTCCCACGCTTCTGGCTTGGCTACTTTATAAGATAGATTTAGAGTGATTGGCAGGCTTACAGAGTGCTATATTGGCTGAGCTGTAGGTTGAAGTCTCACCTGGTTTCATCCCTGCCCTTTGGTTGTCTTGGAGGATCCTGACATAGAAATTGCATCCTTGAGTTTTACTTTACTTTTTGGGAAGACTGGTGAATTAACAGCTGATTCATACACATGCCAAGACCTCATAGGTTAGTCTCGCCAGAAACTTTTCTTAAGAGTAGGATATAAAGGTCCTTTTGCTATAGCTACATCTAACCAGACAGCTGCCTAGATGCCCTAAGCATATCCAATGTTGTCTGATTTCAGAAGCTAAGCAGGGGCAGCCCTGGTTAGTACTTGGATGGGAGACCACCAGGGAATACCAGGTGCTGTAGGAGCCTGCAGTAGCAACTGGCAAACCACTTCAGTATTCCTGCCAAGAAAACTCCATGGACATGGGGTCATGAAGAGTCAGTCACGACTGTAATGATGCAAAACACACACACACACACACACACACACACACACACACACACACACACACACACATCTAATCAAGCACTGGACAAAAATTCAAGCATTCTTTTAGAAAAGTCACATCCCACCATTTCCAACCCCCCTCCCTGCATCCTATCTCTCTTTCTCCTCCTTCTCTTTCCATCTCACCCATCTTTGGTAACTTTTCTGCCAAAATCCAACTGTAACAACAGCGCTTATAAACAATGAAAATTCCAGCTGCCTGACATCAGCTATGTGAAGCTTTCACTTCACACGGATACAAATATTTACCCTGAGCTCTGGCAAAGCTTGCCTTGCCCATGTCACCTTTAATCATACACTTCTCCTTGATTGCGTTATGCTTTCCAGTACGTGATTTGATCTGGTTTACTTTTTAACACATCCCAGAGGCTTCGTCAAAATCAGCTCTGTGCAGGACATGTCTTTTGGTAGCTGCCAAACATGCTATTCAGAAGGACCTTGGCAAAGAGGAAAAGGGGTCCATCTCCCCTCCTTCACACAGAGGCATCATTAATTGCTGTACTATTTTTACCTCTCTTTAAAAATGAGTAAAAAAAGTATGTAGACCCAGCCACATGAACATTCAATGTATATGTTCCTGAAATGTTCTGTTCCCCTTAAGCTGTGTTCCTATCAACACAGTTCCATTCAAATCACTAGGGAGTCATTCAAAGGATTGTTGCTGAGCAATTCCTGTTTATTTCCAAGGTGGTCATGCCAGGGAATGTCCCAGTGGATTAGGTCCTCCCTTTGTTTTTGTTTTTGTTTTGTCTTGTTTTACATCCCAGACCCATTTCTAATTTTGCTATCCTTTCTGGTAAGTTGCAAAATATATCCATTTTGCAATGCAGTCGGAGAGATGCTCCTGACGGTGGTGGCATATGCCTTCATTACACCAAGGCCACATTTAGGGCAAATGTCTCAGATTACTTTTCATCCACTTCCCAGTTTTACTTACATAGGTAAATTCTGGCTTTAAGAAATGAACTGTGCAGAAATTCTAAGAAAAGCCCACCTTCAGTTACAAAGAAGACAGTCGACAAGGGCCTACCTTTAAAGAGACTTTGGGAGCAACACAGATGTTTGTGGACATCCAGCCAAAGGAATATGGTGCACAGGTCCCACCAGGTCTATGATGTTTGTCATTTCCCTTTTTGGCACAACACCAGTATAAGGATGGCAAGCACAATGTTGTGTTCGCATTCCTCTGTGAAAATCTCTGTTTTGTATTTCCAGATGTTGGAACTGGTGTGAACCACAATTTGCCTCAGAGATCCATAAATTTGTGAGGCTAGCAAAACCCTTCCATGAAAGGAAAAAGTGTACAAAACTGTGTGCACATCTGCAATGTGTGCACAATTTAGAACATGTACATTTGAGAAGAGTCCACAACTGTGCATAATGCTGGTTGTGTGACCTATGCTGACACTTGCCTCACATTGATGGTTTATCTAACTTAATAAACTGGAGGAATGTTTCAGAAGAGTCTGTGAAGTTTCTCAGTCATCCAGGTGAATTTATCTGGAACTTGAGTCATGGCAACTGGACTTCTTTTCTTGAGCGAGTGAAACGTTTTGCTGCTCATCCAAACAGCTGCATCAGTCTGAGGAAAGCTAGTTCTGAATCCTCCATTTTATAGTTCACATTGACTTCATGTCCCCGCATCTGAAATAGGCTCATAAGATGAACCATGGCCTAAATAGGCTTGTTAGGTGAACAATAGGCTCATTAGGTGGAAAATGGCCCACCTTTACAACATTCCCAACACCCATAAATTATGAGTCATTAGTCATGGCCTTGTTGGTGGAGGTGTGAAATATTTTTGATTTGTCTGAGGATTGTTGAAATGGCTGCTTGATAAGTAGCAGGAAGGTTGTGCCTGAGCCCCCCACCTCTGTTGAGAGAGGGATTTTTAGTTCTCACATAAATGGCTTTGCTGAGCCCAGCAGAGAGTCTTCCCCAGTGTTGTCTGGAGGTGCCAGGGACTGAAGCTTGGACCTGGTGAATGGAAAGGTTATGGTCTTATGCCAAGTTACATTCCTTCCTCTATGATTGCTGCATCTAGCCCAGTTTTGCTTGCTCTGACTGGTAGTAGCCCTCCTTATTCAAAGGCATGGCACCTTTCCTACTTCTCCTTCCTAAGTTTTCTAACATAGTCTATCTTTCTTTATTCATATTGGAAACACACAATGTAATTTTATTGGGTATTTTGTTAAATTTTATTTTATTGCTTATTTGCTACTTTTATGCTTCCTTGTTGTACACCACCTTGAGTCATCTTTGTACAAGCTGGTGGTATATAAATCCTAAATAAAATAAAGTAAAAGGAAAAGAAAGTAATTAGTGGAAAACATACAAAATTAAGCAAGAGGCTATATAAAATCACAAGATATTCTTTTTAATGTAAAACTTGAAAAAATATATCAGATGATTTTTTGTCCAATAATGAGCAGCATCAAGGACATTTGGGGCAGTTAACATCAATATTCCATAGTACATGTTGAGTACTCTGGCATAAGTGATTATTCTGTGTGTAGAACACGGGACCTTCTGCATGCAAAAACCGCACCCTTGCAAATAAGCTAAGCGATAGTCCCTAACCCAAAGAGCTACTCCCGAAAGGAAAGTTGCCTTCTCCTGCTGCTAATCAAGTGCTGTTCTAAATGTGAGTTTTGTATGAAGTGGCATGACAATGGCCCATTGTACAAAGATAATTGTGATAGATTAGCATAAATGCCTTATATCATGTTAACCTAAGTTGCACTGCATAATGAAAAGGGCTATAGTGTTACAGTGCTATTGTCGCAGAAATTCCACATTGTGTCACTGCCCGTAATTTTTGAAGAGCAATGCTTTTCAAATGCAAAATTATGATAGACACATTCTTTCCAAATTTCCAGAATTCAGAAGCAAAACAAAATAAACAGATTGGGACAACTGTTATTAATTTTGCACAGTGGTACTATCTACTAGAGATGGGCACGAATAAAAAAAAGTGGTGTTTTGGTTTTTCATTTGTCGTTGAGAGGTCCATTTCGTTTCATTTCCGTTTTTCATGAATTTTTGGAAAAATTCCGTTTCTGTTTTTTTGTTTTTTCGTTTTTCATTTCTACCTGCTTTTTGCGCAATTTTTAAAGCATTTTCATGTGGGGGCGTCCCGCAATGCCCCAGACCAGAGGGAAAACACTAAAAAAATGGATGCTGGCGGAGACACAGTATAGACTAGGTACTTAGGGAGGCTGCAAAGGTAGTGGCGGGTCTTGCCCAGGGTGCAAGGCAGCCGCAGAGTGACTGTACTGCAGGGCAGGGGAGGGTACTCACCGAGAGGTAAGCACACATGCACACAGGGAGGCTGCAGGACTGAAGCTAGAGTCGCAGAGACAGGAATCTCACCCTAACTCCCAATGGGGACTGCAAGGAGGACGGGGGCTGCCAGAGCTTTTTATGCCCTCTGTGGCTGCCAGACCTGCCCAGTCTGCAACCTGGGCATGCTATTGGTTGAAGTTGTCCAAGAATTTACATGATCACATCACATGGCTTGCCTCCATGCTGTGGCTGGAGTAGCGACATCCATTTTGTCATCCTTAAAGGGAAAAGAAAAATACATCACGATGGGAGAAGACAAAAACAAATGTTTTAAGGACCCCAACCCCCTGGTAGGTAATAATTTCAAATAATTATCACATTATCGCTTCATTTTTATGGATGTCCAGGGCGTTTTAATACCCAAAAATCAGTATTAGGCATCTGGGAGCCATTTTGGGTCGATGTCCCCTAACTCCCCTTAAAGGAAAAAAATACAGCGATCTGAGAAAAGACATAAATGCACATTTAAGGACCCCAACCCCCCAGTAGGTATTATCAGATAGTATAAATAATTATCACTGGGTTTTTATGGATGTCCAGGGCATTTTTAACATTTAAAACAGCTCATTTCATTGTGCGTCACCATTAACGAAAATGAAACGTAATGAACACAATTTTCGCGGTTCTTTTCATTTCGTTCCATTTTCATCACAATTTTCGTTTGTCATTTCGTTATGTAATGGAACGACAAATGAACAACGGAAATGAAAAATGTCCGTTTCGTGCCCATCTCTACTATCTACATTTGCATGATCACTACCTGAATATGCTTTTATCTCATGAGCATTTTGCAAGTCTGGTTTTGCCCTATGTGTGTATATGGGGAGGGGAGGTATTTGCTTTGGTGACAGATTGTTTATAACTGGCAAAAAGCAGACAACCCAAAAGCCACCATAATTTAAAGGAGTTTGGAAAACAATGTCCCTAGCCACTCATGTAAACACAAGGTACCTCCCAAGTAAGAGTTCCTTAGATGAACAGATTATTTTAGTATCTTATACAAAACATTGATACACTTAAATTCTAGGGAATCAAAAGACTGAATACGTATGTATTCCCTGATTAAATTTTTTTAGTGCTCACACCCTTATGCAGGGGTGGTGTTTGCACCTCAGTACCATAATGTCTCACATGGCCCATCTGCCTTCTGAACAGTTTTTCCTCTATGTGTTGCTGAGGGGGAGATTTACCAGTAAGTAGGGAGGGAAGTGAGGGTCACAGGCTGAAGCCAAAATTAGTGCTTCCCCCATCATGAAGCTTGCCATTAGTGTCTGCGTTACAACTGTTTCCACAATCTTAACCTTCATTTCAAACCTTTATGATTGGCTAGCAAGCCAGATACCACCCACAGAGAAAAAAAGCAGACTGGCGTATTTAACAGGACTTGTCAAGAATACATAGGAGCATATAGAACTGAACAGCAGTTCAACCTCTGCTACCCACAGGACCACATACATTTTCAATGGTGTCTTCTTACACTGAGGAATGTCTCAGAAAATGCTTTCTATAAACTAAAACCTTCCACAATTTCCTCTGCTTGTGAAGGTAGATCTTACATTTAACATTACGGATAGAGATGTCCAAGGAATTCGCACAGAACCAAATTATTTTTAAATGTTATTTAGTAGCTCTTATTCTGTGGAACAAATAACAGGATGAGCTGGTTTTTCCTCCAGTCTTATGTGCCTTCTTCAAATCCTATGATACACCTTTCCAAAGTTTGTATTAAACCATACAAGAAGAAATGTAGAATTCCCCCCCTCTCTCTCTCTGTGCGCGCGTATTCACAGGTGTACTGCTTATACCAGGAAAACTCATGTTAAATCCATAACGAAAATCAATGCTGCCAGGTAGGAAAGAAGAGTGTCTGGGAACTGCAGAAAATTACTTAACACAATTGAGAAGCAGCTGATCGCTCAGTGGTTTAGGTATCCGGCTGCAGAGCCAGAGATTAGGAGTTCAATTCCCTGTTCCCAACTGTGCCTCCTTGATTGGGGCAGGGCTTGATGACCCATAGTAGGGATGGGCAGGAAAAGAAAAATGAAATGTTGTTTTGTTGTTTCATTACATAACAAACAAAATGAAATTAAACGAAACAAGGAAGCAGCATTTTGCTATAGACAAAATGAAATGAAAAAAAGAAGCAGCATTTTGTTATAGACAAAACAAAATGGTCATTTTCCCATTGAAATGAACTGTTTTGTTCCATCGTTTTCGGGCTCCTGCCAAGCTGTCAACGTCTGGAGCCCTTTAAACCTGGCCCAGACGGCACCAGGGGGACCCCATGGTGCCGACTAGCCCAGGTTTAAAGGGCTCCAGACATTGACAGGTTGGCAGGAGCCTTTAAAATGGCTCCCAGAGTCCCGGGCACCAAATCTGGTGCCTCTAGGACTCAGGAGAGCCATTTTGTTTTCATTTCATTTTGTATGATTTTTTTTTAAATGTAAGAAACAAAACAAAACAAAATGGTGGTGAGCATGAAACAAAACAAAACAAAACATTATTTTTCCATTTTGTTTCCATCCCTAATCCATAGGGTTCCTTCAAGTTCTGCAGCTCTAAAACTATGCAAAAAGAATAAAGAGGTAGGAAGGGAGACACAGGCAAAATGATGGTGATGGTGCAAAATTTTGTTGAGAAAACATACTAATAGTCCCCACCCCAAAAAAGGATGAAAGGGGGGGACAGTACACATATGAAGACAGAGGGTTTATACAAATACCATAGATATAATTCTGATGTGTTAACTGTACTCCAGTGTATATATATATGTGGAGAAACACTGCATTCATAATTGTCTGCCATGGATTAGATTTAGGACGATTTTGGAAATATAACATTTTTTAGCATTCATTTTTTTACTGTTTTAAAACAAAACATACAGTTTAATATTTTGCATAAAGCAGCTTCTATGTTTAGTTAGGGTTCAAAATGCTGAGATACAGTATAGTAAGCATCCATCCAGAATGACGTGCATATAGTGGAGACAATTATATTTATTTAAGAAGCATAACATCCAGAGGAATCGTCTGGCAAATAAAAAACTAAGAACCTTTTCTAAGAACCTCAGACGACTTCTCTGCCCTCACTGAGTCCCTTCCCTCTCCTCCAGCTTAGGTGACCATCACCTCCCGCTCCTAACTGGTTTTTGCTTAACTGACACTCTACTCACTATGCTGTTCTGGGTCATAGTGTCAATCATTCCCCTATACTGTACATTACTCCATTATAGTGGCACACTGATGAATGAATTCATACTGAGTATTTCGGCAAGTGCATAAGTCCTGATATCAAATTTCCTTGTTCCCTGCTCATTCAAATCATTTCCTCCAGTATACTTATCTTCAAAGATATTTGTTTTTTACATCATACTTACTGAAACCAATAAGGATGGCTGTTTATAGCAGATGGAGGAAAGAACATAGACCAACATTGCTCAGATTTAAAATGCCAGAGTAGATAATCTCTGAACCAAGACAAATTCATGAATACAGAGCACTTAAAGATTAGGTTTCAGCACTTCCCTTTATTTACAGTTTCCTGTGATTGTGAAAGGTGGCAGGCAAGTGATCCAGGAGAAAGCTCTGTGTGACCAAAGAACTTTTGTTATTCCATTACTAGGAAAGCGTTTGGCCTCTCTGCAGAGTCTCCTGACACTGTTAACTGTTAGGACCAAATGTCAAGTACATTTCGTAGTAAGGCCAACCTTTTCAGTAAGAAGGTAAATAAGACCTGTAACATTTAGTGTAATCAGACTGCAGCCATGTGGAATAATGAGAAGTTATTACTAGATTACCTGAGACAGTCTAAGATGAATTTGTGTAGCACTCTCTGTGTGAGTCTCCCTCTCTCTCTCTCTCTCTCTCTCTCTCTCTCTCTCTCTCTTAATTATCTCCCTGTCTGCTTATTTACTACTTGTTTAGAAAGTGCATACATGTGATACTGATGCCGTGTCAATAATGATGGGGGAATCCCCTAATACTGAAGAACAAGTCTGGAATAACCTCTTAGCCAAAAGAAAAGAACTGATGAAACAACAAGCTGATTTCTCTCTCTCTCTCTCTCTCTCTCTCTCTCTCTCTCTCTCTCTCTCTCTCT
>JAHTLZ010003547.1:16207833-16231698 GCA_023846285.1 Phrynocephalus versicolor
TCTTTCTTTCTTTCTTTCTTTCTTTCTTTCTTTCTTTCTTTCTTTCTCAAAAGCAGGAAGAGACTTTTTTTAAGGAGGAAAAATTCCTTATAAAGTGTGCACACTAAATCTAACCCTTCAACTTTTCTGCTGCTTCTAACCAATGATTATTTCCTACTGTGCCAGTTGGTATATTTTTTTTCAAGGAAAATATGCACTGTTCAAGGAGAGCAGATCCCTTCCAGGACTTTCCATCTTTTACAGATTATTAACTTGGCTGTTGTTCATGGCTCCAAAACACTGGTTGGCCATGCAGCTCAATTGGCCATGCCTACTGACGACCAAATATGCATAACTCAAGCGTAGGTCTTAACTTAGATTCAAATCTATTTCAATACGTAAAGAAAAAGCGGAAAATAATTTCCTGGATTATTTAAATAGCATTCTTAAAAACCCACAAAAACCCCATGCCAGTGCCCTCTTGCAGCAACTGCCAAAAAGTTCAAGTTGTTTTGTTTAACTGCTACCAGAGGAGTTAGATAATTTCCCATGTAGTCTTTCAATGTTAACTTGTGTTGAATTTCACTTTCTGCATAACTCTGCCTTTGCCCATTCATGAATCATTTCCTTTTGAAATGTTCTCGCTCCATTTCATGTAAGCCAGGGACAATATTTTCTTATCTACATTCAAATATTTGCATACACATGCATTAGGCCAAAGTCGGCCTGAAACTTTCCTCTTGCACTCCTTCCTTGTACATACTTTGGAAGGAAACATTATATATCCATTGTCTAGAATAGCAATACAGCTTAAATACAGTGGTACCACAACTTAAGAGCATCTTGACTTAAGAGCAATTTGACTTAATAGCGGAAAACCGTTGGCATTTTAACTGCCGCCTTACAAATTTTAGATACAAATTTTAGATAACTGCTCTACTTACAAATATTTTATTTCATTTTTTTATTTTTAACTTATTTTTTCAATTTTTTAGATAGGTACCCCGACTTAAGAGTAGTTCGACTTAAGAGCATGCCTAGAGATGGGCATGACTCAAAAAAATGGTGTTTCGTTTGTCGTTTGGTCGTTTAGGGGTCCGTTTCGGTTCATTTTCGTTTTCGTTGGGTTTTTCGCAAATTTTTCATTTTCGTTTTCGTTACGCAATGAAATGAAAAAATGAAAACAAAAATGAAAAATTGCTGTTTCGTTAGCATTCTTTTCAGTTCAATGCATTTGCTGCAACGAAAATGAAAAACACAGCAAAATTTTTCATTTCGTTTCCGTTTCCGTTTTGTTTTCGGAAAATTTTCATTTTCGTTTTCGTTGCCTAACGAAACGAAAAAACAAAAAAGAAAATGAAAATTTCGCTGAGTCGTGCCCATCTCTAAGCATGCCTTCAGAACGGATTAAATTCGTATGTCTAGATATCACTGTATGTGTTTTTTGTTGTATGGACATAAGAGTAGCTCTCCTGAATGTAAGTATCTGTTAAATACACATTCTGGATTTGGACTGGAATTTCATCAGCAATATGAATGGCCACCTTTTCATTGCATTTTTGAAGTTTTCTTTCAGAATACTATAATATTAATCGTGTGTCATCAAGTCAATACCATCACAGGATTTTCTAGGTATTAAATATGCAGGAGTGGTTTCTCAGTCCCTCCTTACTCATCACTAATTTCTTCTGGATTCTTTAAAAAATTATCATTAATTTCTGTAATACGAATCTTGCCGTAAAAAAATGCAAAACAATGAATTGCAAAGACACAATGAATTGATATATTGACTTGCAAAACCAGTTAGTATTGTAACAATAAGGTCCCGATTCTTTCCTCAAGAGGAACCCACTGGAGGGCCAAAGCAGAAGACTCACTGTGTTGGCCGAAAGCAAGCTATAAGTTTGTCACTGCTTGAAAATGCCTGTGCCACTGAAATAACTAAACAGAGTAAAAGGAACATAAACTCTTGCTTTAACTCCCACCAAGGGCAGAAAGTTAGGCTGAGAGCATTTGTAGAGCCCTTCCCCCCTCATACAAATGAACAGGGAAAGGAAAATTGTGGAAACATATTCACTTCTTTATAGTTGAAATCCAGCGGTATAACGTAACCCTTTGCAAGGCTGATAATTTATGAGCCGCAGCAGTTACTAATAATTTTTTAAAAAAATCTCCCACCAAGCTAACTGTCAGGAAAAACTTCCTAACTGTTAGAGCAGTATGTCAATGGACCTAATTACCTCAACTGTTGGTGAGTGCTCCAACAAAAAGAAAGTTAGACAACCACATGGTATTCAGCACTGGGTTGGACTTGACAGCCTTATAGGCCACTTCTGGTTTCATCATTCTGTGATGCTCTTATATATAAATTTGGGGGAGAGTCTTTAATTTCCAGAATGTTAGGTGGAGATTTTCCATAGCTAAAGATTCTTCTCCCTTTCTGCCACCCTGAAAATTTTCTCCATAATGAAAAGGATCTGAAGAGAGCCTCAGGACCTCTTAAGAGGGAGAATGGGAAAGTTTGAATTTAGGAAAAACATCTGCAGCTGTTGAAACCATCAGCCTTACATAGTGTAGGCTCTGCTGCTAAGATTTCAGCCCTTTTATATCCCTAGTGGTGGCTCAGCCAACTAGAGCGCTGAAGCGGTCAGCTGCAAAGTAAGCACTTCTGTGGTTCAAATCCCGGGTACCATGCAGAGGAGTGAGCTCCCGCTGCTAACCCCAGGTCCTGCCAACCTCGCAGTTCGAAGGCATGTAAATACAAGTAGATCAACAAATACCACCATAAAAAAGTGGGACGGTAAAGAGCGTTCTTTGCAGCCATGCCAGCCACAGGGCCACAGACTTGCACAACACTGGCTCTTTGTCTTGGAAACAGAGATGAGCACCACCCCTAGAGTTGGACATGACTAACACACATGTGCAGGGGGAACCATTACCTTTTTATATCCCTAATTCAGAATTCCCCTCTGTGGCTTTCAGTAATTCTTGGACACTGACTCCCTTCACCCATGTCATCGTGACAGTTTAAAACACAGTGAATATTCTGCAAATGTGGTGGTGGCATATCTCTTCCCACCCTAGCACAACTGGTGTTTTTGACATGTACGTATTTGTTCAAACACATCATACCTACATTTCAGTGCCTACAGAAAAGGATCAGCAAGGATATATTATTAAAAAGGTGGGGCACTTACCTAAATAAATCTTCTGGTTGACACTTTATACCCTATATTTCCAGATCATGCCTTTTTGAGTTTAACAAGACGTACAAATCTAAACAGTTGGATAGCTCTAAAATAATGAAATAAAAGAAAATGTAACCATCCAAAGTAGCCCTACATTGGAAGGAGCCTTTGTGTGAGTCTATATAATATGCATGAAAGACAGAAACATTATGGATGCAATCAATCTTACTTTATAGCCATTTCTAGCAGTGCATAATGCCAACCCTACTGTAGTGGCAGGTAATCTACTGCCTCTTTAAATAAATCTAAATATTAGGTCTAGGAGGGATCAACCTGAAGAAAAAATGCTGAAATATAACCGCTAAAGTTAATACTTACTTAATGCTGGGTTTTCTACAAGACTTAAAATGAAAAGGCTTCCCAACTATTATAAGATGTACAGTCTTAATCTACATTTCAATAAGATATTTAAAGGCAGTGCAAGAACTGTCAAGGACCCTTTTTTAAGCCTGAGAGAGACCTACAAAGGAATGCTGACAGTCTCATTTTTTTCCTGAAACGGAAGTATTATTTCATCAAGAAAATGTTATTATATTCTTATTCATTTTGGCACTTCCCACTTCAGGCTCTTCTCTATCCCCATCTGTGTTTGGTGGTATAAATGCTGTAGCACTACCTAGATTGCCAAGAATCCCCAGTGGGTGAGGTAGATTAAATGATATGACTAAATTTACATTCTATCTTCTTCTTCTTCTTCTTCTTCTTCTTCTTCTTCTTCTTCTTCTTCTTCTTCTTCTTATTATTATTATTATTATTATTATTATTATTATTATTATTATTATTATTATTATTATTATTATTATTATTATTATAGGCACATCCAATCTCGCCTGATTTCGGAAGCTAAGCAGGTTTGGCCCTGGTTAGTACTTGCATGGGAGACCACCAGGGAATACCAGGTGCTGTAGGCGCCTGGAGTAGGAACTGGCAAACCACTCCAGTATTCCTGCCAAGAAAACTCCATGGACATGGGGTCACAAAGAGTCAGTCATGACTGTAACAACACAAAACACACACATTATTATTATTATTATTATTATTATTATTATTATTATTATTATTATTATTATTATTATTATTATTATTATTATTATTATCCTCTTCAGAGGAAATACAAGATTAGAAACTTCCACATCAGGTGTGTTTTCATTCATCTCAGGTGCTCTGCATGCTACTGCTGCACAATTTTTATTTCTCACATCTGTGTACACAGGGAGAATTAAGCTATGATATCTTCTAATTATATTACAATATTTAGTTTGTTCTTGCTAGAGCAAAAAGCACCTTGAGTTTTTAAGCTTCACCCCTGCAAATGCAATGACAGTGTCACTTTGGAGAATTCCTATGGTATTTTTATGGCTCGGTAGGGCTTATTTTTGTTTTATTTTTATTTTCTCATTTCATCGTCAGTAACAATAATGACAAAAAGAGCCCTCTCTTCATTAGAAGCCTTCATTATTTCTTACATTTATTAGGAATGTACAACGTTGCCTTATATGAATCTTCTGTCCCCGTGTTACTCCAAAAACAACCCTATAAAGTAGATTTGACTTAGAAATGGCCCAAGGACACTGAGTAAGCTTTCTGATTAAGCACAGAATTGATTCTGGCTCTCCCTTTCTAAAATCCACCCATCTTACCGTTGCATTATACTGGCTCTGTCAGATCAGTGGCAATGGCCCCAAGACTGACACAAGCTGGTAGTAGAACAATGCAACAAGTGGCATGCTTAGTTTGCATAGGAAGAAAAGTCCATATTATTCTGCATAATATGGCTAAATAGATGCTATGCAAACGGGATTATTACATTTTGTACACATTAGGATGCTCAGATTTGGAGAGTGGAATATGGCAACTCTATTTTAGGCCACACATTAGTGTACTAATTTGCTACACAGTTGTGGGCCACAAAGAAGTAGAATCTCCCCACTCCATACTTCCTGACATGAAGGTACCCTATTGTTGTCCTCTATGCATTTCTAGTACTCTTAGGGAAGTTAAGGCTGTTGGATGGCAGTTCTCATCAGCCCTACTTCACATGAACAATGCTGCTAAGAGCATTAATGACGTAGGGCAGAGCTGGCAGACTCTATCTCTTCATGCATTCCTTTTCTCCAAATTTCCAACACCAGTGTTAAGAGCCGGCTCAGCAACGAGTAAGTGGTTCCATAAAGTAACATGGGCAACATGTGTTGCATTTGATCCATGTGCACTCCAAGGCAGCTTCAATAAACCTTGTTGATCATATTCACCAGCAATCCACATGGCCAGATTGCAACAAGGCCCTAAGAAAACTGCAGGCCGATCCATCTAGCCCACAGAATAGCCGGTATAGAAATCTTAATTTAAAAAAAAGACAAAACAAACATTTGGCAACAAGTTGCGGGCAATGAAGCGGGAGGGGAGACGGCTGGAGCGCAAGTGGGGAAAATATTGCAGTGAGTCTGATCAAACACAGCTTAGAGCCCAGTATCGAGCCTATTCCGTGGCTATACGGTTGGCGAAAAGGCAGTATTTCGCCAACCGTATTGCTTCCTCAGAGTGCCGTCCAGCGGAGCTGTTTCGGGTGGTCCGGGAACTTCTTCAGCCAGGAGATAGGGTGGAGGCCCAGGACCATTCGGCGGCATGCTGTGAGGAGTTTGCTGTTCACTTTGAGGGAAAAATTGCTCAGATTTGCAGTGAACTGGACTCCACTATTGATACAGTATCAAGGGATGTGTCCAGTGCACCGTTCTTAGGTCGTGTTATTGGATGAGTTTCAATTGTTGAGACCCGAGGATGTGGACAGGGTGCTTGGATCTGTCCGTTCCACCACCACGCTGCTCGACCCTTGCCCTTCTTGGCTAATTGAAAGATCTGCCAAGAGGGTTCGCACCTGGGTCCAAGAAGCTGTAAATGCCTCTTTAAGAGAGGGAGTGGTCCCTGCTGCCTTAAAAGAGGCAGTAATTAGACCACTCCTAAAAAAACCTAACCTGGACCCAGGACTGGTGGTCAACTACCGACCAGTAGCGAACCTCCCTTATTTGGGCAAGGTGTTGGAGCGGGTGGTGGCCGGACAGCTCCAGGCGCTGCTGGATGAAACGGATTTTCTGGATCCATTTCAATCTGGTTTCAGGCCGGGTTTTGGAACAGAGACTGCCTTGGTCACCCTGTACGATAACCTTTGCCGGGAGAGAGACAGGGGGAGTGCAACCCTGTTGATACTCCTGGACCTCTCAGCGGCTTTCGACACCATCCACCATGGTGTCCTTCTGGATAGGCTGGCCAGGTTGGGAGTTGGAGGCACCGCTTTGCGGTGGTTCCGATCCTTCCTGGCTGACCGTGTCCAGAAGGTGGTGCTGGGGGATAGTAGCTCTGCCCCATGGCGTTTACGTCATGGGGTTCCACAGGGCTCAATACTATCCCCCATGCTGTTTAACATCTACATGGAACCGCTGGGAGAGGTCATCAGGAGGTTTGGGCTGAGGAGTCAGCAATATGCTGATGATACTCAGCTCTACCTCTCGTTCTCCACCAATCCAGGTGAGGCGGTTTCTGTTCTGAACTCGTGTCTGGACCAGATAATGGACTGGATGAGGGTTAATAAATTGAAACTCAATCCAGACAAGACGGAAGTGCTGTTAGTGGGTGCTTCGTCAGACAGGCTAGAGGGCCACTTCCCTGTTCTGGATGGGGTTGCACTCCCCCTAAGGGACAGGTTCCGTAGCTCCTGGACCCCGGTCTAACTCTGGAAGCCCAGGTGGACTCGGTCGCCAGGGGTGCCTTTCTCCAGCTGCGGAATATATACCAGCTGCGCCCCTACCTAGATGAACGGAGCCTCATGACAGTTACACATGCACTGGTAACATCCCGTATTGATTACTGTAATGCGCTTTATGTGGGGCTGCCTCTGAAGACGGTTCGGCAATTGCAACTGGCTCAGAATCGTGCGGCATGGCTGGTGAGTGGTAGGGCCACCAAGGAACACATCACACCGATTCTGTATAACCTTCACTGGTTACCAGTTGCTGCCCGAGCCCAATTCAAAGTGCTTGTTTTGACATATAAAGCCCTAAACGGCTTAGGACCTAGATACCTGAAGGACCGCCTCCTTCCATATGAACCTACCCGGCAATTAAGATCTAGTCAGGGAGCCCTCCTGAAAGAGCCATCCCTTAAGGAGGTGAAGGGGATGGCTTGCAGGAATAGGGCTTTTTCAGCAACTGCCCCCAGACTATGGAATACCCTCCCAAATGAGACTCGCCTGGCACCGACGTTGCTAACATTTCGGCGCCAGGTAAAAACCTTCCTATTCCAAAAGTTTTTTAACTAATGATTGTGGGCCCTGATGGCAATTTTAGTGGTGTGTTTTTAATGTATTGTATTTATTGCATCTACATGTTTTATTGTTCTGATTTTATTGTATTTTGATGTTTTAACTGTTCATTCTGATTGTGAGCTGCCCAGAGACCTTTGGGTAGTGGGGGGCATACAAGCTAAATAAATAAATAAATAAATAAATAAAATAAACAATATTCAGTGGAAATCCCAATTTAATGCTTGCTTTAAATATGGGGTATTGGTAGCACTGGAAGTGAAAATGCTAGCAATAGTGGAGGCAAAAATCCCATCCAGTGGGGCCTGTGGTAGAGCGAGGGTGGCAAAATTAGATCCCAAACCTATCAAAGTTATCCTCCCATGGCTTAAAACTAATCTATTTAATTCAGTGGAATATGTGCTATTTGAGACCACTTAGTCCCATTGGTTTCAATGGGTGTGCTGTAGTTAGTACTGACATGTGATTTAGCTCATAATATTTATATCAAAGACAAGAAGAAAACTAATCAAAATGAACTTTCCATTTTATTTTGCTCTCCCTGTTCCTCTTTTATTTAAAGTAATAAATATAGTGATACTGCTTTATGCCATCAAGCGGCTTCTAATAGTAGGATAACAACACCACCATGATCTCACCACATAACCCAGATCCATTGTCACAGTGCCACCCATGTAAAGGGAGATAAACTAGACGGAAAAGCAAATGTGTCTTCCCTCCACTTAACACATGCACCTCCTACAAAAGTATGTCCTCAAAGATCCATGTCACTCCAGATTAGTTAAGCCACCGTTTATCTGCCAATGATCAATCAGAAAACAAAGCATGCTAAATGTAAAATTTGGTAGAGAAGAAAAATCATTTACTATGTAATCGTTATATATGACAATATAATTTGACAATAAACAAATCACCACCCACAGTAGCAACTTGCTAGATAGGTGGTTAAAAAGTCAAATAAATAAATAAATAAATAAATAAATAAATAAATAAATAAATAAATATCCTTATACAGTGGTACCTCTACTTACAAGTGGCTCTCTTTATGAGCAATTTTACTTAAGAGCAGAAAACTGTTGGTGTTTTAACTACTGCCTTACAAATTTTAGATGCGGTCTGCTCCACTTACTTTTTTATTTATTTTTTCAATTATTTTATTGATTGATTGATTTTTTAAAAGATACAGCTGCTGTACTTATGAGTTGTTCAACTTATGAGCATGCCTTTGGAAAGGATTAAACTCATAAATAGAGGTACCACTGTGTATTATTAGTTTGATACAGATTCCAAGTAGGTTGCGATCTTACAGTGAGAATAAAAATATGCCAGGCATATTAAGACAGCCAGGCAATGGAACAGGTAAATGGATGGCAGATGTATGTGTGTCATGATCTCTGAGGGCAATTATAAAGTGGGGAAAATACACCCACATAAAACAATTATTCTTTTCTTCCCGTTCCTTTCTTCCACTTCAGTTTGTATACACTTCAGTTTGGTTTCTTGATTATTAATGTGAAATCCCACATGCTATTACCGGTACAATGTACATATCTTGTATATGGCAAATATGCCCCTCTCCTTAGCTTGTAAAATAAATATATAGGTCAAGCACCTTTTTAAATTAGTTCTCTTCCATTATGCCACAATACCTTCCCCCAAAAATCCCAGTTAGTCTTGTGTGTTAAATTTATGTGGCTAGTCCATAAACAGTTTCTAATTAGACACATGTGCATTCAAATATAGACTCGTGTGTTATAAACTGACACTGAAGTGTATAAGAAACTGTCAGTCAGATCAAAAGTCAATCCAAAATCATCCCATTTGCAGAGCTGAGATGCTGTCACAGTTAGTTAGCCCTAAATGTTTAAAACATCAACCAAAAACTTTTATTCTAATTGAGCATGAGTTGAAAGACTGCACACTTTGATGTCTTTGCTTTTATCATTTGTATATAGCTGGAAACAGCAGACTTTCCTCCCTGGAAATAGTAGACATTGCTTCTTATTGAAAAATATACAGGTAGGTCACTCTCCATTTGTGAAGCTAGCCTACAGTTCTGAGCTGTGTGTATAATTACTCACAACACAAAGGCTTGAAAAAGACAGGAAACCTTTTTCTTATTTTGTTAAAGTTTATTCTCTTTTGAGCCACAGGCCATGTACGAGAAGAGACAGAGTTCCAGAATGCACTCAGTTCTCGTGATGGTTCTCACAAACCTCAGCCTACACTAAGTAAGAACCAATGAAAAAAGATTCTTTGGTGTTAATTTCTAAGAAATCATATAGTTTCAAATATATTATTGCTTAAATGTTTTTCTATGAAAATGTCCTCTTTAAAAACCCTAAAAAACTCAGGTTGTTATTAAAATTGATTGTAAGAAGATAGCACTCCTTTGTGAGGAAAAGTTACATGTTGGGCTATTTACCCTGCATAAAAAGGTAAGTCAAATCCTACTGGAAACATTACTAGTGGTGGTGGGGGGTGCGGAACAAATAGGGAGAAGTCTTAACCCCTTTCTCACATTTTTTTTATAACTGAGATGTATTGGTGGAGGATCTGGGCCAGATAAACAGAAGCCTGTCTCCTTCACACAGTGCCTAGTTAAGTGGTGGCAGTGAATAACAGAAAAATGTGTCTAGGGACTAACAATTCAATTCAAGTTCCATAAGTCTATTCTTCAGCTCTCTCATTCCATATTTCTTTAACACTAGTCAAACCTTTCCCCAGTAACTGGAATTCATAGAAAAGTGCAGCAGGTACTTGACAGTTCAACTATGAATACTATTTGTGGGTCTTTTCTTCTTCATAATCAAATGTTGGTGTGACTGCAGACTGTGCTTTCCCATCAAGAAGGCTTTTGATGCTTGTTGGATTTATGACATTTTTTGACTAGCACTTTAGGAGCCACTAGGAAGAGCCTGGTGCTGAAGACATGCATAGAGAATTAAAGAATTTGCAGGGCAAGGATTTACTATGAGTACCAGAAGATAATTTCCCAGTTCTTCCACACACAAAAAACATGTGTGCTTGCTTACCTCAAGCTTTCTTATTAGTTTTTCAGTAATACAATTCCACATGAATCACTGTGCTCTGTGTGTGTGTGTGTGTGTGTGTGCACATGTGTGCAGCTGCTGTAAGTTACACAGCCACAAACAATTACAGATCAGCATACTTGTACCAGCAGAAGGGTCTTGGTATACACACACACGGACACGAAGTTTCCTATCTCTCTGCCTTGCTAGCCAGATTTTCCTGGACCCAAATGTTCTCATTGCAGCACCATATACTATGATGAATTTGTACATGAAACCTATTTATTTATTTATTTATGAGTATTTTACCTCGCCTTTCTCCTTGGAAAAGGACCTAAGGTGGCTTACAGTAAGGAGAGGCAATACACAGTCCATTACAATTTAAGACATATTCAGTTTGAGAAACAGGGAATCTTACAGCATTAAAACTAACAACTGAAAAACATACGTTAGTATCAATGCAATCACACAAGAAGTAGCAATATTAAAACTAACAACTGAATAACATACAGTAGTGTCAATGCAATCACACAAGGAGATATATAAACACAAAGTCCATGTAGCAATGTATGGTAGATTCATATAAAGATACAGTAGGTCAGGCATGTCCAAGCTTCTGTTCTCCAGATGTTTTGGACCACAACTCCCACAGTCCTTTGCCACTGGCAACCTAAGCTTAGGATTCTGGGAGTTGTGGCCCAAAACATCAGGAAGGCTGAACTTTGGACATGCCTGCAGTGGGTCGTTCATCATTCAGAGAAAGCTTGCCTGAAGAGAAGCCTAGTGCCACTGCTTCCAATGTCCAAAAAGTAAACCTGTATTCCTCTTTGTCTCATGCTTAGTTGGAAGGTACCAAGGCAAAAAGTCTTCTCAGAGACAGAGAATCAGTTGTATTCCATTGACTCAAAAATATGCCTTCAAGATTCCTTTCTGGGCATTGAAATCAGATGACAATGCAACACTCTGTGCATGCCACTGGAGATACTAGCATTTTCACACACACTCCACATCCCCCTCAGAGCCTGTAGGTATCTGGCAGTGATTTTAGCTATTATTTTCCTCTTTTCTAGTGTTACCTTTTAAACTGTCTTTGAGATCTTTGTTGTAGACTATCACCCTGTGGCAGTGGCCTGGTGTTAAAGAGACTTCAGTGAGATACGGCACATAAAAGCATACTCTAAAAGTGTGACGAATGGCAATGACAAGGTTGGGCTGGGGCTAACTTGCGAACAATCGAAGGAATTGAAAGGACCTGTGTGTTCTGCCTGCCAGGAGCTGCTTAAGAAGGTGGGCAGTGCCTGGTTGTGTGTGCTACAGGCAGGTGCCTTGCTGGGAACACAAGGGATGCATGCATTACCTTCTTAGTGAGCCCGGCATTTGAGCTTGTTTTATATGAAACAAATTTGAAGCATCAGCAATGGGTGGAGGTGTGGAATTTACTTTGTATGTAGCTTCTGAATGATGTAACAGGAGGGGAGCAGAGGGAAATTACAAAAGATCTGCCCAGGGGTCCCCAGAATACAAGTGTGGCTCCTAAAATGAAATGGGGAGCATTGGCTAAAAGGCAATACAATGAAGCAGGCAATGCAGGAGTGCTAGGCGCTGCAGGGCCTCACTATAGCAGATACCCAACTAATGAGGCAATGAAGTCGAGGTTTGTTGGCTTTTAATTTAAAAAAAAAACAAGTAAAGGGGAGCCAAATCTTGATAATAACCATAGGGCCCAGGCAGTGGAGAATTAAACCTCCTCTTCCTTTTTGCAATCCTGAAAAAAACTGACTACACCCAGCACACCAAACAATAAATTGTTTTGTTTGTTCACCACGAAGTATGCACAGCTAGGGACATTCTTTGTGCTGATATGTTATCATGCCAGTCCTATAGGCTATTCCTATTATGCCTTATTGAGCTTCTACCAACACAGCATGTTACTAAGAAGTACTGATATGTTCTTATCAGCATCCAACATGTACTAGCAGCAGGGGCGGACTAAGACCCTTAAAGGCCCTAAGCACTTAAAAGATTTTGCCCCCCCATATATATAGTAGGACTGCCATATCTTATCTGAGTTGACCCCATTGATAGGGGTGGTGGGTTGCCGAGATGAAAGCTTTTGCCCACAAAACCCCCAAATGGCAAGGAGGAAAGAAAAAATCCCCCCTTCTCACCACTGGGCTCAGCTGCAGCAAGGAGAGGGGGGAAAAGAAAAAAAATCCTTCCTTGCCACTACCACTGTGAGATAGCCAGACACCCTCTGGGGGAGTGGAGGAGCCATCACCCCTCTGGAGGGTGCCTGGCTGGCCCACGACAGTGGCAAGGAGAGGAAAAAGGAAAAAAGAAAACATACCACACCAATGCTCACTACCTTCCTCCTCACCAGCACCGCTGTGGACCAGCCAACCACCCTCTAGAGAGGTGGGGTATGGACTTACCTGGCTGGCCAACCAGCCTTTGAACTTCCGGGTCAGGTCCCAGGCAACAGAAGTTTTGAACTTCCTGCTTAAACATCCTATCTGCTGCCCAAGACCTGAGCAGTAAATTCAAAAGCTGGTTGGCTGGACGGGTCTTTAAAGTCCCCACCTCACCTCTCCAGAGGGTGCCTGGCTGGTGGCATGAATGATGGCTTGGGGGGGGGGGACTTACTGCCACCACCACTGGTCAGGCTCCCACCTTACTGGTTTGCAACTACTAAAATGCTGGTAAGGCTTGTCAAATAGCCCATTGTAGTACTGACATCACTGGGTCCACAAGCAGTCCAATAAGCCACATCATCAGAAATATCAAGTCACAACCTTGGATCATTTGCTACATTTTGATTTACTTCATCTTTTACAGATAGAATAATGTTATCAGCATCAGCATCAGCATCAGCATCAGCATCAGCATCAGCATCAGCATCAGCATCAGCATCAGCATCAGCATCAGCATCAGCATCAGCATCAGCATCAGCATCAGCATCAGCATCAGCATGGTCCACTAAACTTTTAGTTTCAACAATTATTTCCTACACTTGCCTTGTTGAGGCAAGCCTGAGAGGGAGAACCACTCCTTAAATAGCCCTACCCCTCCCCCCCCCCGCTTCCAGGTGGGCCTCATGAGTGGCTTAGTATCTGCTGCTCAGGCCAGGACCTGAGCCTGCAAACACCAGGCCATTTCTGAGTCAGACTGGCCCTGATCCTGCAGTTACCAGGGCCATGTAGGCCAGAATGTGATATGAAGTTTTGATGTTAGTACTTGTGTTGTTGCTTGTTGGCACGCGGGATGCTGAGTGAGCTACTAGCGCCCCTGAACAGTCTCATTCTTAGTGGACAACTGACGGCATACAAAGTTTCCCCTGCTTTAATTTATTGGGGGGCGGGTCCCTTAGATTTTGAAACCCTTGGCAGAGGTCTACAGTCTTTGAGTGCTCTTGTTATTACTCTATATATCTGTATGTAATTTTTCTATTTAATGTGTGTGTGTATGTGGGGGGCTTTATGCCAGAGCCTAGTTCAGCTGCACCATTTGCAGTATTGCATTATATGGCCCATGGACCATGGTAAATTTGGCTATGGAAAATTTCTGTGGTGCCCCTTCTTCGCTTGTTGCTCCTAAGCACTTGCTTATTGTGCTTTATGGTTAATCCATTCCTGACTAGCAGTATAGTCTAGTTACTGTAATGTAGCGTGTAAGAGACTAAGCTATAAGATAGACCCTACTTTCCCTTTACTGAGAACTTTCTTGTGGCCATAAAGAAGATAGTGGCCCAAAATACCAGCACCTCACCTGATATAACATGCTGGAGATCATGATATTGTTTGTTATAAGGACTACCCAGAGGAGGGGTTTTTCCTGCCATGTGTTGATACATAGTGGTACCAAAAAACAAGTAATTCCACACCTGAATCTAGTTAACAACCAGCCTTTTTTATCAAAAGCATTGATGACTCCAACCAACAATACATCCTAATTTGCAATTTCCATCAGCCTGAATAGGGATCAGTCTAACGCAGTGATGGCGAACCTTTTAGAGACCGAGTGCCCAAACTGCAATTCAAAACCCACTCTTTTTTTTGAAAAGTGCCAATACAGTGATTTAACCTGCATACAGGTGGCTATGAAGGAGCGATGTTGGGTGCCCACAGAAAGGGCTCTGAATGCCACCTTTGGCACCTGTGCCATAGGTTTGCCATCACTGGTCTAACGTCTGCAAGTTCTCACTCAAGAGGGTGGTTTTACTTTACTTCCACAAGGGTCAGGCATCTGCAAGCATTTGCCACTTCTGATTGCTGCACACTGAGAACATGTTGGGTGTATCTTAGCTGCAAAGTTGGGTGAGTGACCAGGCACATGACCAAGCCATGCCTAAGAATGTCATCAGTGAGCTACGACCAACAACAACAACTTATGCAAGCTTTAAAGCCAACACTGATAGGAGTCTGAGTATTATGTATTGGTATTCAGAGGACACTTGAAATCTTAGTGGAGGTATTACAGTCTAGGAAAGGGATGGTGATGATGACTCCTGATTTTCTGGATTGGATGTGCAATTGTTCTTGTGTGGGAATCTGTACTTATTTCATTCTCACATATGTATTTTTTTAATATTTCATCAACAATTTTTTTTGCAAACCAAAACCAAAACCAACCAGAAACCAACCCAACCCAACCCACTGATAACATAGACACATCCCCCATAACCTCCTTACATTTTGTGCAAAAATCTTGCATTTTATGAAAAATCTTGAATTTTGCACAAAATACTAGGATCTTCTCGGTTTTAATGCACAATTGTGCATTCATGCTCATTTTAATTTTTTTTTTTGAAGCTAATGCTTTCACAGACACCCCCCCCCCAAACTTGCTGGTCTTTTTAGTCTTGTACAGGAATGAAAAATCATACAGTTTTTGAGTGTTTCTTCAACAAAGAGCCTCTCTGTTTAGAGCCTTCCTTTTTGCTGAGGATGAGGAAAACTAAAGAAAATTATTTGTTAGATACATATTTGCTCTGGAGGAGGTTTATGGCCATGATAATATGATAATAGAATGAAGCTATGGAATAACAGAAGGAAGGAAGGAAGGAAGGAAGGAAGTCAGAAGATAATTGTTTTCTCTGCAAACTATATATAAGACCATTTCTTTCCACCTTTACAAAGCATCAACCTGGTAAGCTGCCCACCCCTTTACTCCCTCTCTAGAAGAACTAGACACAAAACTGTTGCAATCTTAAAGGATGCTCGGTGCAGTGCTACAAACAATTAAGAAATCTCCTGCCCAGAGCTTCCCGCTGGCCAATGAAAACTGCTTGCCATGGGAGTGGGGGAAACAGACCAGCCCTCTTCACTTTCACAAGCTGCACACCTCAAACAGGCAGCAATTCACACCCACTTGACCCATTTGGCCTGCAACAACTTGAGGCAGCAGATAAATTCTCACAGCTTACTCTCCAACTCTCATGGGCACTGCAAAACTTTCGCTTGAGGCTGACAGGTTACCTGTACGAGTGTGAACATGAGCACGTTTATCAGCCTGACACCCGCACACCTACCTTTTGCACCTTAAATTGAAAAAGGAAACTTAAAGCAGTTTGAGGTATTGTCCCTACAAAGTGGAGCCTGGGCATGAACAGTAACAGTTTTACTCCAACATTGTTCTCTCAGGCTGCAAATCTAAGCATACTGCCATACATTTTACATTAGTGTTAGAAATTATGATTCTTATACAGTATAGGTCATAAAACATTTGTTTTGTTTTGTTTTTTCATTTTTCGTTTTGTTACAGAACAAAATGAAAAATGAAGTGCCTTTTTAAAAAAATGAAATGAAACAAAACAGAATTTTTCATTTTGTTCTGTTTTGTTCTCTTTTGTCAAGATAAATAATAAAAATAAGTGCCAACCAGCTGGCCCCATGGTTATATAAGAAACCAGAGATGAAGTACATATTTGAAAGTTATGAAAGGGTAATGTTGGGCCCCATCTTATTTGATAGCAATAAGAATGTGTACTGCCGTAACCTTGGGCAGGATGGCTGCCATGCACACTGATTGCCAAATCACTAATGTCACAGACATTGGCAGCTGATGGAGCTAAAAGAATAGGGTACACATGTTTTCACAAGCCACTGAGGACCAAATTAGGCAACATAAAATGTCAAATACATGCCTGCTGGTGGTGGTGGGAAGGTTTGGAAAGGAAAGGAAAGAGGAGGCACCAACCAGGGCCAGAAATGAGGCTTCCAGTCTCTTGAGACTTCTGCTCTGATCCAAAAGAATATTTCTTCCTGGAACCATAGCTGACATTTTATTTGAGCAAAGCCACTATTTTCATTAGTCCTATTCAGGCATTATATAATGCAGTGATTTGTACCACTCCTTTAGGAAGGAGTGCTGAGCCCTTTTCCCTCTGCCCTCACTTTCTTCACACAGTAATTATGGGGCTAAAGGGAAGAAGTTCCTCCATGGATGTCGGCTTTCCACATAAGCAAGACACTCAAGCAACAGCTGTCCTCTTGAGGATCGATGACAACTGTGTGAAGAAAGTGACAGAGGAGAGGCAGAGAGTAGGAGCATGTCCACTCCCTGGACATTATGATGGGCTGCTGACAGCAGCCCAGGGCAATCTGAAAGATAAAGGATAACAGAAACATATAACATACTGTACCTCTCTTTCCTTAATGGGATTGGGAATTGTGTTTCCAAGGCTCTGTTTTGGTGATCAACAAAAGAACATGAAGACAACCAAAAAAAGAGGGCCAATTTGTGGTCCCCCAGCCCTGAGTATTAAGTGACTGAAAGACTCATACAAGCTTCCACACAATCTTCAAAACTTGAAGTCATGTTGCCTGCATGTTTTCCTAAGATGTAATGGTGAAAAGGGGTATCTAGAATCTCAGACTGGGCTGTTTAAGCATTAGATACCATCTTAAATGGCTGGTAAATTTGTCCAGAAAACCAATAACAAAAATACATGCAACTCTCTATTTTCAAAATACAACAAACACAGCCATCCTCTTTTCCAGCCTGGACCTCCCATGAAACATTGAGTGTCCCCTGCCCAGTTCAAAACTGATAGGCTGTTTCAGAGGTAGGGAAGAGAGAAGCAGCCCTCCCTTGGATTTTATAACAACTTGCCCAATGAAGAGATCTGATGCTCTCATGATATGAATGTGGGATTTTTTTTCCTTACAACTGTCTCTTCTTTTCTCAACCACACATAACTTCTTCTAGTATGATCCAAGTTCTTGATTATCTACCTGGAGACTACAGGCATATAGTTATTCATGTGGGTTGGGTGGGGGTTTACAACAGAGCCTACTTTTTGCTATGTGTAGAAACCTAATCCAGGCAGAAAGGCCTCCATAGATGACATGAGGTTTTGCTAATCCACCATAATCCACACTAGTACAATGAGTCACAAGCACAAAAGAAGAAGTAGAAACACATGCAGACTCAGTGACTCAAGATCGTGATCTCATCCACAAACCTACATATTGAATCACATAACATAACATGCGTATATAATAATACAAATCTAGCATGCCGTATAAAATTAAACATTTGTAGAATGGACAACTTTACCCTTTACCATTTCAAAGAAAGGGGTTTTTTTTAAAGCTCGTTTTGCACAATGTGTCAGTGAAATGCCATTTCTGAAAAGCTTTATTTTCTTTTACTTTGAACAAGTAGAAAGTAAACAAATGGGATGCCAATATAAAATAGATAGATTGGGTATAAACCTATGCGACCCACCCCACACTTCAACTAAGGTGGTGGATTATGTCCTTTTACGGTGAGGATAATCTTCCATTGAAAGAGCTGCTTGAGTATATATAGTTCTTCTTCTGCAAAATCCCTATTTGAAAGATGAAGAACCATAAAGAGGAAGGTCAAGTACCCTTCAAATCCTGTCAGCACCTGGCCAGCAAATTCTTCAAACATGCCAAGTCTACCTCACCGTGGTGAGAGTCTTTGTCATTCCGCTTATGTTGAACAATGCAGTTCAGTTTTTGCAACTGTACATATAAAGCGTACAGTGGTACATTATATAAAGGAATTAATTCATTCCAAATAAAATTCTGTTAAACAAATTTTCCTTTATACGAATTTCCCATAGGAATGCATTGAAAACAGAGTAATCCCTAATCGCGAACATTTTTATGTTGTACGGATTCGCCCCATAGGGAAGTCTGTTAACTGTTAAGCTAATTCCCCTTATCTCCAGAATTTTTTTATGTTGTACAGATTTTATGTTATACAAACCATTGGTTATATGAGGGTCCACTGTATATTACATTTGGTCCAGCAAGAAATTTATGGAATCTTGTGCTTGAAAGAGTAATAAGTATGAGAAAATAAGGAATATTGAATTGCAATGGCCAGTTTTACTTATCTTTTTTTTTTAGTAGAAAATACACAAATGGTAATTTAGAAAACAGAGAAGGTGCTGATGAACAAAACCATATAGGATCAAATGATAGCATAGTGTGCAAGCTTTACCTATTCAGATTCTTGGTTTATACAGAAAATGGCTGCCCATTTAACATTTGCCTCAAGCGTGCACAGTACATCTTTTGGGCATCCGGCATGCAGAACACAATCCTGTATGTGTTTCTTCAGATGCCTCATGCTGTCGAAGAGGCTTTTACTTCCACTTAAGCATCCATGGGATTACAGCCTTATGCTCTTCCAGGGTAACAGGAACTTCGCTCTTAACTTTTTCTTTCTCTGTCTTTTTAAAGCCATGACCTTCTTTTCCTGGACTAACATAAATCTGCAAATATTCTCGGATGCTGGTAATATTTTCTCCTTTGCCCTGCCATTAAGTGTGAAGGTATGCCTGACCGCTAACTTGATGTGTCCTTGTCACTTGGGCACTCTAGTTCTTCCATCTTCCTAATGGACATTATTTTACAGAGTTCCGTGGCCTACCTGAGTACTGTCTTTTAAATTTTAATTCACTTTACATTTAGGCCAGTCATAAATACCATTTAGGTACACAGTATTCTGTTCCATGCAATCCCTAAGGTAGTGCTTTTAATGAAGCCATTTTGAAACATGTGTTTGTGAGAGAGGTGGGGGGGGAGCCCTCTTTGACTGAATATGAATATATTTATCTGTTCTATTTTCCAACTCGTATTTCCATTGCAGTTGGAAACCAACTATTAAAACAGCAATGAGATAAGAAATACTTTAGTAAACTGGATACTAATATTTACCAGAACCCTGTTTTGAGCTTTCTCAGAATAAACGACATTCAAACAAATTGAGTGTTAAATAGGATGAAATGTTCATGTTTGTTAAAAATAAAATGACATCCATGGAAAGTGTCAGAAGTTGTTCCATACAGAAGCCACTTACTATCATCAAAGTGAAATATATAACAAGAATACATAGAAGAATGAATTTGGGATGGAAGGGAAGAATGGCATTAAAGTTCTAGGTTTTTATCTTCCAGTGAGGGGAGCAACCAGAGCCTGGAATGTTTCTTTTTAAAAGATAGCACACTACTTTTGTGTCAGGTAAACATTAGTCACTAGCAAAAACAGTGATGTTCTTGGCTGTTGTGTCACATTGCAAAAATAATGTCATTATCAAAGAATCATAGAATCATAGATTTCAAGGGCCATCCAATCCAACCCACTGCCATGCAGAAACCCCTATCACAGTCCAGTAACGCCCCCCTGGCCGATCGTGGGGATTAGGGACCTACCCCACCCGCGATGCATGAAAATCCTGGGAGCGGGTGGGGGGCCTCCGTGCAGCTCCGAGGCCTTTTGGAAGGGCCTGGAGCAGCGGGCAGCGACCCAATCGCTTCCTGCCGCCCCTCCTCGTGGCTCCAAGGCCTTTCGGAGGGGCCCGGGGAGGTGGCGGGTAGCGACCCGATTGCTCTCCGCCCCGCCGCGTGGCTCCGAGGTGCAGGTACTGTGATCTTGCGATATAGTGGGACCCCAGTACCTGAACCACGAAATGGCAGGGGGGGGGACTGTACTCCTGACTAGAGATGGGCACGACTCAGAAAAAAATTTCGTTTTCGTTTTCGTTTCGTCTAGGGGTCCGTTTCGTTTCGTTTCCGTTTTCGTGAGCTAATTTTCAAAATTTTTCATTTTCGTTTCGTTACGTAACGAAAACGAAAAACTTCTTCCCATTAACTCCATTAAGTGCTTTTCCAGTAACGAAAAACAAAAAACGGCTCAAAATTAGTCATTTCGTTTTCATTTTCGTTCCATTTTTGAACCGTTTTTCGTTTTTTGTTTTGTTACATAACGAAAACGAAAAACAAAAACGGAAATGGAAATTTCGCTAAGTCGTGCCCATCTCTACTCCCGACATATGCCCATCCAGCTTCTGCTTAAAAACCTCCAAAGAAGGAGATTCCACCACCATTTGTGACAGCATATTCCACTGCCAAACAGCTCTAACTGCCATTAAGTTCATCCTAATGTTTAAATTGAATCTCTTTTCCTGTAGTTTGAAAGCATTGCCTAGTGTCCTAGTCTCTGAAGCCATGGATAAAAAACCAGTACCCTCTTCAATATGACAGACTTTCAGATATCTAAACATGGCTATCATATCCCCTCTCAGCCTTCTTTTTGTAAGGCTAAACATTCCCAGCTCCCTAAGGCATTTATAAGACATTTCTTCCAGACCTTTGACCATCCAGGTTGCCCTCCTCTGGACCCGCTCAAGGTTGTCAACATCCTTTTTAAATTGAGGTGCACAGAACTGAATGCAGTGCTCCAGGTGGGGTCTGACCAGAGCAGAATTGAGTGGTACTATTATTTCCCTTGATCTAGACACTATGCTTCTGTTGATGCAACCAAGAATCATGTTGGCTGCTGACTCATGTTCAATTTGTGGTCCACCCAGACTCCCAGATCCCTTTCACATGTACTATTATCCAGCTAGATGCCTCCCATCTTATATCTGTGCAACTCTTTTTTTAACCTAGTTGCAGCACTCTACATTTCTCTCTGTTAAAACCTATTTCATTAGCTTTGGCCCAGCACTCTAGTCTGTCAAGGTCATTTTGGATTTTCATCCTATCCTCTAGGGAATTAGCAGCCCCTCCCAATTTGGTATCATCTGTAAATACAATAGGTATACTCTCAATTCCTTGTGCTGTTTGTGAGAGTGGCCCATACACGGGTACTCTAGAACGGACCAAATCTACAGGATGCTTCTAAATTATGTTTTGTTAATGTGTGTTCTGTCTTCCCCATTATTTTGCTATTATTTGGTCTGTGCCTCTTGCCGGGTTATTTGTCGTCTTTGTATTATTGTTTTAATCTTTGATTTTGGTTTATTTATATGTGTTGTTCTATGTAAACTGCCCAGAGTTCCCATAGGTGGTATAGGAATATAAAAATAATAAATAAATAATATTGCACCAGGTATAATACACATCTAGCTGATGACTAGTGTGTTTGGAGAGGAAGAAGAGGTGGTCTAGAGGTTTCTGTGCAGATTACCTCTTATATTTATCTATCGGATCCCATGAAGATGTCATCTGAATGTGTTCCAATTACAAAAAAGTCCCCCCACTATCTCCCATGATGTTAATGAAGTCATTGTTCCATGAGGAACAGTGTTATAGTTGATTTGTGTGGTGTAGTGGAAAAAGCAAACTGCTATGATTGTCTCTCTCTCTGTGTTCTGTGGTGTTAAGTTGGAAACCAACTTATAACAACCCTAAAAGGGTTATGCATACATATATTATGCATACATTATCCCCCCCCCAAAAAAAAAGTTATGTGACCACACTGCTTGTGCCATTACTTGTACCTCACTATTAGGAAAATGGGAACCATGGCCTTTGAGTGGCTTTCCTGTCAAAATCTGTGCCACCTAGATAACATTCTCAACCTCTGGTATTTTTTGCGTGCAGGAGAACATCTACATGAGACTATGGCTAAGAACTGTTATCTCTTTTTCCACATTGTCATATGACATCAAGTCACTTCTGAGCTACGAAGACACAAATAAAATGTTGAAGCTATGTGAGATTTTCCAAGAGCAGTTCAACATTTCCATCCTATGATCCTGTGGCTGAGCAGAGACTTGACTAGATCTACTGAGTCCTGGTTTGGGATTCCCAGTGGGGTATAATGGATAGAATGATGGACTAGGACTCTGAGTTAATTCATATCATGGGAGATAGAGAGGGGTCTTTTTTGTAATTGGAACACTTTTAGATGACATCTTCATGTGATCAGCTAGATAAATATAAGAGGTAATCTGCATAGAAACCTCTAGACCATCTCTTCTTCCTCTCCAAATGCACTAGTCATCAGCTAGATGTGTATTATGCCAGGTGCAATGCCATGTTCATGTTGCACAAAACATAATTTAGAAGCATCCTGAAGCCTTGGTCCTTTCTAGAGCACCAGTGTATGGGCTACTCCCACAAACAGCACAAGGAGCTTTTTTCAGAAGCCTGTGGCGAGGCATGCATATCCCTGTGTGAGGAACTGTAAGACATCAGATTTGAGGCAATGACCGGATATGTTGTAGCACACTTGACACAATGTAGACCTGGAAGAGGGCTGGTGGAAGGTTGTCTCCATGCAAATTCTTCCCATGCATTTAGGATTAAAAGTATGGAGGCAGGACAGTTGTGTTTTTAATTATTGCATTGTTATGTCCATCAAGGAAAATATAAGGTCAGCTGTAAAAGTCACAACAATATTTGATAAGGCAAGAATCTGCAAATTTGCAAAAGGTGGAATAATGGAGCTAAGTGCAAGTACCAAGCAACTAACTAACCTAACAATCTAGGCTGCTGGTTAGTTTCTTGGCTACAGATTGAATACCTCAAGCACAATAATGATCACAAAGGCATATTTTATTAGGTTTACACCATGAAGGTAGAGAGTCCCAACCCGTACTTACTGGACAGCATATGTTAAATTGTGACCTCCTCCCACAGCATCTTAAGATAACTACTCCAAATAAAGTGCTGGATGCCTCGCTGAGGTCCATATAATAGAGCTTTTCAGGGAACAGTTTGAGAATTAAATCACATTCTGGACTTTGAAGACCTAGGTGACTCTCCTATTCCAGGCACTCAAGGCACTGTCCTGAACCACAAATACCAACATGAATCCAGCATTCTATTCTATTCTATTCTATTCTATTCTATTCTATTCTATTCTATTATTCTCCTTCCCACTTGGCTTCAGACAGAAAGTGTCTCAGCCACAAAAGGCACATTTCAAGGGAACAAGAAAACATAATTCACAAGATGGTTCTTGTCACCTTTAGCAAAAAAATCATGTGATGTGGAAAGTAAGTGCATGGAAATAAGAATATAGCC
>JAHTLZ010003547.1:16231708-16245853 GCA_023846285.1 Phrynocephalus versicolor
CATTCAGGTTCAAGTCAGGTTGTTATTTGCCATTCGTGGTAGTGAGTGACCGGTGGAACACTACGGGTAGAACACCACCATGCTAGCCATTCAGTTTTCCACAGGTATGCACCTGTCACTGTGTGTTTACTGAGATTCATTTCAGAGCTGGTGAGGTAGGTGAAGGTTTCCTATATTGTGACAAGGGTGATGAAGCATGCTCCCAAGAATGTATGAAGGTGGCCAGCATGCCAGAAAGCATAAAGACAAGGCAAAGTTGCCCAAAATCAACAAGAAGCTTCTAGTGTGTGTGTTTGAATTTTCCTTCCCATTGTGATTAATGGAACTGAAGGGGGAACTGCTTATCCCATTATATTATGATCTCAGAGGCAAAGTCTTTAATCTTGCTGGTACATCAACATCCTGCATAGAATAAAATTACTGCTGTGGAGTTGTTCTCAAGGAAGGAGTAGTTCTTTCTCACTTTTTCTACTCAGATAATTGAAATTCCCTTTGGTCAGTGTTCTAGGCTTTACTTATCTCTATAAACATTTCCTGATCCTGCCCTGAAGGCATATCATAGCCTTCTAAGATAGGTTTTTTTGTTATCATTTCTATTTCCCATTCAAACACTCTTTGCTCATGGAATGTAAGTTGCGGATGTGAGTTCCTCCTCCAAATATATATAATTCCTTCAATCAGTTTACCCATATGTCTATCCTCCTCCCTATTTCCTGTTGAGTCTGTCTTTTAATAAAACCATCCCTCTTGTTCTGAAGATCTGCAGATCAGTTAAGCTAATTAACGAGGGTGGCTTCCCCCCCCCAAAAAAAAGTCACCTACAGGCTGGCCATCAATCTCTGCCTCCCCCTGCCATCCCTGCGCCTTCCTCCCACAAATCTTTAAATCTTTCATTTAGTTTCCTTAACTGGGGAAAAAAGAGAAAGAAATTGTCACTTTAGTTTCCATTACAAATTAATTACTGTTGTGTGTAGAAGTTACTTTTGGGAGGTAACAAGCCACTAGTCCTGCTGTCTGTGAATTATGTGATTTGTAGTCCAAAAATAACTTTAACAGTCGACATTGATAGAATTGCTTCAATCTTGGACACTTTTAAGGCTTCTCTGCACCTCAGGAATGTTCTTGGCATTTACATGTTTGCCTGTCAAATAGTTACTGTTAGGCCTCATCTCCTGAGGAAGATTTATGCACACAGAGACTCACAACTGCTGTGTACTACTGACACATGCTCTCACTGCAAATACCCACAGTAGAAACATTCTCCAGTAATTTCCACACTTGGCCATTGTGTGGAAGTGTTCACTATATACACTGATACATTCTAGTTACTCCTGGTGGGAATTTGGAGGGATTCTATTTCCAAGTAGGAACCTTGACCATCACTTTTCCTTTATTTTATAATTGGGAGGGAGTTTTAATAGAATCAACAGAAGGCTGCTAGAATATTTGATGGTATCAAAAGCCACTGAGATAGGGAGCATAGGGGTATACTCCAACCATATTTCTTTCCTAATTTGTTCCTTATAACGTCCTTTACCCGGAAAAATTAATAAATTAAAAAAACCCTTGTAAGCCAGCCAGAACTAGGGGGTGGTAAATAAACAGCTTACTTTGGAAAAAAAAGCCACAAAGATACAGTATCAAGGAGTACTAACATCTAACTAGCATCTGTCTCTGACTGCCCCCCATAAAAGCCCATCCTGCAGCATGACCAGTGTCATCTCAGCACCTTGTCACAACTTTAATCCAGACTGGAATGGGTCAAGGCACTCTTTGTCCTCCAGATGCGTCTGTTGCTGATTTGCCACTATCCTCTCAATCTCCTTGCCCGAGAACGGTATGTTAACAATCTGGTGGAAATGGTTAAGGTTTCCCAATGCCTATCTGGAGGCATTTGATGATGGGTTGGATAATGGTTCTTTTAACAGGAGGGAAAAATTCCTTCCCTCAGACCTGTATGAACAATATTCATGATCCAGTCAATCACAGACCCCTTTGTGGCTCCAATCAGCCATGCTGGGCAAGGATCAAATGAGGAAGCAGTGGGCCTACAGCTACCACCCTGGAGGCTTCCACCTTTACTACAGGTTCAAATTGAACCAACTAGGCAGTGATGGTCACCTCCTGATCAACTAAACTGCTGGTGAAGTCGAGTCAGCACAGAGGGTCTCAATTTCCTTTAAAGGGCTGCAAACTGATCACTAGTGAAAACAGAGCAAGGCTTAGAATAGCCAGAGCTGGTAAGATAGAAGATCACCCAGAACAATTTTGCTCGTTGGCTTGTGGCCTCACCAGTCCTCCAGAAATTAATGGTCTTTCTTGCCTTTTAAGTACATTATTGTCCATGGTCTTAGTTGCATCTGTATTTTGTACCAACTGAACTCTTCTCCACCTGCTTCCTAGCCATCTCCTTGGTGGCTTGCAGCTCCTCAGTAGACCAAGGGGCAGAGCAAGCTCTGAAGCAGAGAAGGTGATTGTTTAAACAGCCTGAGATGTCTCCAAATACCATCTTTCAACCTGGGCTTTGACAAGGTCATCTACTAGCAGGAAGCCCTCACAGAGCATTCAAAAACTATACCAGGTTGAGGTCTGTGAGGATGGACCAATTTCACAGGTCTGTTCTCCCCATGAAGGGGAGTCACCAAAAAGAGGTCAAATCTCAGTAGGAACTGACGTGTCCAGGACAGAGGGCAGGGGTCCACATTCTCAGATTACCATCCACCTGTACAGTCAAGAAATGTGTGAGACAGGTGACAGGTTAAGACAGGTCATAGTATCCATGAACTCCAGGGCTGGATCCAACCGCTCAGATTCAGCATGGATACTGAAATCCTCAGCTATCAATAGTCCAGGTAGATGCCCTTAACATCACAGCAAAAATGAATTGAGCCAACCCTGTCAGGGATAGTGCTAGGTCTCAGAGAAAATGATACACTGGGAGCATCCCAAAAATCTATCTCTATGGCCCACTATCAGGTTTAAACAGTTTAGTCCTGGGCTCAAAAGTGAGTCAGCCCTACTCGTATGTATGGAAACTCTGTCAATCTACCTTCATGTTTCATGGCAAAACCTGATGGACATATTTGAAAGACAGCCATTAGGTTAGGCTGAGACAGTGGTCCAGCAAATGCTGGAACCTGTGCCTTCCTGCTTAGCTACTACACCATGCTGGCTTTCTTGATGTGCTGGTCGATTTATTCAGCTCAATACTGAGTTCTCCACACAGCTGAATGACCTAGAAGCCCTAGGGACTGCACTAAGAATCCATTTGGAGTACATTTCTCAAATACAGAGAGGCAGGCCCACTTACCACTTTGGGCCAAACAGCTTTCAAGAGCATTATAGGTAATTCTAAGCCTTTCATAAAACCAGCCAGCTTTACAGCAGCTGTAAGAATAATTTCTGAAGTAAGCTTCCCACCGTGATTTTCTTGACACACTGTATAATACTGAAATACTGAGCCATGGAAATGGCTATAATAGATGTGGTGTTTTCTTTAGGTCATTGTATCTAATAACTGCAAGGGATTAGTATCAGAGGTAAGCCATTAGTAGTGATACATATCTAGTATGTGTCAAAGGATACAGTGACAATTAAGCTGCTGAATTAATAAGCTTTTGCCCCAAAGAAGAGCGAACATGTCGGACAAGGGGAAAACCCAAGTTCTGCCATGCAAAACGAACTGTTAAGATGATGGGAGCACCATTATGAGGAGGCGAGAGGGCATGGGTGGTGAGTGGGAACCTGGTAAAGAGAAAACCAGTCTGATAACTTATGTACAAAAAAAATAGAGAATACAAATTACTTAGAGCAGGTTTAGAATAATATTTAAGACTCAGATATCTGTGGCTTCTTCTCATTGTTATTAAGAACCAGGTTTGCTGAATCCCTTGGCAGGCAGAGATAAAAGTTACCTCATGTTTTCACTCTAAAATGCTCTGTCTCCAGTGAACAGTAAGGATGTCGGTACTCACTTTATTTCCACATGGCAGGTATACAAGGTAATGTCCTGCTTATAAAGTATTTATGCAACTTCATTCCGTGAAGGGTGAAAAGGAAAAAAAAAGGGGGGGGATAAAGCCAACCAACAGAGTCTTGTCCTTGTTTGCTGGCTCAGGTAGATCAGTGATTGCTTTTACACGTGGCAGTTCAATGGGATGAAGTGACAGGCTGTCTCCTGCCTCCATGTCCTTGCAATGAACATAAAAGACATGGCACATGGGTTGGTATCTGGATCACAGCTTTATGAATTATTGTGTCCAATCTACTACTATTAGCATTTGACATTTCCTGCTGCTCAAAAAGTGACGTACCTCAAAGGGAAAATAACCGTTTTATCTTATTTTTAGCAGATAAGATGATGGAACCAAAGTTTTGCTTTCTCTCTATCTCTCTCTCTTTTAAAATGCATCACTAATTGAAACAAACTACTCTGGAAGAAGTAATGAATCTTGTAGCACCTAAAGAAGTACATCTTAGAAAACTTTAAAAAAAAAGCTTCGTCACAAGTCCTAAAGTAGCATAAGTATTAACTGAAGTCTGTAAAAAATTGTGCTAAATGAAATGTGTTTGTCTTGAGGTGCAAGACTACTTATGGTTGGTTTTGCTGCAACAGATTCATATGGCTGCCCCTTTAGGAATATCTACTTTGATGAGGGAGCTTTGAAATACATCTAATAGCTTCCCCTGTGTAAACTTTCTAAATCTTGAAAGTCCCCTGCCCCATTTCACCCATGTTCCAAGTATTGGATCTACATTGGCTTCTGTTCTTTCTTCCTTACACATATTCAGAGAAGCATGTGCTAGGAAGGCCCCATCAGCACCAACCAGCCCTGATCACTAGGGCTGACAAATTCATTTGTGTTACATCACTAAACGTGTTGCAGTGTGAATAATGTTAATAGTCAGTGAATGTTGCATTAGAGGGTGAATAAAAATCTTTCCACTCTTTAATCCCTGAAACCTGTGATCCCTAAAATGATTTCTGAGTAAACTTCTTTGCTGCATTTAAATGGCTGATGTTACATAGCAGTGTCCGCTATGACCAACTGTAACAGAGCTTGCATGTTGTGATATTCAGATGATAAGAGCCTCAGAGTAGATGAAAGTAATTCTTGATCCCAACCAATGTAATAGGGCAGCACTTCTTTTGTACATCCAAGTAAACAGTGAAAATTAAATGCTTTCTAGTTTGCTACTACAATAACAGTTAACTAAACCTTTTCTATCAGAAGTGGCTTAGATAGGTAGAGTGCTTCAGTCATCACAAGGAGATGTTTTACATACATATACTGTACTTGAAGTGGAACCCCTAAGTCACTCTGTTGATGTTTCAGGTAGTTTGAAGAGATGTTCAGGGAGGTTATTTTTGTGGCTCCTGTTCCCAAAAGACTCTCATAACTCTTGTGAAAAAAAGGGGTTCCCTTACCCAAAAGAACGTTGAATCTCCACCCCTGGAAACCTTAAGGGACACATCTTCTTCTTCTTGGAATAAACATGACAGGGCCTCTTCTGTGGCTTCTTCCATGTTGTAGAGTGCCCTCCTTCAGATGCTAGGCTGTTCCCCTCCCTCTTGCATTTCTGGCAATAGATGATGATGATACTACTTTTTAAACAGTTTCCTTAAGCTCTTAAAAATTAAGTTGTTGGGCATCTAAACTGTATTTTTCTATGATTTCAGGTACAGTAATCCCCCACCTATCGTGGGGGTTAGGGACACACCCCACCCACGATGCCTGAAAATCCGTGATATGCGGAAGCGGGTGGGGTGGGACCTGGGATACGGGGGGGGGGGGGCGATCAGATCCAGGCCCCCCATTGAACCAATACATTTCAATGGAGATACAATTGCCCCCCACAGCCCCCTCTGTCCGGCCCTGAGGCTCCTCGCAGGAGCATGGGGGCGGTGCGGGGTGATGAGATCGCTCCGAGGCTTCTTGGGGTGACGGCGCGGAGCAATGCGACACACACCCTGCCCCCTGTGGCGCCCCAAGACTTCTCGGACTGGCACGCACCAGGGGCAGCAGGGGGATCTGACCTCCCACCACCGCCCACCCTGCGCCGCCCCGAGATTTCTCATCCGGGCCGTCTCCATTGAAATGCATTGGTTCAAAGCATTTCAATTGAGAAATTTTCCCCATTGGAAAACATTGGCTCAATGCTTTCCAATGGGGAAAATTTTCTCCACTGAAATGCATTGAGCCAATATATTTCAATGGAGATACGATGCCCCCCCCGCCGCCCCCTCCATGCGGCTCTGAGGCTTTTCAGAGGAGCTTGGGGGTGGCGCGGGGTGATGCGATTTCCCCCCCCACTGCCCCTCACATGGCCCCAAGGCTTCTTGGAGGCACGCAGGGTAGTGGCATGGGATGATGTGATCGCCCCCCCCCGCGCAGCCCCAAGGTGCAGGTACTGCGATCCCGCAATATAGTGGGACCGCAGTACCTGAACCGCAAAATGGCAGGGGGTGACTGTATAACATTTTAAGTGTGCTTTTAAAGCTTTTACTACAATTTAGATAATTTTATGTGATTTTATGTTTATTTTCTACATTCATTAATTTATTGTGTTTTAAAGTTCCCTTGTATTTTAATGCCTGCCTTTAAAGGAGAAAGACAGTATGAAAATGATATAATTAACTAACTAGCTCTTGAAGGAACTAACGTTTAATGCTTACAAAGTGCAGTAGTCCCCCACCACAACACAGTTCATATATTACAGTCTCAGTATATCGTGGTCTTTTTCTTGACAGAAGCAGGGTTCCAAAGAGAGGTTTTTAACCCTGTCCTGACACCTCAGCAAACATACCTGGGACTGCTCTTTGCTGCATTTGCAAAGAGAGGTTTTTAACCAATCCCTAAGACCTCAGCGAACTAACCTTGGGCTGCTCCTGCCAACTTTTGTTTCCAAAGAGAGGTTTTCAATCCCCTCCTGACACCTCAGCAAACAGAACTTTTGCTCCTGGCAGCAAGGTTTGCTGAGGTGTCAGGAGGGGATTAAAAACCTGCAAGAGCAGCCTAAGGTCAGTTTATTGAGGTGTCCGCATTTCACGGATTTTCCTTATTGCGGGTGGATCAGGCACCTACCTCCCACAATAAACAGGGGAGAACTGTACCACTTTTCAAAACCAAAACTGAATTTGCAGTGAATCCTGGTTTCTTTCCTTTTTTTTTCTGCTTATGCTCTGGACCAGCGGTGGCGAACGTGCGGCTCTCCAGATGTTTTGGACCACAACTCCCACAGTCCTTTGTGATTGGCAATGCAGGCTTGGAATTCTGGGAGTTGTGGTCCAAAACATCTGGAGGGCCACACGTTCGCCACCCCTGCTCTGGACTGTAAGGCCCTCAGAGACTTCTGGAGGCAGATAATTTTTAGCCATGGGCTCACCCACTGTTGAAAAGACTCTTCCCATCTTCAACCCTGTTTGTTCAGCCTACCATACAAACAACATATTGTATTTGTCCGTATGTAAGAAACTATTTTTTCTAAAATTGCTAGGCTAAAAATTGAGGGTCGTCTTATACATGGTAGTCAGGTGGCAAAGGCTCCACTTTCTCAGCTTCAGTGTGAAGTGAGCTGAGCAAGAGGAGCCCATCCAGGATGAATCATCCCCATCTTCTTGTCCTCAACCTGGGGGCGAGGGGTGACAGTGACGTAGGCTACTCTTTCTCGGCAGGGATAATAATTATTGGTGGCTGACACTGGGTGATAATCCAGAATGAACCCCATGTTTTTATCCTCCTGGCATAACTAATGTCCCCACACTTCAGGGATGTGCTCTCCAGATTAATCCTCACATGCACTCAGTCACCCTGGCCATGCCATCAGAATTCCCTACACCAGGGCTGTACAACTTTGAACAGCCCGCAGTCTGTTTTTACCTGGCAAATGCCCCCACAATCTACTCTTGAAACTCCCAGATGTCCCCATGGTCTACTTGCAGGCACACACACCTCACCGGTGCTCTGAATTAGGAGGGTACACTTCACTAGTACTCTGATTTAGGAGGATGGAGATTCAAATGGTAAGGGAACAAATCAGAATCAAAAGTCTAGGTGGGCAGATGGGTGAAAAAAAAATTCTGGTGGATCGGGAGGCTGGCAGAGACCTGGCAGGCTACTTCCAATGGCTCCATGGGCTACTGGTCGCCCACAGTCGACACATTGTGCAGGTCTGCCCTACACTGAGGTCGGCTCTTTCTGCACCCTCAAGCCAAACATTATTGCACCATCCAGGGGTGAGGAACCTTTTCACAATCCCCTCCTTAAGACACTCTAAGCATATTCGAGAGCCACTTTAAGTAATATTTGTTGGTGGGAAGATGATAAACCTGTACTGAGTAAATAAATACATATTAAACAGGCTGATAAAATTAGGTGGGCATCTTGTGGCCCTCAGCATGATCCACCATCCTTTACCATAGGTTTTGCAGTTCAAGGATCATATCATGTCCAGTAACTTCTGGAGGGCCACAAGCTGCCCAATTTGTGTTAGAACTGGGAAAGTGTCCTGAGGGTTCCAAACGGAATAAGAAAAACCATGGAGGAAGAACCTATGGTACATATAAAAGAAAACACCGCACCATCTGCTCAGATTGTAGCCATCCCATGGCATCTGGCAGGTGACAGAGGCAAAAGACAAGACACACTCACCCTTCATTCATTAGCAAATCATGCATACTTACCATGCCTAGAGGGTTACATGCTGACCCTGTCCACCTCTGGTTCTGTTTTTGTTGCTTTCCTCTTCGTGAGTAGTGAACCTAAAGAGTACAGTATCTACTCTCCTTGGGAGGCTCTCCTTTTGATTCAGCATACTCCCACAGAAAGATGAGGTTTGCCTTTTCTGATAGTTTCCTCTCCACAGGTGGGAAAGTGGCTGAAACTGAAACAGAAAGTATGATGCTGGAGAACTCCTTCTCAAAGTAAAAATGCATTACCTACAAATGAATGAATAGGGCTATGGTGGCTCTCTACCCCGCCTCACCACACCTTACCTTATTTTTAGCAGACAGCAGAAACTTCTCTGTGTTTTGACAAAAATGCATACCACTTAACATTTTGTTATATTTATGTACTCAAAAATATGGATTGCAGCCATGTTTCAGCATGGAAATAGCAGGGTAGCTTCCTCAAGCAATTCTAAGTAAGCCCCTGAAATTTGGAGAGGTTTGGGGGTCAGGGGGATGAGTTATTAAGCTCCAAAGGGGATGCCCCTAGGAAAAAAATCATTGTAATTGATGAATTGGGATTTGGAAGCCAAGCCACAGCAGCACTAATTGCTCACCCATTTGGGGGGAGAGGGCTATTGTGGCTTCCTGATTCAGTTAGAATGATTTCCCCCCTCTAGGGGCATCTAGGAAATAATCCTAGGGTTAATAGCATTAGCTCACTGTGCTGCGTGATACCTGGGATTCGAACCACTGAGCTGCCAATTTTGCAGGCCACATTTAAGCATTCTAGCCTACTGAGCCACTACCATGTGTGTGTGTGTGTGCGTGTGCGTGTGTGCGTGCGTGTGCACATGCACACATGCACACAAATGTGTGCTGTTCCTTCTATACATGATAAGCCATAATCATTGGCCCTTCCCAACTGGCACCATTACTGTGGGTTAAGAAATTGATGGCTGAAACTTGAAAGGACAGTAAACAGAGCCAGCAGGGAAGGCTGCCACAAAAGGTAGGGTGGTTTGCCCAATTGAAGCCTAGGCAGCCCTAGACTCAAACAGCATGTTTCCCCTAGGCACTGTCCACACTGCTATGTCAAAAGTTAAGAACCACTAAAATTGTAATAGTGATTGATCATGCTTATGTACCAGATAAAAGGTTCCGGTCTGGGGGGGGGGGGACATATGGTACGAAGACTGTTAAAACTGAACACTTGATATTATATACTAGGTTAATCATGATATAAACTAGAAAAGAGTATTTCATACCAAGGATTGCAGCTCCCATACTTTACACAGCGTGTCCCCCTACATTAATATGGCGTAGTTCTGACAAGACGAAGAGTTATAATGGGGGGGGGGATAACTCTGCTTGGTAGGGAAGCCAAGGTGGGGATGTACATCTATTCAGTCCAATCAGCATAAATGACATCCGTATGATCTTTCTTTTGCGATTTACCTATATATTATTTTCCATTTTAAAATAATCATAGAAAGGATTGTATTATTATTTTCCAAACATTGCCACAATAGTTAAATTGTCAATGCTTCCTCTTCACTTGAGCTTTCTGTTTTCCTTCCTTTTTAAATCAAACTTGGGTTTTCTGCCCCCACCCCATCTCTTTCCCTCCCTCTCTTTCTCTCCCCCTGGGGATAAACAAATGGACAGCTTTCCTCTCTAGAATTCCTCCTTCCATTACCATCACAGCAGAAGGCATCCGAGACTATAATAACTCAGTGATGAAATTCAAAAATGTCCCAATGCCATCTCCCTTAAAGTGAACTGAGATTTTGTTATGCCATTTTAGATGCACTAATAGCTCCTAAAGTCCCATAGAGTATCCTAATGTGAATTTAATGAGCTGATAGCATATAAATGACAGTACTGAGAGGGTGAAGGTGACATAACCTTTTCTCTTCCATTTGATGTTTGTCTTTGAAAAAATACAGATCTTCCCAAAATGTACTGCATTATTACTAAGTGCCACATCTTTCAGCCAAGAGACTCACCATTGTCTTTGCATTTAAACAAATCCACTCTTTCCCTTTATCGTGTAAAGATACGGACCCATTTTTAACCCCAGTTTTTCCTTGAAAACATTAAAAAAAACAAAAACCACACATTCATTTTATCGTTAACATAATACAAGGAATTAGAATGCTACTTGTCCCCATGCAGTCTTCCATTCCTTGTCATTGTTGAGGGCATGTCCATTTCGTGGAGTGTACATCCAACGACAACCCCTCATTTTTAGCATTTGTGTCCCTTCCAATGTCACTGCTACTAATACAGTGTCGCTGAAATTGTGCATGAATCATACTGAAACCATCCATCTTTATTTCCTGGGTGTAATTTTTTCTGCTACCAAAGATGATGTCCAGGGGAGCGCTCGTCAACGCTGGCTCCCAGTCTCCCTGTATCATTATAGAAGCTTTGTCATTTATAATGGGTTGCCTCCCATTGCCTGCCTGATTTCATTCAGTGATGTCACAGCCCATTGTTCGTGCAAATCCCAATCACCTTCATCATGGTAATGAACTGTGATCGCATAAGCACTGGCTCGTGGCCTCACTGACACTCCTGGAGGCTAGAGGGGAAAGAGCGGGGGAGAGAGGACAAACTTATATGGCTAAGGAGATTGGAATACAACTGCAGAACCTACTTCTGGTGGTGCTGGAGGAAGAAAACATTCCTAGTCACTCAGGGCTTGCCAGAGGAGAAGACTATTTAATATATAGTTATCCCCTTTACATCCTATCTGCCTTCCCAGAAAGCACCATATTTCCTTTTTTTTAAAAAAGCCTTATGACAGTTCTTTGGAGATCGGTGAGGCTGATCGATTACAGTTGTCTCAAGGGAGTCCAACATGCTTCACAATAGGACTGGGACCTGTGGAGGCATCTGAACCCAGTTCTTCTCCAACCTACTTATCCTAGATCACCTTTGCAGCAATGTTTTGATTGCTGCCAGTCTAAAATCAAACAGCTGTTTGCAACATGCCACAATTTATTTTATTCCTGCCATTTCATGTATTTCAAATACACTATTCTTAGTATTATAATTTATGGAATACCTTTTCTAAAAATTTCAACCGAAGTAATCATAGCATCTCACAGAATTGTTAGGCATGTTTTAGGTTACATCATGACACTGTTACAATACTTGTGATTTCAATTTTAAGTATTGCATTGCATTGTCTGATATGGTGCTGTATATTTTTGGGAGCCACTTTGTGAGTGTTCAAATGTGAGAGGTAACGACGTGGAGCTGGGACACAATAGATACAGGCAATAAAACCCATGTTTGATCTTTGCTACTGCTACTGCTCTTGCTTTTGAATCTGGATGTTACCAGTGATCCAAACAAAAGGTGATGATTTAGAAATTCTGGCATTAAGGAGGAAGCTGAAAGAATAATTGACAATATTTGCTGCCCTGTTAATCTTGATGTAGAGCAGCAACTCAGCAGATACAGAAAGACATATTCCCTAAAAGCTAGCTAATCAGATGCCTTCACTTAAGCCAGTTTACTTCCCTCCCAAAGGTTCAAGTATACAGTGAGTGTAATGCAATAAAAGACCCACACTACACACCCCGAGAGTGATTTAAAACATGGTTTTTTAACAAGCACCCAAACATTTCCATCAACAGGCAGGAGACCAGCAACAAATAGGAGGAACTGATAACTCAGTGTCCTCTCTTGTAAAAGCCGAAGTGTGTTCTGTTAGGGCAAAAGCACCTCTAGATACAAGCCAGTAGAAATAACCAAAGGTAAAACTCCCAGCTGGATAGCTCACTGAGCTAGTTATCTGACTGTGAAGCCAGAGGTTGGATGTTCTATTCCTCACTGTTCCTCCTGTGAGCAGAGCTAGCCAGTGTGGCCTTGGGCAAGCTGCATAGTTGAAGGGGCCTTATAGAAGAAGGGAGTGGTAAACTACTTCTGGTAGAGATGGGCACGACCAGAAAAAATGACGTTTCGAGTTGTCGTTTGTCGGGACAGGCCCGTTTCGGGTCGTTGCCGTTTGTCACGATAATTTTCAAAAATGTGTCGTTCCATTTGTCGTTTGGTCATTTGTGGGTTGGGGTTAGGGTTAGGGTTAGGGTAAGTGGGCTCTGGGAGGCACCTATCTGGGTGCCTCTGACGTCTGACCCACTAAGGGAAGGGAAGGGTTTCGCAGAGCCACCACATATTTATTTTTTACATATGTTGGTGGGGGGGGGGTAAGTAGCAGAGGCACCTCTCTCTGGGTGCCTCTGACTCACTCAATAAGAAGAGCAGCATACTAGTGTACCCTTGTAGGGATTGGGAATGGGATAGTGAGAGTGGGCACTGGGCTCTGCAAGGCGCCCACTTTGACTCACTAAGAAGGGCAGCATACTAGCGTACCCGTGCACAGGTTAGGGATTGGGAATGGGATAGTGAGAGTGGGCTCTGCAAGGTGCCCACTTTGACTCACTAAGAAGGGTAGTGTACTTGCGTACAGATCTGGAATAGGGTTGGTGGGGTTAGGGTAAGGGTTAGGGCTAGGGTTATGTTTAGGGTTAGGGTGGGTTATTGGGCTGCACCTCTGGGTGCCTCGGACCCACTAAGAAGGACAGCGTACTGGCGTTTGGGTTAGGGTTAGGGTTAGGATTAGGATTAGGGTTCAGGTTTGTGGGCTTTTAATGCCCTCTCTGGCACACCCAGAAGTCTCAGTCAAAACCTGGCCATGCGATTGGTGGAATGGCTCCAAATATTTGCATGGTCCAATCCCATCCCATGGCCAGCCCATCATTGCGCCTGCGCAGGTGTAAAAAAATAAAAATAAAATAAAATAAAATCAATGGAGACATTTTATTGCAAGAAAAACCCACTGCTGCTACTATAAAAATCAGGCATTTAAAATACCTAATTTTCACATGTTTCTGTGGTGCTTTGGTGGGTTTTTGGAGCACGATTTCAAAAGAAAAATTGTGGTTGCCATTTTGGATCCCCCCAACGCATGGCAAATGGAGAGAGACGGCGAGGGTGCCCCCCCCAGCCTGGTACCAGCAGCCCAGGACAGGAGAGGGGGGAGGCCGGGGACCCCCCCCCCCAGAAACCACCCCTCTCTGGTAGGTGCCCTCACTGAGGCAGGAATATTTTCGCCTGCTTTTATGCCCGGGAATCGGGGTTTTTTTTTATTTTAAAAACTTATTTTCTGTGCTGCGCCGCTTGGCATCGTGTGATTGCCGGCACCGCGATGCCATGAACGAGAACAACAAATCAGACCCAATTTATTTTTATCGAGTCGGGTTCGAGCTGGAGCGGAGTAATTGTCGTTCTCGTTCCTCGTTATGTAACGAGAACGACGAACGAGAATGGAAACGAGGATTTTGCCGAGTCGTGTCCATGTCTACTTCTGAGTACTTTCCACCTAAAACTGTAGTAGTAGTAGTAGTAGTAGTAGTAGTAGTAGTAGTAGTAGTAGTAGTAGTAGTAGTAGTAGTAGTAGTAGT
>JAHTLZ010003547.1:16247417-16270606 GCA_023846285.1 Phrynocephalus versicolor
GAAGAAGAAGAAGAAGAAGAAGAAGAAGAAGAAGAAGAAGAAGAAGAAGAAGAAGAAGAAGAAGAAACAACCCTCTGGAGTCTACAGGAATTGCCCTATGTGGTTTTCATTCATCTTTTCTGTTCCTTGCATAGCAGATACCCTCTTGTCCACACTCCATGTTCCTACTAGGGACATACAGTGGCCCCCTGGACTGGTCTTCCCGAAATGAAGCATGCTATTCCTTCTCCTTTTGGTGAAAACCCAGTGCTATCCTTATGCTGATGGCATTTGTGCATTGCTGTTTCTCCAGCAAAACCCTTTTCTTGTGAAAGAAAGGCAAATAGCAATGACCTATGTGTGGGGGTTTTTTTGGAGGGGGGGCTGATACATGGTAGCATAATTATTTCTGGCATAATTATTTCCCTGCCTCCAACCCAAAGAACATGGAGGAGAGGGGAAGGAAGCTGCCAGAGAGTGGTCAGTAATACCATTGTGCTAAGAAGAAAACCCAAAATTGAGGAGGTAATATATAGTAGTCCAAAGTCCATACTCAGAGATTTCTTCAGAACTTTAGTGACATGAACATGCAGGAGTGGTATTGAGATTTGTGGTGTGTCTATGTGGGAAGCTATTCATCTCTTCTTGTGACTCCAACTCAACATCTTCTTCATAATGTCAGTAATTTCAATATCCTTTTTCTTTAATCAGTTCTCATCTTTTAATTTTAACATTTAAGCTTCATAAATGACAAATCTATGACAAGAAATCTGTGAGGGTACTGATCCACTCTGAGAGCTTTCTTGGGCTCCTTGTCCCCATCCCCACAGGTGCCACAGAGATGCCCAATCACCCCATTTAGATTAATGTTTCAGCATTCATCTGGTTATAGTGCACATCCCTAGTCACTGTGATTCCACTCGACCTGAAGCTGGGTGGGGGGGGGAGAACCAATCAGTTTTGCTTTCTCTCACATCACCCTAAAATTCTGTGTCTTAGCATAGCAATTCACAACTAGAGTCAGCTCACTGGATCAACAGTATTTGCAGTGGAACTGCCTCACCATATCCCCAATGATTCCATGAACCTCTTCTAGGTGCAACTTCCTGTCAGCAACAGGATTATTAAGCTACTGCATTCTTTCCTTTTGTCACGTAAACCTGGCTAAATGGTTGAAAAAACAAATAGACCCCAAGTTTTCCTGCATTTGTAATTGCCAGATTCCATTATTCACCTGGTTGCTTTCTAGTTGTTAAAGATGAAGAACAGTACAGTGAGAAAAAAATACCCTTAGTGTGCATATGATTTCATACATAAGGATTCAACCAAAAACATTTAATAACTAATCAGTGCAACTTAAATGGATGACTATCTCAGTTTTACTTTCTCCTACATGCACTTTAAAAAGAACTCCATCTTGTTCATTAAGAAGCTTCCACGTTTTAGTAAATGTATCAATAAGGCTGCTATCTCACCGGATCTTCTGAAGGTCCGGCTTTTCCTCTTCATCCTGTCATGTGACTGAATATGTGGGCCAGGAGTTCCCACGTCCAAAGCTGTTTTTTTTAAAATGTGCAGTTCAGCCCCCTTGGCCAGCAGGTGGCACTAGCATTTAAAAAAATGGACCACTTGGAGGAGGAAATTAAAACTTACAGCACCCGATGGAGCTTCCTATTTCTCCGAAGGTACAGAGAAATTTTTAAAAAATCAGCGCCAATCGGCCTCAGGAACAGCCAGTCGGTGCTATGAGTTTAAAAAAAAGAAGAAACCCAGATCATCTGTGTGGTCCCACAACATCTGCCTTCTTAAAAGGTGGATTTTTAAAGCAAGGCAAAAAATTCCCTACCTGTTGGGCGAGTCAAAGAAACCTTACTTAAAGGGGCATTGCCGTTTCCCCCCCAAAAAAAGCCCGGTGGCCGTGGGGATGGCATTTTTGGACACGGTTTATCTAGTAATTTAAACTGCTTTTAAAGGGATGTGGGACCCAGCCCTAAGTGAACTAAAAATAATCTCATTCACCCACTTGAGGAATCAGTATGGCAGAATGCTTGGACATCTCTTTATGGGCAGCAACACTGGGCCACCTTCTGCAGGATTCTGTATTATCTAGCAATGGCCACCAACACATATGAATCACTCTGTTATTTTATTTTGGTCTTGAAGGGAGGCACCTCATAATCAGTGGTGAAATAGTGAACTGGAGTGGCACCCACATGCCACTAGCTATAATTCAACTGCTGTCTGGCTCAACCACTTCTTTCAACTCATCAGTGGCACCTCTCTGCAATGGAAATACTGTATCTCTTTGATGCTGTTCAGATCCAAGCTGGTCTTCGAATATCAGTTTTCCATGTCAGACGTGCCTGGGAGAAGCATAAGAGACACAACATGGACTGAAGCAGGCCTGTCACGGCTACAATTACACATCTACATCCAAGTCTGAGACAGATGATTCTGCACGCCATCGTTCATAGGGTGAATAAAAATAAACATGTCCTGCAGAAAATATACATTTTGAGTTTTCCTCCGAGAAAGTGTTTCATCTGATTTTTTAAAACTAGCTTCACGTTATGGTCATGAAGAATCAATTTCAAGGGCAAATTAGTCCAAGGACGAAAGAAGGTTGGTTTGTGAAGAAGCACTGTGCACATAAGATGGCATTTCAGCACGGGCTTAGATCTGCAGAAGCCTAAAGCATAACTATAAGTAAGCCACAGAAGAACAGCTACCGACTCCCCCACCCCCCAATCCCTTTAGACTCAGCTATACAGGCCTGTAATTTTCCAGTGAAATCAGGTGACTGGAGAAATTATTTTACAAGCTCTGTGATGGCCAGCCCAATGATGTTCTATTTAGGACCCTAAGATTTTCCTGACCTTCCTCAATTCATACTAGTGTTCTTATGGGTGTCAGAGACATCACAAGGAGGAGGGAACTCCATTAGCATGACTCAAATAAGACCCTTTCCCTGGCTATACATTGCAATTTACCTTCAACCTTATCTTCATAGGCCATTTCATCTTCTGGGCCTGATTTCATTTTGCCATCAAGAGTACTATAAGGAAAGAGTTCCTTCCAATTTTGATAACCAAGTGCAATTTCAATAAGAGAGCTGACAAAGGCTTCAGGAAGCAACTTTAAAGAAAAACATCAAAAGGAAGAAAAAACAGCACAGCTGACAAGCAATTTGTAGAGAGCATGACACGTTTTGTACACATCTCAGGAAAGCCTTTTCTTCTGAAAAGAAAAAAAGATATGAATATTATTTGTTGGATCATTCTCACAATTAAGATTTGTTAGGTTAACACTGCAAAGTGCAGGGGTGGCTGGGGTGAGAGAAGGGAATTGTTTATAAGATTTTTTGGAAACTATACTACCTAATATTCCCAAAACCCCATCTCAGCCTTAAGTAAATTCTATTATCTTATTGTTGAAGATCTATGGATTTATCTTGATTATTTTTGCTCCAAATAGTATGAGTAAACTAACTTACAGTATTAGTGGTAAATTCACTTTTTCATTTTTGACTTACTATCCCGTTGTCTTAGTATTGTGATAAACATAGTAGAAATTTTGTCCCTGGCCAAGGCTGCAGAGTGAAAGAACAGCTGTTTGCAGACAAGAGGCTGGTAAGCAAATGAATGTGGTTCTGCTCTCTTTACAAAATGGCCTCTCATTCAGTACCACAGGCACTGAAGGAAGGGTGTTGGTTAGTTAGCAATCTAGGTGTATTTGAATATCCTCTATGCCAGGGCTAGTGCTAGGTTTTTTTGCGCTCTAGGCGAAGGGTGGTAGGGGTGGGTGGGGCAGCGGGTGGGTGACAGCGGACAGGCAGTGGTGGCGGCGAGGGGCGGGCCAGCAGCGGGGGGCAGGGGGCAGGGGTGGCGGATGGCGGGGGATGGCGACAGGCACGGGGGTGGGCGGCGATGGGCGTGGGGGCGGCGGGCAGACAGCGACGGGCAGCGGGGGGATGGACAGTGGTGTCCAGCGGCAGGGGGCAGCAGGCTGGCCAGCGCCCCCTCTCCATTTTGGTGCTCTAGGCAACTGCCTAGTTCGCCTTAATGGACGCGCCGGCCCTGCTCTATGCAAATTAAAGGGATGGGAATTAACACAATGTCTCAGTGCCATTCATCATGTCACAGAGAGCACAGAATCAATGGTCAACCAACAACAAACATCTACTACAAACTATTTACAACACGTCCCCACTACAGTAATCTCCTGTCTATCGTGGGGGTTAGGAACCTGACCTGACCCACGATAGTGAAAAATCCCTGATATGCAGATGCTGGGTCGGGTCGGGACTGGGGGGGCCTATCTGGGGCCACCTACACTTACCTGAGGTCTGCCGCTTCGCCGATCGGGCCTCTGACAGGCTTCCTGGGCCTGTCAGAGGCCCCAGAAGTGGCTTTCCAGAAGTGACTTCCGGTTCTCCAGAAACCACTTCTGGGACCCCTGACAGGCCTGGGAAGCCCATTGGAGGTCCAAGAAGTGGTTTCTGGCAATCCAGAAGTGACTTCGGGTTCTCCAGAAACCACTTCTGGGGACTCTGACAGGCCCAGTAAGCCAATCTGAGGCCCATTCAGGGCAGCACCAGGGCACAGGTATAAATGCAGGCCCAAACAGCTTACCCCAGGGGGGCTTGCCTTTCATATACTGTGGTCCCACAATATACCGGGACTGCAGTATATGTACCGTGAAATGGCGGGGGACCACTGTACTCAATTCTCTTCACTGAGTCTTTCATTTGAGAATTAGCATTTTCCATAGAGTTTCTGTTCAGGAAGTGAAGGAGGGGTACCTTCACCACACCTCTCATCAATATTATTCAAAGAACTGTTAAGGCATGCAAATCTCCAGCCTCCTCTAATGTCCTTTGCCTACTGGTAAAACATTTGAACTAGAGATGGGGAGGAAACGAAAAACAAAACTATTTTGTCATTTTGTTATGCATCCAGATATTTCCCATATGTACTATGGAACATTATTTCTTTAAATAAGCCATTATTAGTGTGACCTAGTTTTGTCTGGAATATGGATGAAAGAAATCTCACGAAGGCTGTGTTCACATGACTGAAATGTCTCTACTGTATCCTTCACTGATTTTGATTTTGTTTTTTGGATGCTGATGATACATGTTCCACCCCCGATTTCTTGCTCCCCATTCGTGATATATATACACCTCAAATCCCACCTGCAAGGAGGCGACTACTTTTTTGTTCTGCAACACGTCACACACCAATTTCAATTCACTATCCTGTGTGAACTCCAGTACCAAAATATTTCTGCATTTTCTGCCAATGCCACTCTTGCTGGTGTTTGCTTTTCTCAGATTTCTTTTTCTTTCTTTCTTTCTTTCTTTCTTTCTTTCTTTCTTTCTTTCTTTCTTTCTTTCTTTCTTTCTTTCTTTCTTTCTTTCTTTCAAACCTTTTCAGAGTTTAGTGTCAGTTCTTTGTTATGCCTTAAAAGCATGGGTCCAAGCTATCTTAACAATTGCATCTCCCCATATAAGCCACCCAGGCTTTCTTGGTCTAACCCACAGGTGCATTTTTTGGGTTCCCTGTTGCTGCTTCCTGACTCTAGAATTCCCTCCCACAGAAAGCTAGGTTGACCCCATTTCTGCTGTCCTTCTGCAGGCAGGCATAGATCTTTCTCTTCATGCAGAGTTTTCGTTGATGGCTGATCATTTGAGAGGGGTTTTAAATGGAACATGGTGCTCTTTTGTGATGCAGTGGAAGTCCCCATCGATTGGAGGAGGGCTAGTGTTGTCCACATCTTCAAAAAGGGGAAAAAAGAGGACCCAAATAATTACTGCCCAGTCAGCTTGACTTCAATTCCTGGAAAGATCCTGGAGCAGATTATTAAACAGGCAGTCTGCAATTATTTAATAAACAATGCTGTCATTACAAGAAGTCAACACCGGTCTCTTAAAAACAAGTCATGCCAGACTAATTTTATGTCTTTCTTTGATAGAATTACAGGCCTGGTGGATGAGGGGAATGCTGTAGATATTGCTTATCTGGACTTTAGTAAGGCCTTTGATAAGGTTCCCCGTGGTATTCTTGTTAAGAAATGGGATAGATAGTGCTACTGTTAGGTTGATTTGTAATTGGTTGTCTGATCGCAGACAAAGGGTGATCATAAATGGCCTCTCTTCAGCTTGGAGAGACATGACCAGTGGGGTGCCTCAGAGTTCTGTTCTGGGTCCGGTGCTGTTCAATATCTTTATTAATGACTTGGAGGAAGGGGTAGAGAGTATGATAATTAAATTTGCAGATAATACCTAATTGGGAGGGGTTGCTAATTCCCTAGAGGATAGGATGAAAATCCAAAAGGACCTTGACAGATTAGAGTGCTGGGCCAAAGCTAATGGAATGGATTTCAACAGAGGGAAATGTAGGGTGCTACATCTAGGTAAAAAGAATGAATTGCACAGATATAGGATGGGGGATACTTGGCTGGAAAGTAGTACCTGTGAAAGGGATCTGGGTTTCTTGGTGGATCACAAATTGAACATGAGTCAGCAGTGTGATGTGGCTGCCAGGAAAGCCAATGTGAGTCTTGGTTGCATCAACAGAACCATAGTGTCTAGATCAGTGGTTCTCAACCTCCTGGGTCCCCACATGTTCCTGACTGCAACTCCCAGAAATCCCTTCCAGCACAGTGAGTGGTGGAGGCTTCTGGAAGTTGCAGTCCAGGAACATCTGGGGACCCACAGGTTGAGAACCACTGGTCTAGATCAAAGGAAGTGATAGTACCACTCTATTCTGCTCTGGTCAGACCCCACCTGGAGTACTGTGTCCAGTTTTCTGTGCCTCAATTTAAAAAGGATGTTGACAACCTCAAGCGGGTGCAGAGGGGGGTGACCAGGATGGTTTATTTATTTATTTTATTTATTAAATTTATATACCTCTCCATCTAGCTACATGGCTATTCTGGGCAGTTTACAAACTGAACAGAAATGAAGCCATAAACAGTAAAATACAATATAACAGATAAGCACAAGTATATAAATAAAAACACTATAACTAGTAAACAAGGGTCTGGAGGAAATGTCTTATGAGGAACGGCTTAGGAACTGGGAATGTTTAGCCTTTCTAAAAGAAGGCTGAGGGGTGAACTCGTATGATGCAGTATAGGTCACGTGACATCATATGACCATACAGAAAGCTGATAATGCAAGAAATTAGAAGGGCAATTCTCACATGTGAACACAACCAAAGCTACTCAATTTTGAGACAGACTCATGAAATTGGAACGAATAATCCAACAGGTAGCCATGTCAGGCTGTAGCACTTAAAGACAACAAAAGGCCAGTATTCTGTTCAGTATTCCTTGGGAGTAACTGCAAATGCAAAAGTACCACTATACATCACTGCAGCAGCAGCTCCTGCTGCTCCATTTGCAGTTATTCAGTAAGCTGAGCAGGATACTGGCCAAAGGGTTTTGGAGTGACTCAAGATGAATACATTTTCCTGTGGCATAATAAATGTCAAATGAATGCCACAGGCCAAAAATAAATTTTGTGGACTGTAACTCACTTCTTCAGATGCAGTTGGGAATGAAGGCTATGAAACACAATGAAAAGAAGAGTGAAAGATTTCCAGGCAAATTCAATGAAACAAAACAAAATAAAATAACAGGCAAAGATATGTAGCACCTTAAAGACTATTATATTTTAATGTTAAAATAGGGAACTCATCATGAATTTGTGTGTCATATCCCTGGTCACGGTTTATTCCTTGTTACGCTCAGATCAGAGCTGGACTTTATTTTGTAAGTCATTTTCAGAGATGGGCATGAAACAAAATTTTAATTTGTTTCAGTGTTCATTATTTGTTTCATCATGGAACAAAACAAATAATGCACAGACCCATCAAAGAAAAACGAAATGAAACAAAACAGAATTTTTTGTTTCATTCACTTCATTTTTCATTTTCCCATAGGAATGCATTTCCTACAGGAAAAAGCCGGTGGTCCCCCCCCCCCGCCAATGTTGGGGAAGCCACAGGCTTTTTTTCCTCACTGAAGCCACCACTGATCAGTTGTAGTGGGGGCTTCGGTAGGAAAAAAATATTTAAAAGCCCGCCCTTTCCCCCACCCAATTGCACCAGGAGAGCTGGTTGTTACGAGTAAAAAACAAACAAAAAAAAATAAAAAAAATAAAAAAATGTGCTGACCCAGCCCACAGGCCAGCTGGTCGGCACAAGTAAAAAAAAAACAAGAAATAATAACAATCTTAAAAGTGCCGACCCGGCCAGCGGACCATTTGGTTGATGCAAGTAAAAAAATAAAATAAAATAAAATAAAATAAAATAAAATAAAATAAAAACCACACTGACCCGACCTGCGGGCCAGCTGGTCAATGCAAGAAAAATATATATATATATAATTAAAAATGTGCTGACTCAGTCCCTGGGCCAGCTTGTTGATGCGAGTTTAAAAAATTAAAAAACAAAAAACAAGACAAACGAAAAATGAAACAATTTTTTTTAAAAAATTGTTTCATTTTAAACAAAACAAAAACAAAAAATGAAAAATGAAACAAAACACCTTTTTGGTGTTTTGTGCCCATTTCTAGTCATTTCATTTCGCATTGTTCACATTTCCAAACAACAGTAAACAATAAAAATATATAAAAATAAAATAAACTTAAATAAAGGTTGAGGAGAAAAAGAAAGTTTGAAATATGAGATATACTCCTACCTTATGGTTGCATCAGCGTACTAATACTAATGAGTGATATGATCTCTGTTTATAATAATTTCTGAGTTCAAACATAGATCATTCTCCAGCTTCAGAGTTTAAAGAACCAAGCTGTTTTCTGATTATGAAATAGAGACCAGCTTTCATTTAAACTTTGGTACTGACTAGGGTCCATTTGCCTATTGGTTTTTATAAAGGTTGCAGAGCTTGATGTTTAATGGTGAAATGTATGTGAGTCCCCATGGAAATAACAGGACTCACACAGGCTTTGTCATTTGAAGCATGATCTAGGAATGCCAATTGTTGTGTTTTATCTGTCTGTTAAAGGTAAGTCTGCTAAGTTTCAGCCTTACATTATACATTTAACTTTAGGTTAGCAACCCTTTTATGTGGTCCATGAAATGTTAAGAACACACACACACACACACACACACACACACACACACACACACACACATAGTGTTTCCTTTGTGCATTGTTTATCCCCCCCCCCAAGCAGGGTCTGCTGATGCTAATGGACTCACAGCAGTATACCCTACCTTGGTTATTACAGGTCTAATTCAGTCATTAACATTTCATTAACGGACTCGCCTCCAAGCTGCTTCCATGCCTGTCTAGATATTGATGAGCTCCCTAGTATACGAAACTGGTCATTAAGGTGGCTTAAAGGGTTTATTAAAATAGCAAGGCTTTTGTCTGTGGACGTGTGATTATGCCATGCACCAATGTGTGCCATGCACCAGACTGCTTGAAGTGGTATGGGGCAGTCTACAAGCAGAGCACTTTGTGTGCCCTTTGAGTTCCGGTGTGAGGAAAATTGGACTGCGGTATACAAATATAAAAATAAATAAATAAATAACAGACACAAGACAAAATGGAAAGGTCTGGTCACACTTCCGGTTCACTGAGAAGCATTTCTGAGGCCTCTGACATGCCTAAAAAAAGCCCCCAGAGGCCCCAAAAGTGCTTTCTAGCGATCCAGATGTCACTTCCGCTTTTCCAGAAGTCACTTCTGGTTCTGTGAGAAGCACTTTTGCGTCCTTTGATGCACCCGGGAAAGCCATCAGAGGCCCATTCAGGACAGCGCCAGGCCTGGGGTCAGTACAAGAGGCCCCATCTAGGCGCCCCAGGCCTGACCTGACCCTGCATCTGCATATTGTGCATTTTCAATGATTGTGAGTCAGGTCGGGTCCCTAACCCCCTCGATTGGCAGTGGGTTACTGTAGTTTTATATTGGAAACTCTTTGAAACTAAAGTGTTTGTATAGAACCAGATGGTTTTCGTGTGTGTGTTGTGCTTAGAGCAAAAGCCATGCTGGAAGAGGGCCATTTCTGGAACTCATGGCTCTTCCATGGGGGTTTCAAAGCTGGAAAGTGGGCTCATAGGTTTTCAGGAGCAGTGGAGAGAGTCTTCCTCCTATCACAACAAAGGACAGCACAACACTACAGGACAAATATGGATTGATTCACTGTGATTTCTGGTTTCTCATACTAGGTGTTCCTAGGTGAAGCACATACAGTACATATTGTAGAAGGCTATTTAATGTGTCCCATAGGACTGAATGGGAGCTACGGAGAACTGAACCAGCTCCTTTCTGCTTCATTGATCCACTCACTCATTTTCCTCTCCATGATGAACCAACTTACAGTACATGCATCAACCCTTAGATCATGCATTTTTCCTTAAGACCCCAAACAAAGTTTTACAATGCACTATCTCTTGGTGTGAGAGCCACCCAAAGTTTTTGGGTTACGGAGCAGCCATGTCAGCATAGTAAATAAAATAAAGCAAAGTAATAAAACCAGAGGACTATAATGCAAGCACTTTGTGGATATTACTAATTAGAGAGTTTAATTATGGTAGCAGTATAAAGTTCTTGAGCACTGCCATATTAAACAGTAAATGGAACTTAGATTGAGGCAATAAAATGTATTTCAATTCTATTACAGTGTCTTTATTGTATTGTTTAATGGCATGCATGGCAAAGAAACATCCTGGAAAGAAACACTTGATGGGTATGGTGAAAGAGGGACAAAATTAAGTCACAAGAGAAGCACATAAGTTTTCCACAGTCCATTGCTTTCTATTAAGAACATGGCCATTCTGCTCTGGGTGGTTTATACCAGAGACCGAGAACATGCACCCCTTTGACAATGCTGGGTAGGACTTCCATGTGCTCCAAACCAACAGCATCAGAATGGCACTGTTCTCAATGCTGTTCTAGATAGACAAGTTGCGCTACAAGAGAGGTACGATTTGAGGTTATATCTGAATATCCCTTGGATGTGTGCTCTCTTTAAACATTTAGCATTCTTCTTACACTGTGTTATTTTTACATTATTCCAGCATTAGAAATGCGGCTGTAACAATTAAATTTATTAATTTTACTAATTTTTCTTTCATTAACATCATATTTCCAAGTATCACAGAGTCTTTGTCAGTCAAGACTTTTCTGGGCTGAAAAGTAAACAGGTTTCCCCTTAATACAAAGACTCTAAAGCCATTTTCTTGTTAAAACAGTGCCATGCTTAAGAAATCCATTGGAAAACAAATTTCTATGGCTGCTAATACATCAGGGCTCATGTGTTCCCACTGGCTCTGTCTTTACCATATAATTGTCACATGTAGATAATACAGTCATCTTAGTTAACAAGGTAGCATGGAGTTGTGGGGTGGGGAAAAGAACAATATATTTATTAAAATGTATGTCAGGGCCTCCTCTTGGCAGAGTTATGTATGATTCTTTTTCTGTCAGCATAAATAAAAATGAAGTAACAAACCACAGTGAGGGTAGGGGGAAAAACAAACCCAGTCAGCTAAAATGTCATGACTTGCTTCTCTGCAGGTGTCACCCAGACTTCACTGAAACACCACATGGCTTTGATATTCTCATCAGGAAAGAATATTTACTCCTTTTTCTCCCCCCACAAACAGGATTCCAGACATCAAGGGCGCAAAGACAAGAAGAGTGTGCAGTATGAATGTAAAAGCAGTGAAACAATGCAAGTTTCCACTGATACACTTTATTCCAGATTTAGGGAGAGTTCTTAATATTTGGGCAGGGGGATATGCAATTGATGTTTTAGTGCTGAAAACACATCAAAAAGAGGGGAAAATATTAAAGCAGTTTGAAATTGCACAACTGCAGTGGTACCTCAACTTAGGAATTTAATCGGTTCTGAACGCATGCTCTTAAGTCGAACTACTCTTAGGTTTCCCCTCTTAAATTGGGGAAAATGTTACAAAAAATAAAATAAATAAATAAATATTTTTAAGTCGAGCAGTTAAAACACCAACAGTTCTCCGCTCTTAAGTCGGATTGCTCTTAAGTAGAGCTGCTGTTAAGTCAGGGTACCACTGTATGTTGGCTTTCTAATGAATCCAAAGGTTGGTGACTCAGAATGCTACTGTATGTTGATAAGTTAACAAAACCCATGTAGCTCAGTTGAATGTTACATCTCCCAGACTCTTTCCATTGCACTATGATGCCACTATAAAACTGTTGCCTTAAACACAGCCTTTTGAATGTTTCTTCACTGTAGTGCACGGCATTTCGAGACACACTAGCCATGTCAGAAGGGATTAACTCAGCAAAATGGCAGACAAGTACATAGAGAGCAGACAGGTGTTTTTATGCTCGCCACTTTCCAAGTTTGCTTTATTGGCTGAAATCAAGTAGTAATTCACATTTAGAGTAGGCCCATTTTATCAGTGGTGCGTAAGTAGGCATTGGCTGGCCCAATCCCCACTGATTGAATGGGCCACCCCTAGTTAATACTTACTATTGGATTTCAGGCAACAAGTCCAATGGACAAATTTTCTACACCATGTTTATGTCTGTGTTGTATGAGTGCCACTTACTATACATATGCAAATACAGAGATATTGAGAGAGAGAAAGAGAAAGCACAGCCAGACATGAGGGAAAATGTGAAAGCAATACTGAATTAAAAACATGGGCACAAAACAAAGCAGAAGCTGTCATCGGCTAGACCCCTTCAAAAATGGCCCGCCTGGCACCAGGGGGTCCCCCTAGTGCCAGCCGGGCCATTTGGCAAGGGGTCCAGCCCACGGCAGGGTGGCAGGAGCCCACTGAAAATGGCCCCGTCACCAGCGCAAAGCATTTTCAGGGCAGCGAGAGGGGGCTCCGATCCAGCCTCCATCAGAGGAGACCAGATCTCAGCCCCTTCCTTCCTGACTCCCCCATGGAGCCTGACAGCCCTGTGCGGGCAGGCTGTCAAGCTCCATGGTGGAGGAGGGCGGCAAGAGGGGCTGGGATCCAGTCTCTGCCCTCAGAGACCGGATCTCAGCTCCTTCTTGACTCCTCCCCTGAAGCCGGAAGCCGGAAGACTGGACCAGGAAGGCCAGCAGCAGCACCGGCAGCAGGTAGGAGCGGAGGACTTATCGGGTGGCCAGGCCAGTAACGGAAATGAACAGAACCAAGAAAATTTTCTTGGTTCTGTTTGGTTCGAGCCTGGCCCGTCCAAATGGTCGTTATTTGTACCGTTATGTAACGGTAATGGTAATGGATAACGGTAATGACAAATTGGTCATTCCGTGCCCATCTCTACTGCTGACTGGTGGATTCTGGGAATCTTAATATTAATATTCAGTGCCTCATTGTGCCTTTTTCAAGAAGACTCAGCCTATGTGGTATTCAGCAAGCTGCATGGTCTTGCACCCCCAGAAGAATGGATGGCTATACCACAATTCTCTACCTGGATAACCCAGAGAAGAGTTGGCATAAGTCAGTAGTGATATGATGGCACATTATTATAATTCTGTGTTATAGATATATTAGAAGTGTCCAGCTTTGGATATGTTCCAACCATGTTATGAAATGCAAATCTCTACAATTTGTCTTACTGTGTTTGCCATATTTATTTAAACATTAGCCCCATCAAAACTGGAGAGAGCTACATTACCGTTGACAGCAATCCTCCCATACCATGCTCTGTGTGCGAGGTGGTTGCAAGAATGAAATTTTAAGCCATTATTTTCAAAGTTTAACAGAGCTATGCCCATCCACGTGGTGCAGTCAATTGCAGCCTTTTTAGTGGCATTGCTTGTTTGTGCTCATACCACATCCAGGATGGAAATGAGCTTTAACAAGCTTGGCCTTCAGGCACTTCCCATTAGATGCCACTTAGAGTTTTAAATTAGTGGTGCGTAATGTTCCCCTTTCACATCACATGAGGTTCTGTCACTTCGGAGCCATATCTTCTTGCCCAATGAGAAATGATTAATGTATGATGTGCCATCATTGCCTTAAAAGGGGGGGGTGAGGTGGCAGGATTCATGGTTACATTAGTGCAAACAATGTAGAACTAAGCAAAACAGAACTATCTAGGTTAGATCCAGAATCAGCCTTTATTTCTGCAGAAGGGCTCCAATTGTAGATGGTCTTTGTTTCTGCCCAAAGACCTCTAGTCCATGATGGTGGGAGTGGGGAATGCTGACAAGGCTGCTGTGGGAGAGGCGGAAATAGGCTACCTTATTCACCAGCATCATTGCATACATCTAAATCTCCAGTCCACTCTCAGGGGGTTAGTATTGTTTTGCATCTTCTTCATTAGAGGTGTATGATATAACTATACACAAAGCGGTCTGCATGCATTCTTCCTGATAATAACATTCTTTTAAAAAGGATTTCTACCACCTAGAATAGTGGTTCCAAACCTAGGGTAACCCAGGTGTTCTTGACATGCTTCATGGCTGGTCACACAGGTACTGTATATACTCGAGTATAAGTCGACCCGAGTATAAGTCGAGGCCCCTAATTTAAACCCAAAACTGGGAAAATTTATTGACTCAAGTATGAGCCTAGGGTGGGAAATGCAGCAGGGCCTGGCAACTCCTCCTTTGTGAGCTGGGTGTGTGTGTGATGTTTAAAATGACTTTTAGCCACCGAGGCAAGTGCTTGAGTTGGTGACTAAAAGTCATTTTAAACATTGTTTTTAAAAAGTCATTTTAAACATGGGGGGGAGGGTTCATGAGAAGCGGCACACAATGTTTAAAATGACTCTTAGCCACCAACCCAAACTTGCCTCAGTGGCTAAAAGTATAGACCCGAATATAAGCTGAGGACCCCCTTTTTTCAGCCAAAAATTAGGGCTGAAAAACTAGGCTTATATTCGAGTATATACAGTATATTACTCAGAATAGCCCCTTTCGTCTTCTGGAAAATGCAATTTTTTTTGCAATTTCTTGCAACTTTTTTGCCAGTCATTTTCATTCAGACAGATCAAAAAGGCTCATAAAGTTTAATGATATTCCTGATGGTTTTGATATAATATGTCTATATTAACTTCAGTTACAAAGTTTTTAAAAGTTTCTATTTGGGGAAAACATCTCCCATAATCTTCCAGATATACACTGTAAGGATTTTGATTCGAAAAAATAGAGATTTGTCAATGACTTTCAACAGAAGCAGAGAGGTATGTGCGAGCATCCTGTTTGTTAATTGCCTAGAGATCTGATGAGTCCCGATTTTCCTACACCTTGAAAAGCAAAGTGTTCTGCTTATATACCTCCCTATACCACTTCAAGTAGTCTCTGGGTAGTTTACAATTTAATTACAGTATGTAGGCTACACATTGCCCCCCCCCCCAGCAAGTTGGGTACTCATTTTGCTGACCTCAGAATGATGGAAGGCTGAGTCAATCATGAGCCTGCTACCTAGGATTGAACCCCAGGTTGTGAGCACAGTTTTAGCTGCAGTACAGGCATTCAACTACTGCACCATGAGGCTATTATTAGGAAGAGGAAGAGATTGAGAAGTAAGTACTTCTGTGAAGTCTTTTCAGCCCAGCATATATGTTAGACTGGAGAGGATACTAATTGAAAGGAAAGCATGCAGATAATCCTCAGTCAATTTGGAATTATACAGCATGTCCCAACGTGACAATCAAAAGACATTCAAAGGTAATCCTTAAGCACCCACAGGATGAGGAAAAAGGGACAGGTTGTTTTCAAGCCTTTGAGTTGGTGATGTGGCTTATTTGTGGAATGCTCCACCCAAATAGATGCTTCCAAGAGTATCTTCTTCAGAACTTGAAAAAGCTACTTGTTTGTATGACTATTCTCAGAATCTATAAGCCATGATGGGCCACATAGGCTTCAACATTCTGGGAGATACGGGCAAAATAAGAAACTTTCTGAAGTGCTGAACCTTTGTTGGCACTCGGCTAAAAAGCATACAGTATCTATTTTTATTTTGTCACATTATTTCAGCAACTACTTAAATCTTGCTGACAGCGAGTTCTGGTTCTGCTTACACCATGGCAAGACAACTTGATAAGTGGTGCAGCTTATCAAGTTGAATTCCTTCAGATACTGTAAAAGGGACTCTAAGAGGGTAAGTTTCCTTGGAGAGGAAATGAAGAAAAGGTAGTGCCTGCAGACCATGAAGGGAATGGCGGTGAACATCTGTGGAAGCAGAAAAATGTCTCTCACTGGAGGAAATCTGACACCATTGGCGAAGGAAGAAGCTGTTGGTACTGGAGAACTGTAGAAAGCTGTAAATATTTGGCATGTCATGAGTAAAACCGCTTCTATATCTCTGTTTCTCTATGCAAACTTTTCCTTAGTGTTTTGGAATCTTTTCTTCAAACAAGCATCCACACACACCTTTGTGGAAGTGGCTTTTGCCAAAGAGGTGTGAATGTTCTGAAAGCAAACATATATCTGAATATGTGATCTTTCTCACATTTATTTTATGAATTTGCCTTTCTGCCTACTGCTTTTTTGCTTTATGGTTTCTGTATGTGGTGGATTTAAAGATGCATTTTAAGGACATTGTTGGAAAAATGTTTTTCAAAGGAATATTTATTTGACCTTGGATTGGCTCCATGATTTGAAAACAATTGCTGAAGAATCTCTGTTCTCTGCCTCTTTGGTTCTTCTTTTTTCCCAGTCCAGTCACTTCTCTCTATACTCCTCCCTTTTGGAAACTGAGTGGCAGAAACTACAATTACAAGCAATATTAACTCTTTGTTATGAGCTACAAAAACACAATAAATTTGGAAAATTTATCAGAAGAAGAGTTTGCCAATATAATTCTATGCAGTTTTTTTTAAAAAAAAATAGAAATTCACACGTCACAGATGGACCCATCCTTTGAAGATACAGAGATTTTTAACCCTGATAAGAACACAGAGGCAGAACAGAGAGCTGATTTTAGTCTACAGATAACTACAACAAAAATTGTGCAGGATGAACTTAAAAAAAAACCCTGAAATTAGTCTTGATCAGGAGATAGAGCAAGAACAGGGAGCTGATTTTAATCTGCAGACAAATACAACAAGACCGGTGCAGGATACATCTTTGGCTATCCCAAATTCACAAGGCATGATAAACACATCTTCTTTACTCAATATGGATACAAAACAGAGAATAATTTAGGACTCTTTCAGCAGCAGAGCAACTATCAAGATTGCTATCAGGATAAAAGAACAACTGATGAAGACAATGGACTTGGCAGGGAAAGAGAAAATTCTGAAACAGAATTTCTGGCTTAGTAAATGGATCACATAAAAATTGTTTTCTCTATTTTGATTGTTTAAAGCTACTAGTTGATTGGCATGATATAGGAAATGGGAAATGGAAATGTGAAGACCAACCTGAAATGTAAATATATGTTAATTTGTTAAATCCTTTAAAAATAGTGGTAGTTAGGTATAGATAAGAACTTTTATGCATAAAGTGAAACCTGTAGACCATGAGGTAGCTCTTTTATAATAGCCCATAAAGTATTAACTTGAATTACAGATGGCTTTTGAAATTAGGTAGTCTTTGGAAAAATAAGTAAATATATCATGGATGACATGATATATTTGCAGCCGGCAAAAGTTAAAAAAACAAGAGCCGCTCAGCCCACGCTACATCTGTAGTGTGGGCCACGTGCTTGGCAGTAAATAAATAAATAAATAAATAAATGAAAAAAGGAGTGCCAACACAGCCCCAGGTCAGTGCTCTAAAATAAATAAATAAATAAATAAATAAATAAATAAAAGAAGCACTGACCCAGCCCCAGGGGCCACGTGGTTGGCGCTTGAAAAAAAAATGAGGCACTGACCCCAAGCCACCGTCTCAAAAAGCCCCAGCCACAGGGGCCAGGATCGCCCCACTGCCGCCACCACTTAGTAAGGATGATGTGATGAATGATGATTAAAGATGATGATGTGGATGATGTGGATGATGATGATATGGATGCTGCCAATCCAGTTCGTGTAGATATAAATATCTGTGGGGTTTTCTTTGTTATTTTTGAATGTTTTTCCCCCACCCCCACACTGTCAAACGGATTGAATCACGCAATGCGGGGAAAAACGAATAATGATTCAAAATGAACCAAGGAAATGAATATTTGAAAAAAATGTTAAGAATGAAATGAAACAAACCCAACCCTAAAATGAAATGAACCAAGACGAATCACCATTTTTTCGGTTGTGCCCATCTCTAATGCTAACTTACTCCCTTCACACCCATTGTCTGCTATACCCCCATCTGTTCCAGAAGGCTAGGGAGCTTTTGAAACATTGTGGAAGATGGCAAAGGAATTTGCCAAACATTTTTATCTCTTTGTTCAAGTGATGGAAGCCTCTGCTGGATAAAAGGTGGCTCTGTCACCAATGAAAAATAATTCTTCAATACAAGTATATCTCCTCCTCCTCCTCCTCCTCCTCTTCTTCTTGTGTGCTCTCAATTCATCCCTGGACTAGGGCATACCCATGAATAAGTGCTTTCCCAAACAACCCAACAGGTCAGTCAAAGTAGGTGATTGACAGAAAATAAAAATAAATGAAATGTGTGATGGCCAAGTGAAATGCAAGGTGAGTGGAGGATGCTATTAAACAAAAAATCTGTAAAAATACTCTCAGCATATTCCTATTCATTTTTGAAATACATCTAATTATCTGCTGTGTTTTTAAACATCATTTCTCAGGAAAAAATCTATTCTTGGACAAGGCATCTTTAAAAGGCATCAGAATAAATGTGAAATATGGTTTATCTTTTTTGTGTAATGCTTTTAAAACAATCATGGAAATAAATGCAGTGTAGTAAATAAAAAGACTGTGGCACTGATAGTCTTCGCAGCCTCATTCTTGTAGATATGGCTGGGTTTTGGAGACTATGTTTACCACAGTATTTATTCTTAGTACATCAAAAACTCATCAGTTCATTCTATGTTTGTTTCTATACCAGTGGTGGTGAACCTTTGGCACTCCAGATGTTTTGGACTGAAATTCCCACAGTCCTTTGTAATTGGAAATACAGGCTTGGAATTCTGGGAGTTGTAGTTCATAACATCTGGAATGCCAAATGTTTGCCACCCCTGTTCTATACTGAGTTCTTATAGGCAAGTACTATATTTTGATGCCAAGTGAAAAATCAGAGCTGTTTAGAGTAGACTCACTGAAATTAATGGAACTTGGTTGTGATTAATAAGTTCTAGGCCTTGAATTTGTGTGATCTGTATCCAGTTTTCTAAACACCAGTAACATGCCTACTCCATGCAGTTTTGAAAGACCATGTACTACCTGCTCACCCTTGTTGAATAAATGGACTCACTACCTATTTGCATATTCATTATGTATCATATTTGAGATGAAGGTCCAAGGACGAAAAGTATTCGCCCTTTAAAACATGACTTTAACTGATTTGCCCACCATTAACAATACATATACACTATTTTGACTTCATTTGCACTGTATTGTATTCAGCAGTTGTTGTTAACCGCCAGAGTGACCACGCTGCCAGATGGGTGGTGTGAAAATCCAATAAATAAACAAAATAAATAAATAATTCTTGTAATAAAAGAAGATGATACAGTCCTATTTTGAAAAGAAGCAGATCTGAACTGAGAAATTTCTTTCACCCTGGGTTTCTCTTAGGCTTTTACATTCTGTAGCTCTTTCGCTTTGTCATGTTTACAACACGGTAATGTCAACTGACTATATAATGAAATGACAACATTCTGGGACATTTAAAGAGACATACCTGCCTATTTTCAACTAAAACAACTGCTATCAATTGGGATAATTGTTTTCCCAGCTGACAGATGTGAGGCTATCCATTCAGATAATGACTCCCCCAGCTGACAAGTTGCAGAGAAGAGGAAGTGAGTGCAGGGGCAAGTGCCTGTGAATAAAAGGACAACCAAAGTTTGCAGCTACCTGAATTACTGTGAATGCAGTTTGTCTCTAATAATGAGAAACAAACAGCATTCAACAATTCCAAGACTGGAGAATAATTTATTTTAATTGTTAGGCCGTTATAAATAAAACAAACTTTCCGGAATTCTTCCACAGCGAAATTTAGGGCAAATATTGGGTTTTGAGGCAGATCATGCAAAAAAATAAGCCACATGTAACACCCTTAGTACATGAAGCCAGATTGTTTTAAAAAATGGAGTGGGGATTCTACATACTTCAGAGATAGCAAAAGTGTAAAGTTGGTAGCTCCTTTCCTCATTGCTGACAAAAGCCTAGCTCTCCAAGACTCACAGCTCTGCCAAATGCTCTAGATGAAGCCACACACGCAATAACTCTTGTCTTTACATTTGCAAAATAGAACACATGTTGGTATCTAGAAATGGGCACAAAATAATTTTTTGGACTCATTTTTTCATTCAATTCTCTAACAAAATGAAAAATAAAGTGACCCATCAAAGAAAAATGAAACGAAACAAAATGGAAATGTTCATTCCATTCCGTTTCATTTTTTGTTCCCCAATGGGAATGCATTGCTTCAATGAATTCCTAAGGGAACACAATCGGGTGCGGGAGACCGCAGGCTTTTTACACTTTTTTCCTGGCCAAAGCCCCACAGCTGGCACCCGGGGCTTAGGGGAGGGGAAAGGTTTAAAGGGTTTTTAAAACTTTTTCCCCTCCTCCAAGCCCTGGGCACCAGCTGATCAGCGCTGGGGTGGGAAAAATAATATCAATAGGTTTGAGGTTCAGGGGGCTGAATTATGAAGTTCCAAAGGGGGTGCCCCTAGGAAAAATATTTCTAATTAGAATCAGAAGTCAAGCCTGCAGCTTAGCTTCTGAAGTTCATATTCCACTAGAAAGATTTTTCCCTAGGGGCACCCCCTTTGGAGCTTCATAACTCACCCCCCGACCTCAATCATCTCCACATTTGGGGGGCTTACAGGGAAGAGATTGAAGAAGCTTCCCTGCCTTTTGGTTCTTTAGAACCCCAGGGAGCATAGTGTTTCATTTCATTTTGTTTTGTTTCATAACAAAACTACTTTAAAAATTCATTACAAATGAAATGACATGAAGCTACTAAAGAAATGAAACAAAATGAAACGAAACAAAACACTATTTTTTCTATTTCGTGCCCTTCTCTAATTCAGGCTGCAATGTGTTGGTGGTGAGATGGGGAGGACGTAAGCCTCAACCGAATATCTCCACAATGCCTGAAACTAAGCAGCCCTGTGATGTTTACCACAATGGTCTGTAGAGCCTTCCTCCATGCCCCATGTTTGACTGAATGTTTATGTGATCAAAAGCTTTAATAAGTCTGAACGTCTGGTCACAGGTACTCTCTAAGCATGTTTAGCTGAACAAACATAGCTAGACTTTAGCAGTAAGCATAGAAGGTATTTCTATATAAGCATGTTGGGACATTAAGATGGGGCATATGTGTGTGTGCCTGTTCCCTACACATTTAGAGACCTATCTACATGTTTTCAGGCTTAAATTCTGATTAGAGCTACCTTCTCAGCAGACCAACTCAGTGCTGAAATGTTTCATTTTAGGTCCTTTTTTTTAAGAATGTAAGGGAATGGCTAAGACAGAAAACCACAAATATAGGTCTTCTACATCTATTTTCTTTCTGTTATCAGACAGCTCAGTGGTTTAGGTATCTGGCTGTAGAGGCAAAGGCTGGTTCAGTTCCACACTGTGCCTTCTGGGAGAAGAGCCAGCCTGTGTGGCCTTGGGCAAGCTGTACAGCCCCAGGAACAAGGAAACAGTTAACGACTTCTGTGTATTCTCTACCTGGAAAACTCTGAAACAAAGGACACCATAGGTTAGAATTGAATTGACGGCATATGATGATGGTTATTATGCAGGCTTTCAAAATGCTACCAAAACCAGAAAATGTATGCATTTCTCTGTCTTAGAAAGATTTGTGGCAACACCATCTCATGCAACAATCCTTTAAAATTGATAATGTAATCTAAAAGAGAAACACTAGAGGAAGTAAAATGTAAGACTATAAAATGCTCAGAAAAACACTGGTCCATGGATACTTTGTATCACCATCATTATGAAGTTGCATCTTGTGCATCTATGAAAGAAAATAGCTAGACTAAGTAGTAAATGCATATAATATAATCTTATAGCTTCTTTATTTAGCAGTCTTTAAAAATGCTTCTTTCCAAAGTCTGAAAAGAAACCTCAAGCATTAAATGTGGAGAAAATGACTTAGCGCTCACCTGTTTAGAGCAGAGAAAATCCACTTAAGGTAGATTAAGTTAAGAACATTTTCCACTTCTCTGGTGAATTCATCTCCATAGAGAAATGTGAGCACCTTTTGTTGATTTTTTAAATATGTTTACCCAGCTAAAGCGAAGAGTGGACTGTAAACAAAGGGAAGGACAATAGAACTATTACTTTGGTTACCAAGCAAAACAAATATTTATGTGAACCATTGCCAAAAGTTGGCTATGTATCCTATAGTTCTGAAACTAAGTTGCTATATAATTTTGCAAAGTCATGCAGAAACACTATTAAAACTCTCAGGATGTTTACTGCTTAACATAAGAAGGACAAACACAAACAGTGGGCAGAATGTTTGAATTACACCACTGAGACATGAGTTCAAATTATTCAAGGTTAATCTCTATTTCTCCTTATAAGTAACCTCACAGTAATGTGGGGTGGTGACCCATCTATGCCTCCATGAACTGTATGAATGTGGAATTTAAATAGGTTAAATACAAAAAAAGATTTGACCAACAATGGAGTGCCATTAAGCATGCCACATTTTGAGCGCACATTGGAAATCATTAGCATAAATTTCTAGGGCTCTAGCTTATTCACAGAGCCCACAAAGACAGGGTGGGCCTCCTTCTTCCAGAAATAGAAAAAGCAATGGTGGGGTGGGGAATGGGGGGAAAGTGGCAGCAAGAAGATGGAGTTGTTTTGTGTTGTTGTTGTGCTTCATTCCATTTAAAGAGAGGAAGGGCCACATAGGGTTCCTTGAGGTGCGGTGTGTGATCCCAAATCACCTAATTTTTACATGTATGGATCACATAAAACAGCATTTTATACCTCTGTGTAATATTATGTGACCCTATTTAGCTTGATCCAGCCCACACCAAAATGGCCATCTAGTAGTACCCTTAATTGCACAGTTAGACACATGACCAGAAATGGAACTAAGAGCACAACAGTAGCTACAGTCACCTTTGCAAACCTCAGCTGAATGGCAATAGAAATCTGGCCTATCTATCTATCTATCTATCTATCTATCTATCTATCTATCTATCTA
>JAHTLZ010003547.1:16270616-16284145 GCA_023846285.1 Phrynocephalus versicolor
CTATCTATCTATCTATCTATCTATCTATCTATCTATCTATCTATCTATCTATCTATCTATCTATCCTTAGAATAATAATAAATAGAGATGGGCACGAAACAGAAAAATGGCATTTTGGTTTTTTGTTTGTCGTTGAGAGGTCTGTTTCGGTTCGTTTCCGTTTTTTGTGAATTTTTAAAAAAATTTCGTTACCATTTTTTGTTTTTTCATTTGTCGTTTCCACCCGCTTTTTGCATGATTTTTAAAGCATTTCCGTGTGCAGGCATCCCCCAACGCCCCAGACCAGAGGGAACACACTAAAAAAATGGATGCTGGCAGAGACACAGTATAGACTAGGTATGCAGGGAGGCTGCAAAGGCAGTGGCGGGCGTTGCCCAGGGTGCAAGGCAGTGACTGTACTGTGGGGCAAGGGAGGGTACTCACCGAGAGGTACGCAGCACGCACACACACAGGGAGGCTGCAGGACTGAAGCTAGAGTCGCAGCAGAGACAGCAATCCCACCCTAACTCCCACCAGGGACTGCAAGGAGGACGGGGGCTGCCAGAGCTTTTTATGCCCTCTGTGGCTGCCAGACCTGCCCGTCCAGTCTGCAACCTAGGCATGCTATTGGTTGAACATGATCCCATCACATGGCTTGCCTCCATTTTGTGGCTGGTGGCAACATCCATTTTAAAGGGAAAAGAAAAATACATCGTGATGGGAGAAGACAAAAACAAATGTTTTAAGGACCCCAACCCCACTGGTAGGTATTATCAGACAATATAAATAATTATCACTGCATTTTTATGGATGTCCAGGGCATTTTTTAACATTTAAAACAGCTCATTTCATTGTGCGTCGCCATTAACGGAAACAAAACATAACGACCACAATTTCTGTGGTTCTGTTCGTTTCGTTGCATTTTCAGCACAATTTTCGTTTGTCGTTTCGTTACGTAACGGAAATGACAAACGGTAACGGTAATGAAAATTTCGCCGCTCCGTGCCCATGTCTAATAATAAATTATATAGCAAGTACCATATTATTACTTCTCGAATGAATTCAGAACTTTTGTGCTTGACATAGCTTAGCTTATAGAATGAAGTCATTTTGTTGTACATTTTGGAATTTTAGGTATGGTGGTACCAAAACTTCCAAATAAGGGAGAATGAAAAACCAACTGAACATATTTAGATAACTTCAAATGAAACCCCCACCCCAGGAAAAGTCATATATGTTTCTAGCTTTGGTAGTATTGCAGAAGACATAGCATACTCCTTTTGATTCCTGTTGTTGATTGCTATTAGCTCCTTAAGAAAATACAGAACATGAAAATGCTGTTTCTGAAATGTTTAAAATTTGAAACTCCTTTTAAAGCTTTCTCGATCCAAACTCACATCATTACCCACCTCCATGTGCTCCCAATGAAATCTCAGACACTGCTACATTCCTTTGAACCCACCTCTGTAAAACCTTAAACTGTAACTCTTCCAAATGTATACTTACATACATGGTTGCCTGAGGGGGTTAATAAATTTTTACAATATTCTGGAGGAGCATGCTTTATTCTTATGTGACAGTGGATCCCAAAAAGAGGGCTGATTGCATTGTAGTAACTTTGAAAGTTTAATTTAGAATTCCCCATCGTCAAGCAAAGTGTGCCTTATTTCTCAGGTGTGAGACTTGGCAGTTTCATCTTCAGTAGTATATTATCACAGCACTGAGTACAGTAGTGCCAACTCTTACTAAACTGGGTGTGTGATAAATCTGGTGTTAGCACAGGCCTTCTTATGCCAACAATGTGTTTCAGCCGTTACCTTATTACCACACTTCTTGGCTGTCAGAAGATAGAAATCTTTGAAGCTTTTTTACTGCCCGTGAATGTGCGTATGTGTGTGTGTGTTCGTGTGTTCCGTGTGAAATCTCTGATGACCTAGCCAAAAGGAGTGAACATTCAGGGCTGTTTTATGGCAATGTTTTATCGAAATTTTTGATTTTCAAAGCCTTGGGAAGCACCAATTCATAGCTTTAAAAATGAGGTCAATTAAACCCCACCTATCCTCTTGACAGGCCTTCTTTTTCATTTCATAGACAATTTTATGTGAATTACGAAAGTATGCCCTGTCAGACAAGAACTTGCCCAAAGATGAACAACACAGTTCCAGGGAAACTGGGAGTGTTCCACACGTTCACTTCAGAGCAACTGATGGCCTAATATACACTATCTGTTAACTGTTGGAGGTAAAGTCATCCCATAATGACATTCAGCTGAGGAGCTGTGAACCAAGAAAAACCACCAAGAATCCAAAGGCCTAATGACAAGCCAGGTTTGGCAAACAGTCCACCACATGAAACAAAATAACCACTGTGAGGATTTCCATGGGAAAAAATGTTAATCATCTCCAAAAACAGGGAAAATGTGTGACATAAAGAACAGGAAGTAATGGCAAACATATGTCAGGCAGCATTCTTTATTTACCTTTCATTACAGTGCCTTCCGATGAGATGGCTGAAATCGCATGGAAAAGGGAGTACGTTTTAGACTCATGTTAACTCATCCCGGCAGTCATAAATAGAGATTTGCTTCCTCGCCTCTTATTGATATTAATTGGTTTATTGAACTAGCTGTGAAAATTGGGGTTTGGACAATGCATGAATAAATTATCATAATTTATAGGTTAACCGGCCTCGCAAATTTTGAACATATTTCTGTTTTTCCAGAGGAAATTATTGGAGGACCTTGAACAAAAAGGAAAGAAAACCACCACCATTCAATGCATATCACAGTTTTCCCTTTTGCTAAATGATAGAAGGAATTCCAGGAAAAGAAATAAAAGATTTTTACAGGAGAGACTCCAGATCAGGTCTCAAACAGAGCCTCCTATTATTACAGCCTCTCTGCATTTACTTTTAATTCTTCCCCTTTGCCACAGCTTACAGGTGTGTCTAGTTAAAGGCATCAGTAAAAGCAAAACACATATGCAGACTATAAATCTGTAGTTGTACACTAATTCATAGGAGTAAAATATCTCCAGTTCCTCTCGCCAATTTCCTTTCCCCATACAATTCAGAAACTGCCCATAGTACCTCAAGCTCCACATTGTAGGACCACAATTATGGCCCCTCATGATTAGTTAAACAAGATAATCTTTATGTGTTGGTCCTAACTACAATAAATACAGAGAAATCCCCAGTTGGGGGGAGACTGAGGCAGCCAATGGTGATTAACCCCTTAGAGGTAATTTTCAGAGCAGTTGTATCATGCAGAGGAAGTGGTGACTATGTAGCTACACAGGTGCTTGTTGACCTGCAGCTTCCAACAGCCCACACTCATGTAGACAATGGCAAGAGTTGCAGCCCCACAATATCTGTGGAGCTGTAAGTGTCCCTGACCCTGGAATTCAGTGTGACATAACTGAAAATCAAACACTCTTTGAAAAAGGAGGCAGCAAAGATTGTGGGTTTCCCAATGGAATCAATGACGGACAAGATAGGCCTTTTGAGTGATTTGGGGTGGTGGCCTGTGATGCAGAGAAAAAGAAGGTACAAATCAGCTTTGCAGGAGGCAAAGCAGTACCTGAATGATGCAGAAGACCCAAGGTTGATACCACAGACATCACTTCCTCATTTCTCTATGGATACCTCTTGTCCTTGCAGAAGGTATTAACACTATTCTGCCAATCGCATTACTCTGACATTGGTGTGGTGTTAACACTATTCTGCCAATCTCATTATTCTGACATTGGTCCATTTCATTGATTGCTATGTGCAAAGATGGCATTGGTTCATAGCATCCTTGTCTGGCACATGTGTTGTGTACCAAAGATCTGAGATGCAATCTTCTGGTATCTCCACAAAAGGGTGAGTCAGAAGCTCTCCTCAGGCGGTACAGACAGGCAAGTATGAATGCCATGAAGCAGGCAGACAAGCCAACAGGCTGGCATTAAGTCCTTTTATGTAAAACCTGAAAAAGATTTTGGACTGTCACTACCAGAATCTATGCTGCCCAGACTGCAGGTTTTAGGAGGGTGCTGAACAGGTGGGCAGCACCCTTCTAATAATATTAGGAATCATTAAGTGGTCTCTTGCACTAAATTCAGCCCCCCTAGTTTAAGGGATGTTTAACAGTTGAATTGAGTGAATTTCATACCAATTAATTGTGGCCCACAAATTTTAATCCCGCAAATGTTTCTTGAGTGAGCCTCGTGGCGCAGTGGTTAAATGCCTGTACTACAGGTAAAACTGTGCTCACGACCTGGGTTCAATCCCCGGTAGTAGGCTCAAGGTTCACTCAGCCTTCCATCCTTCCGAGGGCGGTAAAATGAGTACCCAGCTTGCTGGGGGGGCAATGTGTAGCCTGCACACTGTAATTAAAATTGTAAACCGCCCAGAGACTACTTGTAGTAGTATGGGGCGGTATATAAGCAGAACACTTTGCTTTTTGCTTTTGCCTCTTTCTTCCCTGGCTGGGAGGGCAATGCATAGTCTAGGCTACTCTGGAATCCCTGCCTCTGATCAAGAGTCACCATTTCTTCCTCTCTGCTGCTGAAAGCACTCCTGGGAAGGCTCCAATGGCACTTTCTAGTCCAGTGGTTTTCAACCTGTGGGTCCCCAGATGCTACTGAACTGCAACTCCTAAAAACTTCCACAACTTGCTGTGTTGAAAGGGATTTCTGGTTGTTGCAATCCAGGAACACCTGGGGACCCACAGGTTGAGGACCACTGATCTAGTCTATCATGTTCACAATGTTGAAAATGCAAAGTTCGGAGCATTTCCTTTCCCCTGTTTGTAGTCTTTCAAATGTCATCGAATGTGATGGTAAGACTCAAAACATGTGTGTATTCACCCGGACAACTGAAATGTACATGGACGTCAAAAAGCTGGAATCTGGTTTATAAATTGCAAGCCTGGAAGTATTTCAGGGCTTTGCTCTTCATATAAATGATAGTATGATGCACACTGCAGCCCCAAAAAGTGGTGAGCAGAGATGGCTTCCAATAGAGACTCAATAATTTTATGCAGCTGTTGCAATCCTCGTTCAGTTTGTGGTTTAGTTCTTAGAAATCTAACAAAAGCACAGTCTTCTGAAATGCTAAGTGGCTCAATAGTTTGAACAATCACTATATTAAAGGAAAGCTCAATTTAGATTAAAACAATCAGTAGCAGTCAATATCTGCTTGACAGGCAGGGTGTCTTCTTAATAAGGACATTTTTTTTTAGAGGAGCCAACAAATATACCCAGGTGTAAAACTCCTAAGACAGACGTTTCTGCTGGAAAAGTTGGAAAATTTGACAATGTCATTGTTTGTTATTTGGAATGTTTTCTTGTATGACAAAACCATCTGGGATCAAGGCCATCATTTAGCAAACACAACAATATTTCCTATAGCAATATATGCATATTCCTCTACACTTTATTTCATTCCATTCATTTCACTTCATTTCCTCCCCTGTCCCAAATACTACTCTGACATTTCATTGTGGTGTGGAGGTAATCTTGAGCTCTAGTCTGTGCCAGAAGCGATAAGGCAAGCCTCCAATCAAAGCCTCAGATTGCAACTCTGCTGCCTGGGACACGGAGAGTTGGAGCAGTGGGAGGCTTTTTACCAAAAAAGTTGGTCTTCAGATCAAGAACTGACTATAGGTTATAAAGTGGAGAGAGGAAAAATACTGGTGTGGATCTAATACTCCATTGGTTCCTCACACAGAGTTCCATTTGGATTATTGCGGTTAGTGGGAAGGAGTGGAATTGATTGGCCCTCCTTCTGCAACTTCCAGTGCTCTTTCTTCCACTCTCCTCATCCTTTCTCCGAAATCTTGTGGAGAAAATATTAAGGATCACGAGGAACTGTAGGCTCTGTGTCATTTTGGCAAAGCTTGCCTGTCTCTGTTCAGCAATAAGCAGTGAATGAAAAGCCTCCTGTTGATGGAACGAAGACTTCTATCCATGGGAGGCTTTTTATGAGTCCAGTCCTGTGATGTACAGGATGTATTACTTACCTTAGAGAAGGAATGATAGCTTTAGACCTGCATCCACCCCCATTGCTTTAGTATAATTTAAGCTTTGTGTGGTCTGGCTCTGAGGAAAAGGGGGCAATGAATCAGTTCCCTCATTCTTTGGAACCTTGTCAAAGTTCAAAAGTAGGAATATAGAGACCATCTTTCCCACAGTCATATAATTTCAGATTCTATTTTTGTGACATTTCCTAATCATAGTTTGGATTTGGGGGGATGTTTTCACCACTATAAAATTCATTGCATCACCCCTTATCTGGGTTCAGTATTGGTTTGTTGCACTGTTGAATCTGAAATACATTGTTCATCATTTTATTGAGGACTCTAGACGTTACCCTACAAAGATGGGGAGGGGGTATCAAGAGCAACTAGAAATGTAAAATATGAAACTTTGTTTTCCCATCTAAATAGAGCTATACTTGGAGTCAGTTCAGTGATCACATCAGTAGTACTTTGTAAATTGTGAGCTTTACCCAAAAATTGTGAGATGCTTGGTCTACGCCAGGCATGTCCAAACTTTGGCACTCCAGATGTTTTGGACCACAACTCCCACAAACTCCCAACTTTTGAACCTTTGCCATTGACAATCTAAGCTTAGAATTCTGGGAGTTGTGGTCCAAAACATCAGGAGGGCCAAAGTTTGGACATGCCTGGTCTACGCAGTAGCTATGCATCATGCCAAACTTTGTTTTGAGGGGGGGAGGAAATAATCATAATTTAGATATAGAACTATGACTTGCATTTAAATGTAGAAGCAAACATGATTAAGGATGCTTTGTTTGCTATCTGTCAGTTACACATTCTTTAGCAATACAAACCTCATCAGTGAAGCAACAATCCTAACTATGTTTATCATTTTGAATGCAATGCAACACAACACATTGAACAGGGTCACAGCAAAATGGAGGTAGCACAAATGATGGTCTCCAGTCCAGAGCATCAGAGAGTGGACTGACTTGCTACAGAGCTTTCCCCATGGTGACATTAATGTTAGACATGGGCACAACTCGGCGAAATCCTCGTTTCCGTTTCCGTTCCTCGTTTCCGTTACGTAACGGAACGAAGAACGACAATTACTCCGCCAGAACTCGAACTCGAACAGACTAAAGAAAAATTGGGTCTGATTTGTCGTGGTCATTCCTGGCATCACAGTGATCGTGCGATGCCAAGAGGCACAAAAAAAAGTTTTAAAAAGTAAAAAAAAAACCCGATTCCCGGCCAAAAAAGCATGCGAAAATATGCCTGACTGAGTGAGGGAACCTACCAGAGGGGTGGTTTCGGGGGGGTGTCGGGGGGTTTCGGGGGGGTCCCCGGCCTCCCCCTCCTCTCCTGGGCTGTGCATCCTCGTCGTCTCGCCAACTCGCCAAGCGGCGCGGTACAGAAAAAAAGTTTTAAAAATAAAAACAAACCCGATTCCCGGCCAAAAAAGCAGGCGAAAATATGCCTGCGTGAGTGAGGGCACCTACCAGAGGGGTGGTTTCTGGGGGGTGTCCCCGGCCTCCCCCCCCTCTCCTCTCCTGGGCTGCACATCCTCGTCGTCTCGCCAACTCGCCATGCCATGCAGTGCGGGCGGGAGATCCAAAATGGGGCGACCACAAGCAATATTTATTTTGAAATTGTGGTGGTCCAAAAACACACCAAAGCACCACAGAAACATGCGAAAATAGCTATTTTAAAACTGCCTGAATTTTTACAGTAGCAGCAGTGGTTTTTTTCTTGCAACAAAACGTCTCCAATTCCATTGATTTTATTTTATTTTATTTTTATTTTTATTTTTTTACACCTGCGCAGTGCACAATGATGGGCTGGCCATGGGAGTGGACCATGCAAATTTTTGGAGCCATTCCACCAATTGCATGGCCACTTGACCAGGTTTTGACCGAGACTTCTGGGATGTGCCATTCGGGCATAAAAAGCCCACTAACCATAGCCTGAACCCGAACCCGAACCCTAAGCCTAACCCATATGCCAGTACACTCAGAGAGGCACCCAGAGGTGCACCCCACGAACTCACCCTAACCTTACCCGTAACCCTAAGCCTAGCCCTTGCGCTAACCCTAACCCTAAGCCAAATCTGTACTCGCATTGCACTATACACACGCAAGTACAGTTCCCTTCTTAGTGGACCACAGAGCGCCCAGATGCAATATCAGCAGTGGGCCTGCGGTCTACAGAGAGGCACCCAAAAGAGAGGTGCCTCTGCCACTCAACTTGGTATGCATATCCAATTGGCTATGCATGCCATTTTGTAGCGGGCCAGAGGAGGCACCCACCCACAGAGGTGCCTCCAGGAGCCCACCCCCCAAACCAGTACTAACGACAGATGAAAAAACAACAAATTTTTGAAAAATTTCGCGAAAAACGGAAACGAGCCGAAACGGGACGGCTCCGACACACGACAACTCGAAAACGTCATTTTCCCTGGTCGTGCTCATATCTAATTACTGTTTCTGTTCTGACACATGTATCATCCTTACAAGGCTGTGGCAGAACTCCTATAATTGCTTCCAGAAAGCTGCCATTTTAAGGTATTAATTTAAAGGTGTAACATTATGGGACATTAAAATGGGAGCTCCCTACTGCTGCCATTTGTTAGGTAAGAATGTCAATAGACAATTCCTTTCACAAATGGGGGGGGGGACTCTAGATGGATGAGGGAAGAAACATTTGAAATTATGAACAACAGGATAGATGAAGAACTAAAAAGGGATAGAAATAGGATTAGAAACCTGAATGCACTAGGTATTGTGCTGGCTGATTGTTAATAAAGATGTAAACTGCTTCTCCCCTTGTTCTTCATATTCTTTAATAAAGCAGCAGCCAATAAGTTTAGGCATAAATGAAGCTTAATTGCCTAATTGTGGCAAAAATGGTACTTCTATGTGCGTAAATACATTGTTCTACCAATGCACATACTTGGTCAGGAGCTCCAGGAAGTTGATCTACATTCACATCAGTGAGAAGGAGAATGTTCCAGTCCCTCTTCCTCACTTATTAGAGCAAGATAGCTGACAATTTAGTCACTAAACCTGTATGTACTTATCACATAGTGATTTTATTAGCGAATAAAAAAGTAGTTTGGTTTTCTCCTCCTGAGACTCATTGTGGAAAGAAACACAATGTGCCTTGAGAATTCATATGCTCGTGAACCCTATAAGGCATTTCTGAGAAATAAATGGTGTACTAAGCTTTGTACACATTTTAAAGTACAAATGACTAAAGCGTGTGGAAATAGGGAAGAATAAGAAAATAGTTGGTGCCAGAAAATGCACAAATAAATGCATATGTGAGCAGAAATGCAGAGAATGTAAAAATGTATACAAAGTCTCACAACTTAACATCAAACTAGCATGGGAATAAAACACAAATGTGATTAGTACCAACACAGTTCGATTCAACCATTTCTAATTTAGACATGAGGTCAAACATTTTTAACCATGACTTCTTGTAAGTTCTGTATCTGTACTTCTACTTGGTCCATGCAATTTTCAGTATAATTTATAGTGAAGTGTAATGATTGCCAAATATGTTTAATTGTGATATTTTAAAAAGTACCAGGACCAATTAATGAGGTGTTTTTATAAGCACAGGGATGTTAATACATGACATGACTTTCTGCTAGTACTGCCAATATTTTACCACTGGATTGAAGGCAGCAATGTTGGCTCAAATATTTAGGATCAGATGCCTGGCTGACATCATAACATGCACCATAACAGTGGAAACATGATGCATGGTACAAATTGAGTTGAAGTTTGGAAGATGATTATGTGGATACAAAGTTGCTGAAGTGAACTAATCGCAGTTGAAGTGCAGATTATGCATAGATGGAGATATGAATATTTGTCAGCAGAAATAGATAATCTAGTTTGATTTGAATTGAATCTACTCTTAAGTCAGATAGACATATGCATGTCCTTGTAAAACATGTATGCTCTCAAAAATATGCAATGGACACTTTTGAAATAAAATGAAATGAAAGCAATATATGTAAAACAGTAGTTCAGTTGTTTATATATGACAACACAGAAGTATTCCCAGGATCTACACACATTTGGGCTGATGGAGTATGCAAAGGATGCACAGACTTTTTTTAAAATAAATAAATAAATAAAAGCAAATCTCAAAGGATAACCACAGTGCTACTAGTATATGTACTTTTCCCCAGACATTTTGACTAATTTTGGAAACATAATCACTACCATGCATATTATGCCCATTCTCTGCTTGGACTACTGCAATGTGTTCTAATTGTAAACATAAGTTCCAAATTTTAACAGCCCAGTGATTATCCAGGATAGGACCTATGGGCCTATTGCAATAGGCAGGCACTGTATCCATGCAATGTCCTTGACTTCCAATTAATTTATCAAGCTATGATAGTTTTATGTGATGATACATGACATGGAATTACGACTGCTAAAGCTGCACAGGTTTTTCATAAGATAACTGGATAGGAGAATCCCTGGCAGAGAGGGCATAGGCTACCCTGAGATCCTTGAATGAGTTTGTGGGACACTGAACTGTTAGCACATGTGCCATCCTGGTGTGCAGCTCAGCCTTTATTTGAGTGCATAGAGTCTTAGAAGGCTTCCACACATACTTAATGTGAATGTTTTGGTGGCTTATTGGCTCACACTGGGGTTGTTGATTAAAACTATGTTTTGGAGTAATTGCATCTACATTCCAGGGATGTTCTGGTTTTGCTTTTATTTGCTGACATGGTATCAGTGACTTTTGGGAAGGGCGCACCCTCTAAATGGTAGATCCCTATAGACTCCATGTCTGCAAACTGCATGATCATGTAGACAGATGGTTCTCTTATAACCATGGCTGGTAACAAAGACATCTTACAATGAGATGTAATAATTGTCAAAGAAAATTTCCTTCTTGAGAAAAAGATGGAGACTTTAAACCATGGTGGTACTCCAATTCTGTAACCAAGTGATTAGTCAGAATGAAGCACAAACTGCTGAAAATCACTGTTTTGAAGAAAGAGCACAATGTCATTGGCAAATTGGTTGGCAATGGGATGTAATCTCATTCTCATTTTAAAATTATGGCGTGAAGGTGTTCTGCCAGGCATTCCAGAACCAGCAGCAGGTGAGGTGGGCACATATTTACTTGTTGCTTCTACAGCCTCAATGTTATTGGTGCCACACTGTGGTGAAAGTTTTGGAAGGTTGTGAGACCAAGTCATAAGATTGATCACCCATGACCCCCTTTTAAAGGAAGAGTAGGAACGTCCATTCCAAATGATTAAATACTTTATATAGATCTTATAAAATAACAGTTTCATATTTGAGTTGTGAATAATATTTGACATCCTCCTGAGATGATGTGGTGATTGTCTATTTGGCATCAAATCAGTATGATAGCAGTGGGTATATCTGGTCACAAATTGGTTTAATCCAGTTGCTATTATTATTGTGAACAGGGTGATATATTTGTTTGATAGTATGAAAGGACAACAAAAATCTCTCTACAGTGTCTCTCTCAGATTTTGGCTGAGATCTCAGATTGCTGATAATGGGTGTGCAGGAACAGCAAAACATGTTTTGCACATCCGATCTCGCCTGATTCCAGAAGCTAAGCAGGGTCTGCCCTGGTTAGTACTTGGATGGGAGACCACCAGGGAGTACCAGGTGCTGTAGTTGCCTGGAATAGGAACTGGCAAACTACTCCATGGACATGGGGTCACGAAGAGTGACTGTAACAACCAACACACACACATTGCTGTATAGAATGTAGGGCTGGATTAGGATATGTTGCTAAGGTCACATTTAAGAGACCACATTCCATTGCCAATAAATCTGTGTAATTCTAACAGGTAGAGGTGAATATTTTGGCACTATCGCTTCCATTATTTTTGTCACTTAGTGTAACTCCACCCCCAAGCTCAGTGGAAGGCTTAGTTTGGCACCACCCCTGCTTCCTAGCAACTTCCTTTGATTGGCTGATTAATGGCTCTTTGTATTTAAATGAGCAGTTAAAGTTAGCAGAGCCAGAGGTAAAACAGAGGTCAAACAGCCCTAGCTGAACTGCTCCAACCCAGAAACTTACCAGTGCCGAGTTATTTCTCTTTTTTCTCTCTCAGCAGTAGCTCTGCTTGGTTCCACACACCAGGCTCAAATGCTGAGGCTTCCATTGTTTTTGTCACACAGGAGGGTGGCAAATCTGAACAAGATGCCATCAGTGTCTTGCACCATCATTAATGGCTCTTCCCAATTACCAATAATAAATATGCAGAGTTTTAACTTACACTTTTGCTGTTCCTCCCACATGAGTTGTAATACTTATTTACCAGGGTCCTAGTTCACATGGAGAATCCCGCAACACAGAAGATATTTCCTTTCTCGGGCTCATTGCTCTTCGTATATGGGAGTGCAATGAAACTACAGAGAGATGAAGCATTGCTAGAACACTGCTTTCTATGAGTGGTGAGTTTACCCTAATCTGAAATATCTCAACTTGGCTTTGTCATCAAATTATTCAAGGACATGAGCAGTCTTAAGTCTTCCAGGTTGCCTACATTTGTACATGTGAAATATGCACCTGTTCTTCCTGTTTTATTAAAGATTTTATCAGAAAATCTCAATAGGGCTTTCGGTTTTCTTCTGCAACACTGAAAGATGGAAAATGGCAGCATGCAATGTTTGTACCAGTGGTTATTAGGGTTCTACTCTAGAAAGAATTCATGATCAGTATTTCTAAGGCTCTGGTTTGCCATGGACAAGCCTAACATTATTTAGCTCCTCTCTTTTGCTTCACTTTACATTCTTTTCCTACAATGTGTTCCTGGGTTTGTGGGAAAGTGAATTGCTAGCACGTGTGTTATTCCGGTGTGCAGCTTAGCTCTTAGCCCTGCAAAATTTTAAAACACATACACTCAGCGTAAATTGGAAGGATTCCTCAGATTCTTTCAAAATAAGGTTGTCAAGTGAGATTATTAAAGTGGAGAACCCCTTGACATGTATTCAGCAAGCTCAGAGCCTCATTGAAAACCATCGTTTTATCTGTAGAGACAGCAGTTGCTGCAGGTAAGTTGGATGCTATTTTCAGATTCCATACACAGGTTACTTTCGCTTATTCTGACACTGGGGGAAAGCAAGCTATCTTTCCTTTGGCACAAATCTCCATTAAAAACAAAACAGCGCTGATATTTCCTATACTGTTGGTTTGCTAATGATCACTAGGCTTTGTTACTGCTTCCACTATAAAATGGGGAACATATTTAGTAACTTACATTTATCAAAATTATCTAACAAATCCCCATTATCAGCATCATAATAGTCATCATGTACCATCAAGTAAACTTTGACATGTGGCAATCTTTTTCAGGGCTTCCTAGGTAGAGATTATTCAGAAATGTTTTAGTTTTCCGATCATCTGGGGGCACAGCTTGCCCAAGGCCACACAGGCTGGCTCTTCTGGGATGCACAGTGGAGAACTGAACGCCCCACCCCTAGCTCTGCAGCCAGATACTTAGCTCACTGAATTATCCAGCATGCTTACCAACAACATTCTCTCTAAG
>JAHTLZ010003547.1:16284155-16303621 GCA_023846285.1 Phrynocephalus versicolor
CTAACAGGAAACAGGTGCCCTTTAACCCTTTGGCCCTTCCTCAAAGCAAACAGTCAGGGGAAATAGCTCACGTCATTCCAGATATGCCACGTTGGCAAAAGTGTGCGCACTGCACTGAAACTTCCCCGGAAAGCATACTTTGAAGAAAGGTTCCCACAAGAAGGGTTTTTTTTTAAGGAAAAGCCAAGCCCATGACTTTTTCAGAAAACAATCCCATAATGTCTAACATTATTTTAATATTAACCAACAGAAAGAAAACCTCAAATGAATCCTTATTATTGTATTCTTATTTAGTAATCACAAGGGGATGGACATATAAAATAGGAAGAAATTGCCCCCCCCATACACACACCAGTGTTCCTTTAACCACTGGAATACTCCTGTGAGAAAGCCTTCACATAATCAAACCAATCATCTTGTAACATACATCATGTATGTATAATTCAGATTCAGTAGAAGTGAGCTGGAAAAACACTGAAAAAAATGACCCATGTAAGCAAAGGTGAAATAATCACCAACTACATGATTCTAGAACATGAAACGGATTTCCCCCAGTCAGACTTACTTGGAGCTCTGGTTTCCAGTTTGGTAAGGGTGACTGAATCAGAACATCTACCAATATGCTGCTAGGCTTTAGTGTAGCATGACAGCTTAAAGATGGGAGAAGTTCCTGGGTAGCCCAGTAAGTGACAACCTTAATCTAATATAGCCACCCAGGAGCAGTTGGCACCATTCAAGTGTCAGGGCATACAAGCAGGAAAGGGTAGACTAGAAAAAGGGCAGGCATCAATCCTGTTTATAAAGAGCTTCCTTGCCACCCTCTTGGCAATGGTCTTTAGACTCTTTCCTCCCCTTTTCTCTACTATAGATATTTGTAATGATGTTGAAAAGTGGTGTACTATGTAGCAGCTGGTTTATGGGGTGGAATTCACTCTCTATTTTCATCATAGTCATTGGTGCTTGCAGAAATGGGTGTGATTTGTTGCACATAGGAGCAGATGCCAGGTGAATGAGACAGGTGGTGGCCCTATCCCATGTTGGAGATTCTTGGATGGGATTGTGCCATGGTGGAAGGCCTGTCAGTGGTGTGCCCAGTTTGGGTGCAGCTACTACCCAGGAAGGTTGGCGGGCTTCTTTATTGGTCTCACAGCCAGGGATAGATCCAGCTTGAGTTGCCAATCCTTGGTTATTCTACAAGGATGACAAGTTATAAATCAGCAGGCAGATGGGTCACTCAGTGTAGGTGATTGCTCCTTCATGCTGTGCCAATACTTTTCTTCTGCAACCAATCAAAACTGTGTCCTGTCATTGTATCCACAAGTTGTTATTAAAATGTTCTACAATAAAGCTGGTTCATTTCTTTGGAGGAAAAGGCGAATGTGGTTGAGTTCTCTTGCCTAGATCCGCAAAACATCAGCCTTCTAAAATATAAAGATGCTTTGAAAAAGAGATGAAACAAAAATTTTGCCCCAGATCCTGCTATATGTTCTTCACTCTATTTTTTTAAATGTAAAGACTTCAAAACCTGATGTTCCAGCATTCACTGAATAATCTCTAAATATTCCCCAGCTTTATAGCATCAGCATCTGTAAAATGTAGAGAAGACTTTTGGCCTATTTTAGATCCATTTTAAAAAGTTGTACTTCATGACAAACAGCAGTTTGTTTTCTGAAAAAAAATTGGATGGGTCATACAACATTGATTACAATATATATAGTTTACTGTTAAGGATTTTATAAGGATGGTGATGATGACAATGTGGAAAAATGTGAACGGCTGAAATAAGTTGGATTTTTATGAAAACCTGTAAAGATTTTGGAAAAACAAATACGACTTTAGTGTTGTGATTTGTTGCCTGCCCTACAAACTTTAATTTCCAATTCTTTAGAATACTTCAAATTTTGGGTTGTAAAAAGGAATATTAAAGGAATAATTAAAGGGTATTTCTTTTGAGGATTTGAAAACCTTCGAGAATACAGATTTGCTTTATTGCTCAGTTCTTCAGCAAGTGCAAATGCAATAATTATATAAAGCAAAAAGCAATTGTTAGGGACAAATTATTTGTTTGTTTCTCAGGGACAGATTGGTCTCTTGCAGAGGTCAAAGTTTTTCCTGTTGATCTTCCAGGATTACTCTGCTGGTTTGCCCCACTGTCTGAAGTCATTCAATATAGTCTGGCCTGCTTCCTGTCAGTCCTCTGTTCAAATGGAAGATCCCAGCTTTATTTTTGAAGCAGCAAAGATGTCTTTTGTTTCCGAGCCTGCTTGTAGAACGAATATAAATGTCACAGCAAACTGCGAGTAAAAATCCCCTTTATTTCCCCTTTAACTTACAGAATAATACTCCAGTGCTTATGCTTGAAAGCCTTTGTGTTTAGAGCTTCAAAACCTTGCACCACATCTTCCCTCTTTAGTCTAGAATGTGTTAATCACCGAGAAGACAGCAACTAAAAATAGCCACTGAACCCTTCATTTTACTCAGTAGACTTTGAATTTTCTGAGGTCCGTATGTAACCCCGCATTCTAGCACTCTTAAAAGTTAAGGCAACTCCCCCTCCCCACCCGGGGGGGGGGAAGCTAACTTCATTTATAAAATATATTTGATTTCCTTTTTTCTAATCTCTCCGCAGTCTTTTTGCACTGCTGCGTGCTTTAATTTTGCTTTCAGTCAGAAGTTTAAAAACTTTAGCTTCTAATAACTGGAAAAAATGGTTATTTAAAGATAACTGCAACTTGCTTAACATGCCAGACTATCGTATGCTCACTGCTTTGAAGCTGCAAATTAATGACGAGCAGGAACAGTGCCTATCTTTCAGAGGAAACTGACCTCTTTCTAATGCCTCATCGCTAATGTCATCTGTCTGCTGCATCTCATTATGTGAATTTCACGGAGTTAAAAAAAAAGTATCTTAAGGCTGTGCACAAATAAAAAGGACCTTCTAGTATTGAGTACTTTGAAAATTTTTGATCTTCCCAAATACCTTTCTTAGATACTCGCTTCCCCTTTTGTGCCTGGCATGCTGCTTATGTCATCTATTCTCTGTGACTAATTATGTTAATTTCGGTGGCGCAAAAGTAACTGAAGGCTGTTAAGGAATAAAAGCTTTTGAGTGGCCTTATTTCATAAACACCCCTTTTGAACAAGGCACATTTAGTCATATTTGCAGTAACAGAAAGAGTCTTGTGCTAAAAATACAACAAAGGCTTATGAATATGGCCATTTATTCTGACTTTATTAGGTAATTTATGAAAAAAAAAGTATGAAGGGAAGCCTTTCTGCTAATGATAATTTGCATAAAGCTGGTGCCCTATTAATGAGATAACTTCCTGCCTTTTGTACATCACCAGCTGGAAACAGAAATATAGTAACTTTTCTGTCTTTCAATTACTTAACCTGCTGAGTTCAGAGTTGAAGAGTAAACAGGATTCACATTAGTTGAATAAGATTTCCTTTGCCCTCTAGGAAATATTTTTATTCAATTAAGAGATGCCAATGGAAAATTGACATTTCTTTGCGTATATGTGAGGTACTAAAATCTTTAGTTCTGACAGTGTGAAACCAGTAATTCATATTAATATTACATATATTTTTTTTAAAACAATCACAGATAATCAAAGAATAAACCATCCCAAGCAAGCTAAATCATATTCAAAATTTGATGACATACATTCAGTCAACTAACAGCAATTCTACAGCTGGTGACTCTGAAGGAGATCCCACAGATTGAAATGAAACTTAACTGCAGTAGGTGACCATAAGACTGCTTATCTCAATATCATGAACTGTTTGCTAGAGCTCTTTCAAGTCATGTGGTCCAAAGAACCACAAGCAAATACTCTCTAGGCCAATAATGGTGAACCTTTTAGAGACCGAATGCCCAAACTGCAATTCAAAACCCACTAATTTTTTTGCAAAGTGCCAATAGAGCAATTTAACCTGAATACAGGTGGCTGTGAAGGGGCGATGTCGGGTGCCCACAGAAAGGGCTCCGAGTGCCACCTTTGGCAGCCGTGCCATAGGTTCGCCATCACTGCTCTAGGCCAATGGAGTTAGCCCACCTGCTCTTTATTTTCTCCTGTTAAAAGCGTCTGCTGGTAGTTGGGCCACCATTTGAAATGATATAGGATGTGGTGTTGGATAGACACAAGAAAGCACAGACATCCTCCTTTTCATGAATACCATCCTCTTTCACATGAAACAGAGTCATGTGATCCTAACTATTATGTTTACATGATCCTTCTGAAGGACTAGTTATGCCAATAGGATTTCAGCCTATTTTTAAAAAAAGAAAAGGCATTGTCAGTCATCCATTTACTGTACAATATATGTCTTATTGTACGGTCTAACCTGCTAAGAACAGCACTAAGTAAAGTTAGGGTAAGGTTTCTAGAAAATTCATCAGATGCCTTTTGGGTGGAATTGCGTCAAAATATTTCCTTATGTTTGAGGCTTTGGGTGTGGGGTGGGTTGATTTACAAAATGTCTGCCAAGGTCATGGTGTGCTCTTCCTGCCCAAAGAGCAAACAACCCTTTGTAGCCTAGTCAGCTGTCAATTAAACACTTCCCCTGATCATCTGCATTTTCTTTTTGCTCCTCTCCCCCTCTCTCTGTCTTCTCTCATCCCATCCCCATCCCTGATTCTATTCCCTCATTTTCCCATTCTGTGCAGCCACAATGGCAGTTGGAAGCTCAGTCTGCTAGCCACTGCACTCTCCAGACGAAGCAAGAAGTGCACACCCTACTGCTGGGACAGAAAGAGGTGTGATGGGTGGATCATTTTTAGTAGAAACACTTGTAGAGGAGTTTTTTTTCTGATTCAAAACATGCAATCATCTATATGTCCCATTTGGTGGAACCAGCTTCCCAGTGATATTAGGACCATGGAGCCCCTCTCAGCCTTTAGGAAGTGATTAAAAACTTGGCTCTTCCAGGCTGCTTTTGGTGACTAATGGTGATTTTTCCTATTCTTGTTGTTTCCCTTCTTTTTTTGCCGCCATCATATATCCTGTGGTATTTTTTATTGAATTTAATGTTTTGATCGATTGGGTTTGTTTTACACTTGTTTGTATAGCTGAATTATATGGATTATCTTGTTGTGAACCGGCCAGAGTTCCTTCGGAAAGTTGGGTGGTAAATAAATAAATAAATAAATAAATAAATAAATAAATAAATAAATCATATCTATATGCCACATCTATATTGCAGTGTGGACAGGCCCACACAGTATTCAAACTTGTGGTTCAGACCAGGGATGAAGAAGCGTTACTCCTGATTTCTTTTCATTTCCTTGAATCATCCATGTTGGAACAGAGACAAGCTTTGTACCACTTCAAGACCAGGTACTTGCAAAACTTTCTGGGTCATGCTTAAGTGGCTGTGGTTGCATTTTTCCCTTTAAAGTCCGCTGGTTGTGAGGACACAATTGTATTAATCACATCTTCAACAGTTTGAAGTGGTTTTTAGTGGTCGTGAGATAACAGCCATACAGGGGTATAAAAGTATATAGGCCAGAGCCCTATTGATTGGTTATGCTGACACAAGTCCATAAAGTGCAGTGGCAAATTACTATTAATAAATTAGTTGGTATTTGTATCAATTCTCATGCACCAATGATGCTGAAATAAATGCCTTTTGAATTACTTCAAATTTCAGCCACTTGCCGTCTGCACAACTTTATTTTGTTCTGTTGAATAAACAGAATAAACTGCAAGCAGAATACATGCCCCAACAAAATGTTGGATTTTCTTTTCTTTTTGCCTTTGGGGTACTGTTTTTCCCCCACCAGTGAAATGTTTTGCTACAAACAAATACCCCAAACTGCTGTAATGAAGGAGCTGTGGAGTACTCCGGTTGATAATAGGCTGGCCACAATTAGAAAAAAAATGTTGAAATGTCTTGCTGAGGGCAAAACTACCATAGTAGCTCAAGAATTATCCTTTGCAACAAGAAGTACATTGTATCTTAATCCTATGCTTGACCCTTGGAATTCTCATTGGAGTCAGAAAGTACTCCACAATGCAGTGTTAAGATTTATTTTTACCCCAATACATGAAGATTAATGCAGCCTCCATACTTGTTAGCAGTATAATAAGAAGAATAACGGCAATGGCCCAAGACATTTTGCTGCTTAAGGCTGAGCAATAAACTGCACTGTCCCAAGTCAGAAAATATGACTGGTTAAATTATTTTTGGCAATTGAGGCAGAAAATTCCACAAAATGCCTCCCCATGTTGCTCTAAAAGGTTTCAACAGAAATATATTTAACAACTAAATTTGGAGTCATTTGAGGTTATCCAAATTCATCTACTTCTCCTAGCCTAATGATAGGACCAGTTTTGCAGATGATGGCAATGCAATTGGAAAACCATAATGAGTTCAAGTTTTGCTCTCTGTATACACTCTGGAAGCCAAACCAGTTGACTTCATTCCACAAGGGAAACAACGTAATAGAGGGTTAGCTGTGCTGGGCTAAGTGTCCAGAAGTTACTTTAGTAAGGCTAATTTAAGCCAAAATAATATTCTTCTTGGGATAAGACAAATGATGCAAAACAATAAAATCCATGTGCTATATTTACAAACCCTGATCTTAGAAGCCAACCACTTTCTCCTTGGCTTTGTTTTTCTTCTTCTTCTTTCCTCTAGGTAGAAAAGCAGGCTTTAATTTGTTTGACAGGTTTGACAGATGAGCATAAATTCAATTTTAAACAGAAGTATAGAATTTAACATGTTTGTTTGTGTTCATATTTCATTTTAAATCAAGACATTTAAATGACAATATATATATATTTAGAAAATCTGATTTAAATACTATTCAGAAATCTTATTCAGGTAGTAAGGGGACTCAGCTTGCAGTGTACTGAAGCATCCAGGCTGCCTCATCCAAACTGCACCACTAGATGTGTTTTCTCAGCCTCTTATTTTCCAATAGAGGGTGTATTTTGCTCAAAAATGCAGGGTGGAAAAGTCTTTGGCTTCTAACTAAACCCCAGGGAATGATTGTTAAGACTTTTCTTAAAATTACAATATGTTTGCGAGTTTTGCAGATACATTTTGAAAATGCTCTTGAGTGTGTCCGTGCTGGAACAGAAACAAAGCTTGTTCACTTTTGATCAACAAAATAATAGTGATATAAAAATCCATTCTTTCTCTAGGTGTTTTTAAGTTAGTTGAAAGGCTTTCCCCATGATTTTCAGCTGCAGTGCTTATGATAGATTGGAGTAAGAAAGAGCAGGGGGCGGGGGCGGGAACCAGATGAGTAAGATGTTGGAAGGGTCAGCAAGAAAGGGAGGGAAATAGATGAGGAGAAAGTTTAGTTAGATGGGGATGGTTTTTTTTTCCTTGAGGAGCTTTACCAAACAAAGTGAAAGCTTGGCCTCTTATTTTGCTACAGTGGGTAACAGAGCAGTGCAGTTGATTCAACGCTGAGAGACAAAACAAGCTCAAAAAGTCAATGTGCAAAGCTGCTTTTCACATACAATATTGTAATGTCTCATTTAATTCCTATCCTCCAGTAATGCTGCTGCTGATGCACTGTCAAGTCATTTTTTTAATGGTGACCCTTTTCAGGGGTTTCAACAGAGAACACTCAGAAGGGGTTTATTGTTCCCTTCTTCTGGCAGCATCCTGGGACTGCAGCTTGCCCAAGACCATCAAGGCTTGAGGTACTCAAAAGAGGAACTGTGGGGAATTGAACTCCCTATATCTGGATCTGCAGCTAGATTCCCTAAACCACCAAGCCTGCTATGTTGTAATATAATCCTAAAATCTGATTGTACAATAATTAATAATGGTTACAAGCCATCAGTCTGATTCCAACTTATGGCAGTGTGTTCCAGAATTTTCTAGATTTAGGGTACTTCAACACCATTCCCTTCTTTTGTTAGACTGTGCTGCTTGCCCAAGGCTATACAGGCTGGTTTCTCTCTCAGGAGGTAACAGTGGGAAACCAAACTCACAAAATGCAGCTCCACACAGCCAAGTCTCCAATATACTGGCCTATCCAGGATACCAAAAGAACTCCAGCTGAGTTCAGTGGGACTTGACTCCCTAGTGAATCTGCTTCAGGTTGCTGCCAAACTATGCATGTGTTCTAAAGCAAAAACAAACACAGAAATTACAAACTGAAATTGGGAGACCTCTCTCCCGTTTTGCCACATTTTAAGACTGACAATTTGCAGTCCTTAAAAATGACAACCTTAAAAAAAAAAGATACGGTTTGCCCTAAATTATAAAATGGGGCTCCAGTAAGAATTAGAAGGCATAGAATAGAATATTTGGTTCCTTTATTCTTTTTCATCATCATCATTACTATTCCATAATTTGCAAAGCAGCTCTAATGAGCTATTATAAAAAGGATCACATACCAGTATAAGACTAATAGCACATTTGTGATGACTGTACATAGTGGTCTGAGACACTAACAAGGTAAAGTTGGAATCAACAAATATATCCCCACATTCTTGCTGGTGACTCGGAGGCCTGCTTTTGTTGCTATTTCTCACCCCACCCCCCACCTCCTCCCGCCACCCCGTCTGTTACAAGTTATGATGTGTGGATGAAGGCTTTTTCCCATGCCGTAATGACTGTATACTGAGATTTCAAGGGGCTGTACATGACAATCCCATTTTCTGTGTAATTTCATGGTTGTCTTCTTGAATGAAGATATTGGCTGCTCTGAAGCAGGAGGTCAGATGCTCCTGCTCCCTTTCAGTATTGTTCCGGAGTATGTTTCCTTTCAGCTGATGAAAAGTAATTCATCATTTACACCCCTGAATTCTGCCAGCACTTTTCTTTTCTTTTGTTTTTTTGAACAACTTTTCTTTCCCTGTGGTACCTTGGGCCCATGAAAGAGATAAATAGGTTCAATACAACACTGGGCTCCAGATTCTGGGAGCAGGTTAGGCCTCTGAGGCCCTCTGCTTCCCCTTTCTCATGATAGAGTTTGTCACCTTTCTACCTCTGGAAGTCAAATCCTGTCGACTCAGCCATCTTTCAGACTCTCTGAAGTGGCTTTGGCACCCACTGGGGCATGTGAGCTTAAAATTGATTTTTTTTTTAAAGATCTGTCAAGTTCCCTTAAGGGACCATGTTGACAGCCAGCAGGCCTTAACCTATCACAAAGCACTCAATGTGTAAAAGACACCTAAGGAACTTCCTTTGAGAGGGCAAAGGGCCCCAGGCTTGTGACACATTGAGAGGGTGTTGTTGCTAAGATACTGGCCTTCGACAATAGAATTTTTACTGCCAGCCTCCCTGCTTCTGAAGCATTGTGTGTTGGAAGGAAGAAAAGTTGGATTTGAAATACGGTGGCGGTGGCTGATGCTGCCGCCAGGTTTTCCGGCTTGATTTTTTCCAAAGAATAATGGCAAGAAAGGGGTTAAACCATATTACAGTCAGCCCAAAGTGGCTCAGGGTCATGTGAACAATGTGAAACAGAGAGCTCTTATAATAACAGCACAATAATGCGGCTTTATAGCAATAGTTGCCTCTGGCTTTTCATAAATTTATGAATACCCATTAATTATGACAGATTCCAGAAGGGTGGCCATGTTTAGTATTCAGCAACAGAGATATAGGGGTCTAATCCAGAGGAATGTAACTGGAGCAATTGGACTCAACATTTCCCTTCTTTTGCATCTAGACAGGGACCAGCACTCTGAATAAAGACTCCTCTTTGTTTTAAGTGAGAAAGGAGAGAGGATGTTTTGATGTTCAAAGCATCTGATGTTCTCCACTCACCATCTTTCCAGTGCCCCCACCTAGTCTGACAGCAGATTAATGCTGTCAGGAGCTTCCATTGGAAGGTATTTTCGGCCCCAAAGATGGGAGAGGTACAAAGTTAGCCCCATTCCATATGACAGATGCAGAGGAGTGTTATTCTATGTGCTTGCATTCTCCTGACCAATCACAAAGGAAAAAATCCTAAGAAATGTAGAACACTTTTACCAACTATTTCCTTGAACATGTGCTAAGTGTCCCATAGCAGGCAAATTCTGTTACGGGGGCATGTATATAACAATGCAGCATCCCCATCTGATTAGTGCTTTAAAAAGAAATCCCAAGATGCTTTATGCCAAACAGGGTAAGAAAGAGACAAGCAAACATACTTCCAAAAATGTGACAAACTTAAACGTTTTTACAGTTCACCAAAACAAATGAAGCATGTATAGATGATGCTCTGAGATGACTTTTAGATACACGAACTTCACATCTGTTTCAGAAATTAATTAGAACTGTTTTCTGGTTTGGTAGTCTACTTTTTCATTAGGTAATAAAGTTTCCTGAATTTGCAAAAAAATTTATAAACTGGATGGATAGAAATTGGTTGTTAGAACATTCTAACATGGTAAAAAGAGCATATTGCAGATCATTTGGGCCAGGACCTCTGAGTTTTTTCAGTGGTATGATTTCATTATATTTTCATATTTATACTGTAACCTACTCTAACATCTCCAGCAGAAGCATGGCCAAGTAAAACTCAAAACATCTTGCAAGAAATTGGCTGCAGGTACCCAATGATTCACAATTTAAAACAGAAAAAGGAAAAACTGTTTGTATTCATAGTGTTAAAAATGGAATAATCCAGAAGATCTGCTACATACCCCACAGGTATGAGTGAGAACACTATAATTAGCAAAATGTAGGGTTACCTCTGTAAATTTCCACAACTTTCTACAGCTATAGGACTGAACTTAAAATATATAATGCCAAAGTCCTGCATAACTAACAAGGTCTGTTACCCCATTTCAGCTTTGTACCACATCAAAGTAAAATGTGTATTCTATTTTGTTGTGGTCACGTGGTAGAAAATGCGGTAAATGCATCCCCACTGATGCATTTTAATGGTCTGTACCTTACGCAACGCTACATATGGAGTCAGTATCAAAGTTTAATTGTTGTTAAACAATTTGGCTCTTTTTAAAAAAAGAATATGATATGTTGCTATACTGATATATCGACTTTCACCTATCATGTTTCAATTGCCAAATACACTTTTGTGTTGTTTTCCCCTTCTGTAATGGCTTAATTGTTTGTAAAGGGAAATAAGTTCAGTGGGGAACGATTTACTCATGTAAAAATGACCTATGATACCTCAGAAAGTGCTTCAAAAAGATTCATGAGAAGATGCCAAAGAAGGAGCGAAATGGTTTTGCTGAGGATTTAACCAGTTCCTATGGGCTCGTGTTGAGGTTTAAAATCCACATCAGAACAGGGACAAGGATTTTACCACTCTGAGGCCACGTACTTGTAAAACACACTGAGTCATGCTTCAGGGGGCATAGTCGCACTTTACTATTTTTAAAGATTGCAGGATGTGGGATAACAATTTTATCCTCTGCATCAGAGAGCACTTTGCAGCAGATTTTAGTGGTCATGGAATAAGGGCTAAGGAATGCGCACTGCAGATTAGTTTGGATATAGCACTTCATTAGAGATGGCCACGAAATGAATAAAATTTTTGTTTTGTTATTCATTATTTATTTTGGGAGCCACATGGTCAGTGTGAGAAAAAGAAAAGGAAAAAGAAAAGAAAAAAACCCACACCAACCCAGCTGGCGTGTGAGAAAAAAACAAAAAAAAAGTAAAAACAACAACAACAACAACAACAACGCTGACCTGGCCTGGGATCTGCATGGTTGGTGGGAGTAAAAGAAAGAAAAAAAGAAAAGAAAAAAACCATGCCAACCTGGCCAGCACGTGAAAAAAATAAAAATTAAAATAAACACTGGCCCCAAGCCAGCGCCTTTCAGCTGTTAAAAAAAAAAGTGCCAGCATCGGGGACTTTTTAGTAATAAAAAATAACAATAAAATAAAAAAGCCCTGACCATGCCAAAAATAAACAAATAAAAAAGAGAAAAAGTAAAAAGTAAAAAAAAAGAAATAAAACAAATTATGAAACTTTTTTAAAAAAATCATTTCGTAATTAACGAAACAAAATGGGGTGGGGGGAATGAATAATGAAATGAAATGCCATTTTGGCATTTTGTGCCCATCTCTACAATGCATCATTATCAGGAGTTGCCAAACGCAAAGTCAACAGAGGTATGATTGTGTTCAACCTCTTTACGATAAAAAAGAAGAAGCAGTATGGGAAGAATCATAATACTCCCAGTGTTCCTAAGTTGTATGTTAAAGCATAAATGCCCTGTTCCTTGGACATTTTTGCCATGCTTATGAAGCTATTATGCTTTATTGTCAGGCATCACAGAGAGAGAATGCACAAACCGATGGTTGTGTGAGAGTAGATAGGCAGGCACATCCACATTCCACTTTCAATATTATTTTTACCAAAGGGAGAAATTGCCATAGTAATGGCAAAGCATATTGTGCTAGAAAAAAATAAATGCTGAAGCCACCCTTTGCATGAAATCTCTTCCATATGGGATAGAGAAGTTTCTACAATTGAGTGAGGCACTGGAGTAGTAGTTAGGGCTTTATTACTTACTTCTAATTTGTATTGATGGCCTTAAAAAGTAGCATGCTTTGCAGTTCTATGGAAGAAAAGATTATAAATGGAGATTAATTATAATTTTGCTAGCTCAGTACTTGTAAAACTAAAGCAATTTATATTCTTTCTCTTAATGATCTCCATTCCTGATTGCAGTAATGTAATCTAATTGTGATTATGATAGTATCTGAATCATGTGGGCCTCTGTGTGATTGGAACTACTCTTTGAATTAAAAAGTAATTTTGGAGTAATGATGAAAAGTTACTGTGGAAAATTGGCAAGTAATATATTTTACTCTGTATCTTAAGTTTCTGCTTTCATTTTTGATTATATCTTATAGCAAGGATAAGCATGATATTATATCAAGGATTTATTACATCAAAGACTTGCGAATGATAATTATGAGTATCAAGGATAAGCACGATTTTATTGGAATAACACAGATATGGTTAAGGCAATAAAGTGACAAAGCTTTTAGGAATGCTGGGCAAGGTTCTTAAAAAGAGGAAATTAGAAGAGGAAGGAAGGGGGGACAGTCTTTCCAACAGAAGAAATATGTGTAGAAGGAAAGTTAACATTTTGCTGGAACCCTTTGAGAAGTGCTGCATGTTGCCCTGTACAGATGTTAACTCAGGTCAAAATCACGCATTTTATTGCAAGCTGTAATCTATTAATGTTCCAGACAAACCAAGTAGTCATACATCCAAGTGTGTGATTCTACAAGATAAATTAGAAAACAACGCAAGGTACATTGAAAACTATGGGAACTGCAAAAGGCACCACCTGCAATGCACATCTTTCAGCACTTAAAGATTTTTCTAGTGGTGACTAGAGATGGGCACGACTTGACAAAATTCTTGTTTCCATTTCCCCGAAACCAGTATAACGACAGGCGAAAAACGACACCACGAAACGACAAATTTTTGAAAAATTTCACGAAAAATGGAAACGAGCCGAAACGGACCCGTCCCGAAAAACGATAACTCGAAAAAAAATTTTCCTGGTCATGCCCATCTCTAGTGGTGACTTATGTGCAACGTGTAGTTTGGCCTTTGGAGGGGAAAGGGTTTAGTCCCTGCAGCTAAATCAAAACTAATCTAAGTCAGAGGAGGAAACCCAAACCATGTGCTCTGCAGAACAGAAGAAGCCATCTTGTGAAATACATTCCTTCACAGCACCTGAGCTTCTGCAAGCTAGAAATGTAAACAGGGTATCTATAGAAGAGCCGCTGCTCTCTTGCACTCAGTAGATTTCAGGTAGGTAGAGGAACCTAACACTTTCATTTGGGGTGGGGGTGGGGGGGAGGCTTCAAACTCTTCCAGAGCTTCTGCTGGTTCCTTGCAGTTGGGGAACATTCAGCAGCACCCTATGTAAGTCCATGGGTTGCATAAGATTAAGTATATAACAAAGGGCATGATGCTATTTTCATTCAGTGTCTATCATTTTCAACAAGTTGATTTGAGTCACAGCAGGAGGAAGTATTATCCAAACTACATAATTTACAGCCAGTCCTATGCACTGAAGAAAATGCCACTGGTCTCAGTGGGCCAATTAAATTAGGATGTCATCAGATGGCTCAGAGATATGCACCTCATTGCAGTAGAAAAGGGTCACTTGAACAGAAGCAGTCTTCTGTAAAGTCTCTTAAAGTGCTCCTCTGACTGTTAGGGAGTTGCTCCATCCCAACTCCCCAAAGTGGAAACCTTATAGTTGGACAAAAAAAAAAAATCCACCTTGGACAGTGATTGGGGCTAGGCTGGGACTCAGTGGTGTAGAGGCCAGGAAACAGACGACACCACATCATTCCTGCAACTTATTTCCTGATGTGATCACACCCTAGATTGATAAATTGCAGCACAAATCCATTACCTGCAGTGTGTTTCCATTGGTGTAAAGAGGGAGAGGCGGCTTCCACAAATTCCACACTATCCTGAAAAGGAGGTTTGAAGGATTATAGGGTCAGAGAAAAATCCACTGTGTCAGAAACATGATAAGCATAAAGTCACCAAAGGAAAACACTTCCCCACATGATAGAACTGGTCTCCAAAGTCAAAAACTGCAAATAAACCAACCCCAGCCACTTCCCACAGAGAACAAAGCAGCCTGGAACATACAGGGAGATGACTGAAGGAGCAAAGGCAGAGAAGCTGTAAAATATGGAAAAGCCAATCTCTCTCTCTCTCTCTCTCAAAGGGGGAGATGCCCAGCATTGAGGCAAAGAGGGTAATTCAAGCAAAACCAACCTCCTTAGAGGTAGAGATGGGCACAAAACACCAAAATGGCATTTGGTTTTCATTTTTTGTTTTGGGTTATTTTGTTTCATTTTGTATGAAATATTTTTTTTAAAAAAGTTTCATTTTCATTTCATTTTGTTTTTAATTTTTAAATATTTATTTTTACAATGTTTGTGGCCCTGCTGGCTGGTCGGCAGGTTTTTTTTTTTTAAACCAGCACTGACCACCTGGTGTGTGGGGCCCTGCTGGTCAGCACTTTTTTATTTTACTAGCGCCGACCATCTGGTGTGCGGGGCTCTGCCAGTCAGTGCTTTTTGTTTGTTTTTTTGTTTTTACTAGCGCCGACCAGGTGGAGCTTGTAGCCTGCCAGTCGGCACTTTTTTTTTTTTTTTTTTTTGGCCATCTGAAGCACTAGCTGCTCAGTGCTTGGGGGGCAAAAAAAAAGGTTAAAAATTTTGCACTTTCCCCGCACCCCAATTGAGTGCATTCAGGAGAACTGTGGGCTTTCCCCCATAGGAATACATTGCTTCAATACAATGGGAAATCGAAAAACGAAATGAAATGAAATGAAAAATTCTCTTTCATTTCATTTCGTTTTTCTTTGAAGGGTCATTTCATTTTTCAGTTCATTAGGGAATGAATCAAAAAATGAAAAATGAAACAAAAATCATTTTATGCCCATCTCTACTTAGAAGTGGGTCTAGCAGCACCAATTGGGTCCTTGTTTCTCACCTGAGTAAACTCTCTCCATTTCCCTCTCCCCCTCCTGAAACCTATCACTCTAGGAAGTTTCCCTGTGAAGAAAAACCCTCACTCCTGTGTCTGAAGAGTCCCTGCATCTCACCAGTCACACCTTCTATCAACATCACCGCCTGCTAAGGACATTTCTGCCTTTACACCCAAGGAGACCCCCATTCATTACACTCCTTTTTCCTCTTCCTCTCTTCCCCCTTCCTTTCTTTCCCAAAACATTTATCCCTTTCAATTAAGCTCCATTTACAAGCTGGAGGTGTGTGTGGGGGGGAAGAGGACTCACTTCACCTTCCTCTCCCCAAAGCAGTGCCCCTCTCTACTGGGTCAATCCAGATTAGAGATGGGCACGACTCAGAAAAAATGTTCGTTTTCATTTTCGTTTTTGTCTAGGGGTCCGTTTCGGCTCGTTTCCGTTTTCGTGAGCTAATTTCAAAATTTTTCGTTTTCGTTTCATTATGTAATGAAAACGAAAAACGAAAACGAAAACAAAATTTTTTTCGTTTCTTCCCATTTAGCTCCATTATGTGTTTCTCCAGTAACGAAAAACGAAAAGTGGCTCGAAATTAGTCGTTTCGTTTCAGTTTTCGTTCCAGTTCTGAGCCGTTTTTCATTTTTCGTTTCGTTTCGTAACGGAAACGAAAAATGAAAATGAAAACAAAAATACTGCTAAGTCGTGCCCATCTCTAATCCAGATTGAACCATCCCCAATCCCAACCCCCTTTGTTCCATACACGGAAGCAAAGGCAGCCATTCCAAGTACCCTGGGACCACATGTTTACACCAAGCAACAGCTGAAGATCCTTAGGAAACTCCCAGACCCAGATCAGTATATCAACAACTGAATTTCCCCTTCAACTCTTCACATGCTCCAGAGGCAGGCTCAAGATTGGATTATCCTGGACAACAGCTGGATCTTCTTCTCTTCATCTCAGTCTGGATTCCTGATGGAGTCTTTTGTATTGTACTTTTCATATTGGTGTGACTTAGCAATCAAGACTTGTTCTTGATTGTTTGAACATCTGCACACCATGTACAGTGCTTCCTTGTTTTGTTTTTTCTCATGGTTTTTTCTTTGTTTGTTTAAAATGAACTGATTTATTTTGCTGTAAAACAGCTCCCCTGGGTCCAAATTTGGTGTGAACCTTCCTTGGACTCTCCCCTTTAAACCCTTCAAATTTGGAGAGATTTGGGTTTCAAGGTGATGAGTTATTCAACGTCAAAGGGGGTGCTCCTCAGAAAAAAAGCATTTCTAATTGCAATGTTATGTGCTTTAAAATAGTGATCCCGGGTAGCTAGCAGTGTGGAAATTACAGTGGAGCTTCCTCAAGCTCTTTTCTTAAGCACCCCCAATTTGGAGAGGTTTGGGGTACAGGAGGTCAAGTTATTCACCTCCAAAGGGGTGCCCATAGGAATCCATTTTAAAGTGTTTTGGGTGTTTTTGCAGGGTGGTGGTGGTTTCTAAATGCCTGCTGCGGTTAGGGTATATAAGAGGCTGGCTGTTTTTTTGTTTTTGTTTTTTGTTTTGGTCATCTGTGGGAGTGGGGGAGTTACAGTTGGCTCTGTCAGTGATGCTAGCTTGCTGTCTTACAGTTGGGCTAGCTTCACTAATACTATCCCTGTGTGCTCAAAGCTGCTTTGTGTATTGTGTGAGTGGACAAAGAGAGATTGGTTTCTGTGTGTATAGAAGAGAGCACCTTTTTCTCTCTGTGTATGTACTGTGTGTGTGTGTCTCTGTGCTCAGAGAGGCACTGCTTTTCTGTTCTTTTTGGGAGGGTTTTATTAGGGGAGGGTTTTGGGGCAGACTTTCTTTATTATATTTTATATATCTTTTCCCCGCCTACCCCCTTGAAACTACATTCCTCCCCGTCCACACACATTGTTATACCCACTGCCAACCAGAACCAGTTCCCTAATTCTCAACTGGAACAATACAAATGTGCCTGGCCATCCATCTTAAACATGGCCCCATTTCAAAAACCCAACAAAATAGAACTGGAGTCCTCCTATTCCATAATTCCTAGCTGGAGTATTCCGGAAAACTCCTGCCTTCCTCCCAGGCCTGCTAGCCTGCCTGCATGTTATGGTCTGAAAGAGGAGCTCCACTGTAATTTCCATGCTGCTAGATGCCTAGGATCAGTATTTTCAAATACTTTTCAAATACTTTAAATTACAAATGTTTTTTTTCCTATAGGTACCCCATTTGGAGTTGAATAACTTAGCCCCCTGTACCCCAAACTTCTACAAATTAGGGGTGCTTTAAGAAAAGAGCTTGAGGAACTTGAGGAATTTCCATGCTGCTAGATGCCTGGGATAAGTATTTTCAAATATTTTAAAATTACAATTTTTCCCTATGGGCATCACATTTGGAGTTGAATAGCTTGCCCCCTGTACCTCAAAACTCTACAAATTGGGGTGCTTTAAGTAAAGAGCTTGAGGAAGTTCCACTGTAATTTCCAATATGCTAGATGCCTGGGATCAGTATTTTCAAATACTTTTAAATTACAATTTTTCCCCTGGAGGCACCCATCTGGAGTTGAATAACTCAGCCCCTATAGCCAAACCTCTCCAAATTGTGGGGTATGCATGTGTGCTTCAAGAGTAGAGGTGGAGGAAGCTCCACTGTAATTTCCACACTGCTAGCTGTTTGGGATTTTATGAACATTACATTGCAATTAGAAATCTTTTTTCTGGGGTACCCCCTTTGAAGTTGAATAACTCAGCTCACTGAACCCCAAATCTCTCCAAATTTGGAGAGCTTAAAGGGTAGAGTCTAAGGAATGTATCCCCCACATTTGGTTCCTCTAGGACCGAGGCGACCCTCTTTATATAGTAATGAATAGTTTGTTATTGGTTCATTTTGTACATGTTTTTTTAAAAAAACCATTTCTAATGAAACAAAATTAATCATGGGGAAAAGAAATGAAACAAAACAAAACACAACTTTTCCATTTCATGCCCATACCTAATCCTAATGATTATGTATGTGACAGCCAAGGAGTCATGAAGCAGACAGATTCTCTTGTCACATTGGAGCACAATTAGGAGACCCTGGTAATTTGGTGCTCTATCCCAACAGTGCTAGGTCAAGATGACAATAATTACATTCCCCCTCCAGACTGAAATAATGAAATGAAACAAGGTTTTTGGGTTAAATATGGGCCACAATTTTATTAACAACCATATTTAAATATGAAGCTTTAACTGTAAACTAAAGAGGACCTGTGCCATAGCACAAGTGGTAAATTTCTGTAGGTGTTATAACTAACAAACAGCCCCTCCCTGTTTTAAGAGATTCGGAATAGAGATGGGCACAACATGGAAAAATTATTTTTTGAGTTGTTGTTTTTCGGGATGGGTCCGTTTCGGCTCGTTTCCATTTTTCGTGAAATTTTTCAAAAATTTGTCATTTTGTTTTTCATTTTTTCATTTGTTGTTACCACCACAATTTAACGCAACTTGACTTCCCAGAGCATGGGGTAGGGGGTAAGGGCTAGGCTTAGGGTAACGGTTAAGGTTAGGGTGGGTTAGTGGGCTGTACCTCTGGGTGCCTCTGGCCCACTAAGAACACAGTGTACTGGCGTATGGGTTTGGGTTTGGGTTCGGGTTAGGGTTTAGGGTTCGGGTTTGTGGGCTTTTAATGCCCTCTCTGGCACACCCAGAAGTCTCAGTCAAAACCTGGCCATGCGATTGGTGGAATGGCTCCAAAAATTTGCATGGTCCCATCCCATGGCCAGCCCATCATTGCGCATGCGCAGGTGTAAACAAATAAAAATAAAATAAAATAAAATAAAATCAACGGAGACGTTTTGTTGCAAGAAAAACCCACTGCTGCTACTGTAAAAATTCAAGCATTTAAAATAGCTAATTTTCCCATGTTTCTGTGGTGCTTTGGTGGGTTTTTGGAGCACGATTTCAAAAGAAAAATTGTGGCCGCCATTTTGGATCCCCCCCACCACATGGCAAATGGAGAGAGACGGCGAAGGTGCCCCCCCAGCCTGGTACCAGCAGCCCAGGACAGGAGGGGGGGAAG
>JAHTLZ010003547.1:16303631-16338631 GCA_023846285.1 Phrynocephalus versicolor
GCCCAGGACAGGAGAGGGGGGGAGGCCGGGGACCCCCCCCCCAGAAACCACCCCTCTCTGGTAGGTGCCCTCACTGAGGCAGGAATATTTTCGCCTGCTTTTATGGCCAGGAATCAGGGTTTCACCGAGTCGTGCCCATGTCTAGTAATATTTTCTTGTGAATTTGAGAAGTCTGGAAACTGGAGTCCTGACCTGGAGTGGTGTGACCACTGATGAAACATGTCTATCAAGGACTGGGAAGGGTTAGGGTTCAGGTTAATTGAGGTCAGATCACCTTTTCAAGATTGGAAGTTCATCAAGGACCTCTTAAGAAGATTTTCACTCCTTCCCTTAGTCCTGAGATATTATACCAGTATCACTTGACTGATCATTGTACAGCAGAGCAAATCAACATTCTGCAAGGCAATTATTAAAAAGGAGGTAACCCAAATTTGGGGGGAGTTTGGGAAAACAGTTTTTGAGTTGTGATTTTTTTAAAAAGCAAAGCTGTTTTACATCCCCATTCAGAAACATTCCCAGAGTTTTAGTAGCTCATACATATTGAAAATACCATTCTTGTTTATCTTGAAAGTTAAGGATTGTCCCTACCTGCTTAAAAAAATGAAGGCATCCAGGCTGCAGAGGCTAAAGCACTGATCCTCTAAAAAGGCATTTCAAAAGAGTACAACAGTGACTTTCTTAGAAACTGAGCATATTGTACAACATATCAAGTAGCCAGAGTGTTCCAAAGTAGATACATTGTTGCAACTTTGTGATCTATGAAGGGAGATGTTTAGAAAACAATGAAAGTTCACAAAACAGTCAAAAGAATGGTTTTCTTCGAAGCAAAAAACTGGATTGCTTTAAATAAAATAATAGTGATAATCTTCCAGAAAGGGATATTTTGCCATGGATCTCCAAGACATTAACATGTAATTTTAAAGGTATATTCAAAGCATTTCTTCATTATACTGGGAAGGAATCCAGGCTGCAGGGGTTTAAATATTGATCTTCTGAAAAGACATTTCAAAAGGGAACTTTTAAGATTGCATAGAACAGGTTTACCAGCAATAGCGTTGTGAAATAGAAGCAAATTGTGTATGTATTTTCATCTTATGAGTTGCACTTTTGTTTTACCATTTCATTAAGTTCTAAACAGTATTGCAAATTATTTTGGCACAGGGGGAGTACAGCCATATCCCAGATGTTCTTGCTTCTGTGCTCTCCCGACAAACATAGTACAAATCATGTGTTCTTTTTCTAGTCTTTTTACATGCCAGAAGATTCTGTTTGAACCTGTGTGTAGTGTATGTATAACATTTTAATTTTTAAAAGTCAGAAAATTCAGTTCTTTAAAAATCATCTGGTTTATGAGTGTGGGATATTTTGCTTATGTATCCACAATTCAGAATGCCTGTGAATGAACTAATCTTGCTGCACAATATCATGCCAGCACTGCCAGCAGGAAAATGGATGTCAAGTTGTACATAGCAAAGGGCAGGCTGAATGCTAACAACAGCAATGACAGCATTCAAGATGATCTACAGCAGGCCTGCCCAAAGTCCAGCCTGGGGTCCAAATCCAGCCCATCAGGCCATTCTGGCTGGCCTGCCCCTCCCTCCCCCTCCTTTGCCCCATTTAAAAAAAAAATCTTCCGCCAACACTGACACTGACAGGAAGCTTGAGGGGCTGGCCGGGCCATGCAGCCGGTGAGCAGAAGCTTGTGGGGTGGGCGGGCAAGGGGGTGGGCCACCACCACCACCACCACCAGGAAGCTTGTGGAGCTGGGCAAGCGCATGGGGGTGGCGCGCAGGCAGGCCGCCACCATCGGCATCACCAGGAACCATGTGAAGCTAGGTGTGCACGCGCAGGGCGGTGCATGGACGGGCCGCTGCCACCAGCATAGCTGGGAACATTGTGAGGTTGGGCACACGTGCGGTCAGTGGGTGGGGGTTATGGGTCAGTGGGTGGGGCTTGCAGTAGGGTGGCTGGGTCAGGGAGCAACTGGCCCCTGGCACATTCTCAGCCACCAAATCTGGCCCTCCTTACAAAAAGTATGCACTGCTATTTGTATTTATCAAAAAGCAGCCCTGACAATTGATTTGTGTTTGGGCAAGAAATGGATAACTGGTAAAAAAAAAAAAGGACTTAGCTTGTAAAATATTTGTTTCTTCTTCCTCCCCCCTTTCCCTTTGGTTATATATAATTGACCATATTGCTTTTAAATGTCACCTAAACCAAGTATAGGAAGAGCAAGATTCTGCATGCTTTAACTCTGCTCATGTTACCTGCAGTGCAGGGCTGGGGAATTTCTCTATTTCAATATTACTGTATTACTTCTCCCATAGTCCTTGACAATTGACTACACTTGTTGTGCCTTTGGGGAGCTGAATTCCAAAATATCTAAAAGGCCAAAGTTTTCCCATCCTAAATGAAAAATAATAGCTCAATTACATGGCCTCTGATTAGTCACTCTCCAATGAATTCAGGCCATATTTGTGGTGGGAAGGTTACATTTCAGAAGAAATTTAAAAGACAGATCTCCAGAATTTCTGTATCATTCGAATGTCTATGTCTGTTTTCCACAAAAAAACTCAGTTTCCAAAACTAGTTACAAAGATGTGGAAACATCAAGACATGGTTGAGAGAACTTGAACATAGGAGGGAATTAATGCTGTTCATAAAAGAACATGTTTCTTGTATTACAACACCATCAGTATACATTTCCTTTCTAGCACACTGAGAGGACTACACAACACAAATAACTTCAAAAGAAGGGTGTCTACACAATCCACACAACCCTTTATATTTATTTGGATTGAGTGGAGGAAATGGGAAAGAGAAAATGACATTTTCCAATTTTGCGTTTAATAGGTGATCAACAAAATAATTTATTTCACAGCAAAAAGCAGGGAAATAAGATTCTTGCTTCAGAGATAAATGATAGACATTACAGTAAAGTGGCTGTTTATTTCTCTTTGTGGCCCAGTTACCATTAGTCATAATGATATTAATTACCACTGTCAAGAGAATTTGTGGCCAGAATCCAAAGAACTACTTAGGGCTATGTATTCCCAGTGCAGGTTTTGATTTCATCCGCATTGTACCTCCATCAGGCTGAAGACTGCTAACTAATATAACAAGTTTATTTTGGAAGTCTTCACATTTTCAAAAGGGGTCTGGCATACTGCATGAAAGTGGGGAAGCTATTCAAGAAACACAAGTCCCAAGCCCTCTTGGGTGTGATGAAGTATGCTTAGGACTTTTCAGTGTGTCAATTGCCTGCATTCTGTATGATTGGTGAGCAATATCCTGTAACTGTATCCTCTCCAGAAGTAGTCATTGTTTAGAATATTACTTAATTATATGACTGGGAAATCTTGTTACAGTACAGGAAAAGAACATCTGAGCAGTGATATTGTGCAACTGATTTTTTTTTAAATTTATGTCAAATTCAACTTATCCTTTCTTTAAACACAGCTAGTTCTGACTTTGGCAGCTCTGCTTGAGACTCATCGGGTGGGGCTTCTTTCCCACCTGACCGATGAGGCACGGAAAGTTTGTGCGCCTGTTACTGTGGCTGCATGGGCAAGGAGCAAGCCTATTTAAGGCTGCTCCAGCAAGCTCCCTCTCTCTTGCATTTGCTGTCCGTTTGCCCCCATCCTCCTGCCCTATATTGTGGATGGTGATGCTTTGCTGGTTGATTCGGGACTGGATGGAAATTTTTGGCAGTCACTCAGATTGGCCAGGAGTGACAGTGAGTTTTCGCCCATCCTATCATCCTCATTGCGTGGCTGGGTGTCATAACTACTTCCTTAAATGGTCACAATTGATGGGTAGCATAAGTGGTATATTAATTCAGTTATGCCCCTCCTTTATATCACACTTTTAAGGTGCTTGGTAGCCCTCATATAAAACTAAATAACAGGAATTAGCAATAGATATATGTTAAACTATAATATACAGTAGACATGGGCACGACTCAGCGAAATCCTCGTTTCCGTTTCCGTTCCTTGTTTCCGTTACGTAACGGAACGAAGAACGACAATTACTCCGCCAGAACTCGAACTCGAACCGACTAAAGAAAAATTGGGTCTGATTTGTCGTGGTCGTTCCTGGCGGCATCGCAGCGATCACGCGATGCCAAGCGGCACAGAAAAAAAGTTTTAAAAATTAAAAAAAAAACTGATTCCTGGCCAAAAAAGCCGGCGAAAATATGCCTGCCTGAGGGCACCTACCAGAGGGGTGGTTTCTGGGGGGGTCTCCAGCCTCCCCCCTCCTATCCTGGGCTGTGCAGTACGCATCCTCGTCGTCTCACCAACTCGCCAAGCGGCGCAGCACAGAAAAAAAGTTTTAAAAATAAAAAAAACCCGATTCCCGGCCAAAAAAGAAGGCGAAAATATGCCTGCCTGAGTGAGGGCATCTACCAGAGGGGTGGTTTCTGGGGGGGGGGGTCCCTGGCCTCCCCCCTCTCCTCTCCTGGGCTGTGCATCCTCATCGTCTCGCCAACTCGCCATGCCATGCGGTGCGGGCAGGGGATCCAAAATGGGGCAACCGCAAGCAATATTTATTTTGAAATCATGGTGGTCCAAAAACACACCAAAGCACCATAGAAACATGTGAAAATAGCTATTTTAAAACTGCCTGAATTTTTAAAGTAGCAGCAGTGGGTTTTTCTTGCAACGAAAGATCTCCATTGATTTTATTTTATTTTATTTTTATTTTTATTTTTATTTTTTTACACCTGCGCAATGATGGGCTGGTCATGGGAGTGGACCATGCAAATTTTTGGAGCCATTCCACCAATTGCATGGCCACTTGACCAGGTTTTGACCGAGACTTCTGGGATGTGCCATTTCGGCACAAAAAGCCCACTAACCGTAGCCCGAATCTCAACCCGAACCCTAAGCCTAACCCATACGCCAGTACACTGTCCTTCTTAGTGGGTCAGAGAGGCACCCAGAGGTGCGCCCCACGAACTCACCCTAACCTTACCCATAACCCTAAGCCTAGCCCTTGCCCTAACCCTAACCCTAAGCCAAATCTGTACTGGCATTGCACTACACACGCAAGTACAGTTCCCTTCTTAGTGGACCACAGAGCGCCCAGACTGAGGGAGCCTTCCCCCAGTGTGCACTGTGACACTGCAGTATACCAGCAGTGGGCCTGTGGTCAACAGAGAGGCACCCAAAAGAGAGGTGCCTCTGCCACTCAACTTGGTATGCATATCCAATTGGCTATGCATGCCAATTGGATATGCATGCCCTTCATAGCGGGCCAGAGGAGGCACCCACCCCAGAGAGGTGCCTCCAGGAGCCCGCTCCCCCCAACCAGTACTAACGACGGACGAAAACAACAACAAACAAAATGACAAATTTTTGAAAAAAATTGTGAAAAACGGAAACGAGCCGAAACGGGCCGGCTCCGACACACGACAACTCGAAGACTTCTGGGTGTGCCAGAGAGGGCATTAAAAGTCCACTAACCCAAACCTGAACCCGAACCCGAACCCATACGCCAGTATGCTGTCTTTCTTAGTGGGTCAGAGGCACCCAGAGGTGCAGCCCAATAACCCACCCTAACCTCAACCGTAACCCTAAGCCTAGCCCTTACCCTAACCCCACCAACCCTAACCCAGATCCGTACACAAGTACACTTTCCTTATTGGTGGGTCAAAGTGAGGCACCCAGAGAGGTGCCTCACAGAGCCCACTTCCCTACCCCTATCCCATTCCGTAACCTGTACGTCAGTACGCTAGTACACTTCCCTTCTTAGTGAATCAAAGTGAGGCACCCAGAGAGGTGCCTCGCAGAGCCCACTCACTATCCCATACCCTAACCTGTACGCCAGTACGCTAGTATGCTTCCCTTCTTAGTGAATCAGAGGCACCCAGAGAGAGAGGTGCCTCAGCCACTTACCCCCCCACCCTAACATATGTAAAAAATAAATACACGGCGGCTCCGTGAAACGCTTCCCTTCCCTTCTTAGTGGGTCAGACGTCAGAGGCACCCAGAGAGGTGCCTGCCAGAGCCCACTTACCCCAACCCCAACCCCAACCCCCAAACGACCAAACGACCAAACGACCAAATGACCAAACGACCAAACGACAAACGGAACGACAAATTTTTGAAAATTATCATGACAAACGGAAATGACCCGAAACGGACCTGTCCTGACAAACGACAACTCAAAACGTCATTTTTTTCTGGTCGTGCCCATCTCTAAATAGTACTATTGGATGGCATGAGGTGCGAATAATAGGCAAATGATTCTCTATTTGTTTGTAACTATAAAAATAACTAGGAAATTTAAAATATAGCACTAAATGAATGAGGTTATCTGTCTGAGTGCAATAAAAATCATAATGTAATTTACTTACATCATCATCATTAGAAGAAGGAATTAATTAGCAGCAGCTCATCACTGGTAATTGGTGGCATCTAAGATCTGGATGTGAATAGCTCTTTTAGATATATATTGCTACCACTAAATATTGACCATCAGTTGGATGTGATGATGTACAGTGATTTAATTATTGCTTTTCAATCTGCTGTCAGGGTATGACAAACTTTCTTGGTCACCTTGCCCCTGAGTCAGCAATTTGAGCAATATTCCATGTTCACTTAACACTTTCTGAATAGGCTTCCTTGCCAAGCATTTGTCTGGTGTTAAAGTGTTCCTTTGACTAAACTTTTGTGCTTAAACAGCAGTTAACTTTTCTGCACAAGTTAACACACACCAGTTCCTGCCAATATAGTGTTTAAGTTTTCCACAGAAGTAGGGTAATGTGGAAAAAAGTGTGTAACCTTTGTGTCAAATGACATGTGTGTGATGTTCTCTCTTTCTCTCTCTCTGACACAGACACACATTCTTATTTTCTTGTAAAACAGCTGTGAGAAACTTGAACCTTCAGTGTGAAATAGCATAAGGAGGAAGTTTTCACGTGGTAGGTTTCTCAAACTGTTCTTTTGCCTTTAGCAGAAAAATATAGGGGTAAAAAAGTTGCGGAGTGGTGGTGCTTCCTTAGGGAAATAGTTATGCTCCATATCAGTTTTTGTTGAGCTTTTATGAAATTTAAAACAAATATAAATTAAATATTGTGAATTGTTGGCTTACCTGTTCTTGCACTAAAAGAGTGTTTGGGGTGTGGTAATGCAGGTGAATTAATCAAACTGAGGTTTGTGCGCTGCATCGGGCAGGTGTAGGTAATCAAACAGCCAGAAGAGTAAGCAAAGGCTCTGGTGTTACACTTTGCTGAATCTTAGATTCAGTTACACCAACTTGCTAGCTCTGTTTGAGCTGATTGTTTGTTGTGTATTATTTTTCTGCCTACTGCCTGTGCTGTATACTTATTTGCTAAAGTTGAGGGTTATACTTTTACTAGTAGTATACATTTAAAATTTAAGTTACAGTTCTGGGTTCTTTCATTGTGTTATGAAAGGGATTGCTGAGTATAAGCAAGTATAGAACTGTTTTAAGTTGTTTATATAGAGCTGAGTATCAAGAATTGTATTTTTGTGTTTAATGTATATATCTTTGTGTCAAACAACACAAATATTCTATTTTTCTATATAATTGAGTGAGTCTATGTTTTTTCTTTATTTTAGTTCTCTTTACATTGTTTAGCTTTCCGTATGGGAGATGGTCATTCACTGTAAACTCTGTTGCTAAAGTTTAAGTTTTTTTTCTTAATCATTAACTTCAACCCATACTTCCTGACAGTTTTCACTGTACTTTGCAGGTCCCTTCAGTAGCTGTGGGTAGTAATAATTAGAGATGGGCATGAAACACTAAAATAGCATTTTGTTTCATTTTTCATTTCATTTCATTTCATTCAGTTCAGTTCAGTTTCATGTCAATTCATTTCATTTTTCATTTGGTTTTGTTTTGTTTTTAGTGCACTGTGTGTGGTGCTTGTGTAACTTGATCAGGTGGGAAAAGGTGGGATTTTAAACTTTTTTTTTGCCACCCCAAGTATTGATCAGCTGTAGCGTCGGCATGGGGTGGCAAATCCCTCCTTAAAAATCCCTCCTTTCCCCCCACCCAAAACATTTTTTCTTTTTCTTTTTGTTTGCTGCCCCAAGTACTGATCAGCTGTAGATCGGGCTTGGGACAGCAAAAACAAAACAAACAACAAACAACAAACAACAAACAAACCTAAACAATGGGGTTAAAGAAGGGACTTGTAAACATTTTTCTTTTCTTATTTTTCTTATTTTTTATTTTTTGCTGCCCCAACTGCTGATCAGCTGTAGCTTTGGTTTGGGGTGGCAAAAAAAGTTAACCCCCCCCACCTGATGTGATGGATGTTTAAACTTTTTTTCTTCCCACCCACCCCAAGCACTGATCAACTGTAGCTCAGGCTTGGGGCACAAAAAAGAAAAAAAACCAACAACAAACCCCCCCCAATGTTTAAAAATCCCTCCTTTTCCTTCACCCCATTGCTACAGCTGATCAGTGCTGGGGTGGAGAAATAAAAAAGAAAGAAATATGTTTAAATTGTAGGGGAAAGGAGGGGTTTTTAAACATTTTTGCTCCCCCCAAGCCCGCTCTACAGCTCATCAGTGCTTGGTGTAGCACATAAGAGAGAGAAAATATTTAACAAGCTCTCCTTTCCCCCCACACATCAGGTGGGTGGGAAAGAAGGGGTTTTTAAGCTTTTTTTTTTTGCTGTCCCAAGCCCGTACTACAGCTGATCAGTGCTTGGGGTGGCAAAAAAAAGTTTCGAAATCCCCCAGTTTCCTGCCTCCGGTGGGGTTGAGGGGAAACTGCTGACTTTTCCCCATAGGAATGCATTGCTTCAATGCATTCCTATGGGAAAATGAAAAACAAAACAGAACAGAATGAAAATTTCCATTTTGTTTCATTTTGTTTTTCTTTTGTTATGTAATGAAACAACAAATAATGAAATGAATAAAAACTTCATTTTGTGCCCATTTCTAGTAATAAGCCTTTGAAGGAGAAATGGATGGAGCTGGTTGTATTTACATTTTGTCCTCCTCAATGTGCTGTTTATTAGAACATGGGGGCTTGTTGGCAGCAGCGGAGAGTCCCAGGCCCAGCGGCAAGCCGGCAACATTCAGGTAGGAGAAGACGCTAGATGGAGTAACCAAAAAAAAAAATGAAATGAAATGAAAATTTCCATTTCTTTTTGTTTTTCTTTGATGGGCCCGATTGTTATTCATTTTGTTCTCTAACAAAACAAGTAACGGATAGCAAAACAAATAAAAAATTCATTTTGTGCCCATCTCTAGTTACTTTAACTCAGTACAACTGACCTAGTAGTATTTTAATATTATAACATACTGACTTTTTAGATCCCATATGTTTTTAGTTCACATTGGCTTCTTGACTGGGAGAAAATGGGGTCTGTATATATAAATTAAATAAATGGCCACATTTAGAAATAGCGACTTCTTGTTTCATGTACATTTGTGATATATATAATGTATCCTTTTATTAGTATTAAATAATAATTAATTAATTAGTATTAAATGAATTAGCTGCCTAGATGCCCTAAGCACATCCGATCTCGCCTGATTTTGGAAACTAAGCAGGGTCAGCTTGGATGGTATTTGGATGGGACACCACCAGGGAATACCAGCTGCTGTAGGCACCTGGAGTATGAACTGGCAAACCACTCCCGTACTCCTGCCAAGAAAACAACACTCACACACAGATGTGGGCTGGGTAGATCAAGTGTAAAGTGGACACACAATTGGCTACAGAACCACACTCAGAGGGTGATAATTAATGACTCCTTCTCCAAATGGGAGGAGGTAACAAATGGGGTACACCAAGGCTCACTCCTGGTTCTGGTGCTCTTCAACATTTTTATCAGTGACTTGGACAGGGAATGTTTGTCAAATTGCTCAGTAAGCAAGTTGGGACAGATGCAGAGAAGTAAAATACTCCCCTGTTGTTGGGGCATTAACTGCGCATCAAATGTCATGTGACCACCTGAAAAAATTGTATGCATCATATAAAGATGTGCAGATAACAGTAGTGAGACCAGGGCCTTAAGCTTACCTTGACCTTGCTCTTCTGACAGGGTTGTTGTGAAGACAGAATAGAGAAAAGGCTATGTATGTTTTTCGAAATACTTTGTACACCGTACCCTCGTAAAACGCTGACATGGAGTCATGAAGAGTCGGTCACAACTGTAACGACACAACACACACACACATTAAATAAATTAATAATTGTGTGCCATCAAGTCAGGTTGGACTTTTGCAACCTTTTCCAGAGTTTTCTAGGGAGAAAGTACTCGGCTCACCCAAGGCTACACAGGCTGACTCTTTGCCCTGGAGGCCCAGTGAAGAATCAAATTCCCAAAATCTGGCTTTGCAGTCAGATACATAAACCAATTAGCTATCCAGCCAGCTTTTAATTGGAAGTCATTGTTGACTTCAGGGGATGGTGTCATAAGTTAACTTATTTTTTTCCTGATCAGGGTGTGTCAGCAGCTAGACAAACCGCTGAGTGATGAAGTGGTGTGCAATCGAAAGAAAAGGAAAACACAGCACTGGTGGCTACCTTGCAATATTAAAGTAACCCTGACACTATAACCAAGACTTAAAAGGCCCTTGAGAATGCAATAGAAAAAATGGAGGCCTCTCTCATAGGGAAATTAACCTTTTTGAGCAATGGAGGTCAAATTATGGGACCACCATGGGTTGACTTTTCTTCAACAGCCAGATGGAATGTGACCCTCTCTCATACCTGACATGGAGTTTCCAGGGTAGAAGCTGTATTTTGAACATCTTTAGTAAAGATGAAATGTGCAGGGAATAAGGTCTTAAAACAGAATATTTGGAAAGCCTGGGGAAAGTGTAGAATGATTCCCAAGGAATTAGAAGCGACAATTTCTCAGAAGACACTTTTCTGAGAAATATTCTGGGATGATTCTACCTGTTTACCCATGTAAACCCATTTTGCTTAATCCTCTCTAAATGTTTCTGTAATGCCTCTGCATCTCCACTGATGCCGCCACAGTGTCTTAAAAGGACCAAGGTTTAAGGACACTGTGGACAAAACAGAAATCTTGACCACCACAAATTTCATTTGCTCCCATTTTTAGCGGGATTACAACTCCCTCCCCCATTTTGGATGTGGGGAGAGCAATCCTGCACTATAATTTTTGCTACTTGTGTCCTTCTGAGAAATTTGTAGGGGTTTTTTCTCCTTACCCCTCTCCCTCTATTTCTCTCCTCAGCAAGAGGGTGGATAATTTTAAAAAAAAACCCTCTACACAAAGAAGTTTTGGAGAAGGAAAGAGCAGTTTGTGAAAGAGGCTCTCCAGAACCTGTTAGCCTTCATCTTCTTGAAGTATAGCCAAGATAGCCAAGGTTCAGGCTTTCTAGAAGGCGTAGTTCAGCCCAAGGTTGGGAGGCATTGCTGTAGAGCAGTGGTTCCTAACCTTTGGTATCTCACGTGTTCTTGGACTACAACTCCCAGAACTGTTCACATTTACATATGCTGCCCAGGGTTTCTGGGAGTTGCAGTCCAAGAACACCCAGGTTACCCAAGGTTGGAATCCACTGTTGTAGAGCTTCACAACTGTGAGTGACATTTGTTTATTCCTAATTTCAGTCTCCGGTGGCTCCATTTTACAAAGCCTTTGGCTGCCGAGAATGTGGCTGCTCACTGTCTTGTTGAATATAAAAACAACTCTTAATTAACTTACCTTTTCACAAGAAAAGCACAATAAACCATTGTGCCAGATTTGAACCCATCTTTGCCCCATTATGGTGACATTTATTACTAGGTTGTAAGAATGGAACTAGAAAGACTCAGAGGCATAGCTTTGCTCCATAATGCTCTTTTGGTGACAGCAAAAGATCATGCCTTCACTCCAAAGAGCAGTATTTTGGTACCCCAGCTGACCATGCCCCCGGAAGCACACTTTAATTGCAGCATTTTGTACCACTGGTAGGAGTTGTGTTAAAATACTTCTGTTATTGATGCACACTTTTAAACACCTCAAATGAGGTGTGACCCCAGAAAATTTGCACCAATTAGATTTGTACCCCTTTTTCTGCCACTTCCTGTAGTTCTACCTTGGGAATCATTTATGCTACTGAATTGGTGGCATACCGGCATGCTGGCACAATTTTTACTGGCTTTCTGCCTGCAATTACAATAGATTTTAAGAAGAAAAACTGCTACTTGGCTGCAATGCAGGTATTCGCTACAAGGGAAAAAACAGGGAAAAGATGCTCAGTAAGCAAGTTGGGATGGATGCAGAGAAGTAAAATACTCCCCTGTCTTCAGGGTGCTAACTGTGCATCAAATGTCACGGTGACTGCCTGAAAAAATCGGATCATATTAAGATATGCAGATAATGGTAGTGAGACCAGGGCCTTAATCTTACCTTGACCTTCTGACATGGTTGTTGTGAGGACAGAATAGAGAAAAGGCTATGTTTTTTTAAAAAAAAATACTTTGTATGTAGAAGAACAATTTTTCACAGATTTTCCCCCAGCTTGGCACAGGATGTGCTTCACTATTTTGTAGTTAAATACTGCCTAGAATGTGTATATTCCACATGGATATAGATCGTACGCACACAGGCTATTTTTTCTTCAATCCCCAGCACACGTTGAGTTCAATAAACTTATTAATCAACCTACAGAAATGAGTTAAGTTGTTGAAATAGTCATGGCTTTTGTTCTATGTCAATTTTGTTGGCTTTGGTGACATATAGCTACAAGGCATGACAGATCAAAGTAATTAAAGTTCCAATCATTTACCTTTCTGTGTTCAGTGTCAAGTCAGCTAGCCTTCACCCTGTGTACATAGTAGTTTAATAATTTTTTACATATTATAGCTGTGCCATTTGCTCTGCTGTAGTTAAGAATTTGACAGCCTGTCTGTTGTATACTTTGTATATGACGGATTTATATTCCCTCCAGATTGAAATTCCATACAGTTACAGTTGAGAAGAACATTTTCCTTACATGAAATTACTAGAAAATAACCCAGTAACTTGAGGCCTCTGTATAGATGAGAGGGTGGGGGATATTTTTCAAACAATATGGTAAAAGTAATCAATCAACCTAAATTAATTACTAATCTATGAAGTGTTTCATTTATGCTATTGGATAATATGGGTTATTGTAAATCAGCTTACTTTTTTTCTTTTTTCATCTAGGAGGTAGTCAGAATAACTTGCATCTCTGATATATATAGTGAGTGGTGTTGTCACGCAGACTCCTATTATGCCTGTTTTAAAAAACTTACACTGCCAGTCAGTTGCTGCCCAGGCCCAATTCAAAGTGCTCATGCTTACATATAAAGCCCTACATGACTTGGGACCTGGTTACCTAAAGGACCGCCTTCTTCCATATGAGCCTGCCCGTACTCTAAGATCAGGCCAGGAGGCTCTGATGAAAGTGCCATCCCTCAAAGAGGTAAGAGGATGGCATGTTGAAACAGGGCCTTCTTGGTGGTTGCCCCCCCCCAACTCTGGAATGCCCTCCCTACGGGGATCTGCCTGGTGTCTACACTTTTGTCTTTTCAGTGCCAAGCAAAGACCTTCCTGTTTGGCCAGCATTTTAATTAGATTTGTTTGTGCATTTTTTTTAAAAAAAATCATATTTCAATAATGTTTCCTGGTGTTAGGTGAATTAAGCTCCACAGAACCATTAAACACTAATCTAAACAAGGCAAGAGAAGATAGATCTACACCCCCCCCCAAAGGCAAGAGTACGACCAACAATAAGAACCACCCACAAAACCTAATGGCAAAATGGGTACAAAGTCCTTCCCCTGGCCTGCCCACACCACAAATAAAACAATCCCCCAAACCCCACCAAATTATACACCTTTAATAGAATAAATACACTGCAATTTAACCAAATCACACATTTTGAAAATCAGTCAAACAGGAAAGAAAAACTCGCCACTTTCAAATGGAAGTTTGAACTTCTGAGCTTCAGTCTGAGACCCAGACCCGACAGAAGAACCTGGTTGTTCCTTACATGGCTGAATTGTCGGAGAAGCTCAAAAGGATTTTTGGCAAGCACCACATCCCTGTTTATTTCAAACCCACAAACACACTAAGGCAGAGACTTATCCATCCAAAGGATCCGATACCAAAGCATAAAAGGAGCAATATAGTATATGCAGTCCAATGCAGTGAGGAGTGTTCAGACCTGTACATTGGAGAAACTAAACAGCCGTTAAACAGAAGGATGGCCCAACATAGGAGGGGTAACAGCTCAGGACCAGAATCAGCAGTACACCTCCATTTGAAGGACAAAGGGCACTCTTTCAAAGATGAGGATGTACACATATTAGACAAAGAAGAGAGGTGGTTTGAGAGAGGAGTAAGGGAGGCCATTCATGTGAGCATTGAAAACCCCTCCCTCAACAGAGGTGGTGGGCTCCGGCATAGTCTATCTGCTACTTATCAGGCTGTGCTTTCCAAAGTACCCAGACAAATCAAAAAGCCTTCACCACCAAGGCCATAGCTAATGACCCATTCTTGATAGGTTTCAGCACCTTAGGCCATTGTTCACCTTAAGACAATGTATACTATTGTCTCCCTAACGAGCCTATTTAGGCCATTGTTCATCTTATGAGCCTAATTCAGGTCAGGGTGACAAGAGGTCAAAGCTGACTATAAGATGAAGGATTTGCACCGATGAAGCTGTTTGGATGAACAGCGAAACGTTTCTATCTCTCAAAAAAGAGGTCTAGTAGCCATGACTCAACTTCCAGATAAACTCACCTGGATGACTGAGAATCTTCACAGACATGGAAGTTTGAACTACCAGGGCCTCTCTTTCAACTATCTCTGTAGAATTTTTCAAATAAGTAGATGATGTATCACATTTGCTTTGATACTAAATGCAAGTACTGTGCCAAATGTAAATGCTAAAACACATATTAGAGCAAAGTTTGTTTTGTCTTTAAGTGGAATCTTGTTTATTACATCACAATAATCCATGTTTATCAGGGAGTGTATTTGAAACATTTCTTTTGCTGCAGGGTTGTCTTGATATTTTGGACGTTCTTTTACTTTTGTCATGCTTTTAACTCTTATAATTTGTATTGTATGTTATTTTAAACTGTACTGTATTTTATAGTTTTAATAATACATTATTTTATAGTTTTTAATACATTATTGTGTACCACCCAGAGATCTCTTGGTAGTGGTGCGGCTAATTTTTTAATAAATAAATAAATAAATAAATAAATAAATAAATAAATAAATAAATCCTCTTTTGGGACAGGCTTTACCAGCAGTATACATAGTGGTCTAAGTTTTGGGCTGGAAATGAAGAGATCTAGGTGTTAAGCAAAGCAAAAAGCAAAGTGTGCTGCTTATATACCAGCCCATAGCGCTTAAACCACTCTCTGCATGGTTTACAATTTAATTATGCCAGTTACACTTTCCCCCTTTCCCCCCTCAGCTGGATACTCATTTTACTGACCTCATAAGGATATAAGGCTGGGTTAATCTTGAACTGGCTACCTGAGATTGAACTTGGACCATAAGCAGAAATTTGGCTGCCATCCTGCTATTTAACCACTGTGTCATGAGGCTCCTAAGAGTCCACTTGGGCTGTCATGCTATCATGGTTCCATTTCTTGAGATTTCAACACCCATGCTGAGACTAAAAGGTGACACTTTATGATGTTATAAAGGAGATGGTGTGTGAGGAACATGGAGTAAAAACAAGGCCAGCATATCAATTTTGCCTGCGAGGTAATGGAAAAAGACAAGAGTGCTCCTGAGGGTGCCTGAATGGCACATCCTAAAGCCATTGTACTCAAACTTCTAAAACAGCTTGAAGATTTGTAAAAAATAAATAAATAGATGTGCTCCAAAATGGTGTCGAGAGACCTCTCACTCTGTGACCTGAAAGTGCTTCAAATGTATTCACTTTCATTTAAAAAAAAGTCTGGATAAGTTCATTTTGTGCATGAGTGTGCGTGTATATGTGTCCTGTGTGGTACCCAACATGACATTCAGTGCCTAACGCCTCCACACTTTCTTCATTTCCCATTAATTTAGTATAGCAGATCTTTTCAATTTTGTAGAGCATGAAACATCATTCTGATGCTGCATCACATCCAGTTAAGATAGTGTATGGTATTTTAAGCCACTATTTAATTTAATCTGGAGTGACACATCTTTGTAATGATGCATCACATGCACGTGTAAAATGTACCCACATGATCAGATTGGTAGGAATTTTCCTCGTCACCTTTACTTAAATATTGCTGTTTTAATTCGGTGTGCATGGATTTGAATACTCAGGATTCATGCAGACGCTCAAAAACCTAATCAAGCTTTGGGGGCAGTCACACACTTTCATGGCTTATCACTTGCCTGAAAACAAACTGAATTAGTCAGTGATGACAGGAATGGAGTCCAAAAGGTATCACTGAAAACAGAAGGAACCTGTTCGCATGCTCACTAGAAATAAATCCACCCCCATGTGGTAGCCATGTAACATTAAGTATTAGGGATGGGCATGAAACAGAAAAATTGTGTTTCTTTTTTTTTTTTCATTTCATTGACCCCCTTGATTTCTTTCAAAAAAAATTTGAAAACAAAATCATATGAAATGAAACAGAAACAAATTGATTCATTTCTCTAAAAATGGGTTCCATGGGTCCTAGAAGCACCAAATTTGGTGGGCACCTTCCTTGGACTCTCCCCTTTAAGCCCTTCAAATTTGGAGATTGAGTTTGGGGCCCCAAGTTATTAAACTTCAAAGGGGGCACCCCTGGAAAAACATTCCTAAGTATAATCTTCTGTGCTAGAAAATAGTGATCCCAGGTAGCTAGCACCATGAAAACTGCTGTGGAGCATCCTCAAGCTCTCCCTTGAAGCACTCCAAATTTGGAGAGCTTTGGGGGATGGTGGGGCCATGTTATTCAACTCCAAATGGGGTGCCCCCAGGAAAAAAGTACCTGAAAATACTGATCCCAGGCAGCTAGCAGCATGGGAATTGCTGTGGAGCACCCTCAAACTCTCAAGCTTTCTCAAGCTCTTCCTTGTAAGTCCCCAGAATTTGGAAAGGTTTGGGGGTCAGGGAGCTGAGTTATGAAGTTCTGAAGGGGTCCAGGTAGTTAACTGATAGTGTGTGGCATTTGTGCCAGCAATTTAGGAATTAATTTAACCACAAGCTTAATGCCTATTAAATCCTAAATTGCTGAAACATGTGCTGCACACTCTCTCAATTACCTACCTGGACCCCCTTTGGAGCTTCATAACTCAGTTCCCTGACTCCCAAACCTTTCAAAAGTTTCAGGGGGTTACCTAGACTCGCTTGAGGAAGGTACCCCTGCCATATTTCACTTTGTAACAAAACTACTTTAAAATTTTGCTAAAAATGAAACAAAATGAAACTACTCCAGAAATGAAACAAAATGAAACACTATTTTTCTGTTTTGTACCCATCTCTAGTTTAAACTCTCTTAGGGATTTATCCCATGTCCACTTTGTTGCTGTAGAAATTCTGCTCAGTATTGCTACAAGCAATGTCCATGGGGGAACAGGAACAGCAACAAAACCACATGAGTACAACAAAAACAATACTGGAATAAATTCTGTAGCAGAACAAAGCTGGCGTGGAGTAGCGGCCTTAGTACCGTCAGTGAAGCTGAAGCAATATTTTAGTCCCCTCAGCAGAGCTAAAGCAGAGGTACATTTCACCAAACAAGTTTCACTTCATGTTGCCCCTAGTTCAGGAATTATGCAAATGACAGCATTGCTTACTTATGCAGAGGGAGGCCTGGGAGTACTGCACTTATTCTGGTTTGATTTCATGACATTTATAGGTGGCTGGATTTGATTCAACTATCTACCTCTGTGAAATTATGCTGGCTATGTATTCAAGGTTGTATTAAATACAAGTGTGCCAAGGAAGATAATAAAGAACAGGAGGAAATCTGTATGAAGAGGCTGAAGTTTTGAAAAGGCATTCAAGATACTATTTTGATCTCCTGTTTTCAAGACATAAACTTCATTCCTGAACCTTTTGGCTTATCTTGAGCATTGACTCCAGGGCAGAGGCTGAGGTTTTCACTGCTAAAACAAGTCTCACCTCTGTGCTTCCTCTTCATGTTTTGCTCACAATTATAATAGGATGTTTGAGATCAAGACAATATGCAGATAGACATTCCCCAAAGGGAAAAAAAAGCTTTACAAGCCTACTTTTACAGAAGGAGCCATTTCAGTACAATCGCCAGGATTTTGCAAGCCTCGCGGGACATGGCTAAATCCAGCAATCAAACCTGTACAGCCGGAACTCTTTCATGGTAATGACCACGTGTGGGAGCCATGCATTTATATTAAAGGAAGGAGAAAAGAGAAGAATGTTCCCATAACAAATATCTGCAGAGTGCAGAAACCAATCTTTGAAATGATCCCTTCTGGGATTCTTCCTACTCCTAGCTGCATGTGGAAAGTGTTCCAATTCACCTCTTACATCCGGTGTAGGCTTCTTGGAAGAAGAATATGGGCTCATATAAATTCAGTGCACACATTTGCACTTTGCCCTTATTAGGTGTTTCCCCTTTGCCGTATATGAAATAGGTAATAAAAGGCAATGTGCACTGTGCAGCATGGAATTGCAGATGATTTTTCACGTCTTGGTATCTTGCACATTGCAAAAGCAGAAGGTGCACAAGCGAACTAAAACACCTTGGTGTGATGCTAAGTGGGAGTTACAAAGTAAAAACACATTTTTTTCTCTCCCTTCAATACCACTGTTACTTATAGAGGCATACTTTCCTGTACACCACATAACCAGATTCAATACCTTCCAAACCTTTGTCAGAATGTCATGATGTTATAAATGGAACAAGAATTTGAACAATCTGATTTGGATTCTCCAAATCGTTGAAATTCCCTTTTCTTTTTGGCCACTGGTCTGTTGAAGCAGGGATTTTTTTTAATTTTATTCCATTTTTATTGTATTGTATTTTTGCTAGCAAAATTTATTGGATATTTAATGAACACTTCAGTAACAGCAAAATTTCCAGACTTCCCATAAAAAATAAAATAAAATAAAAGATCTCATCTTGCTGGGTTGTTCATGTTCCACATGTTTCAGTATGCAAGGAAATGCCAAATTCTGCACAGTTTAATGTCTTGTCCAGTGAATCCTACACATAAAGGATACCAATCTGTGCAGCAATTATAGTAATATGGTGTAGTTTGACTGAGTGGGTAGGGGATTCTCCCCCCCCCCCCCCCCAATCAGATTTCATAGGAAGACAGATCCTGTATTCAGAAACCTTGCTGCTAGGTGAAAGGAAGATCTTTCCCCTCAGTTTCTCAATCAGAGTAAAAGGGTTCAAGATTCATATCCCTAATTTAGAATACTGTTTAGGAATTTGTGTGGTTGCATAAGGCAAGAAGTTGGCATCCTAACTCCACCTGCCGTATTCCTGAATCTGTGGGCTTGTCCTTCAGCTCTCAAACCTTCTCATTGAGGAATGAAGTCTTATGGGGGTCTATGAAGATTCTCTGTCATCCAGGTAAGATTATCTGGAAGCTGGGTCATGGCAACTGGACTTCTTTTCTTGTGAGATCAAAACAGTGCACTATTCATGATAAGTGGCAGAAATATTGTGCCCGCACCTCTGTTAAAAGAGGGGTTTTCAATATACACATGAACAGCTTCCTTGAACCCTCTCTTGAACCACCCATCTTCACTGTCTCATATGTGTACATTTTCATATTTGAATGTGTGCCCTTTGTCCTTCAAATGGAGGTGTACTGCTGATTCTGGTCCTGAGTTGTTGCCCGTCCTGTGTTGGGCCATCCTCCTGTTTAATGGCTCTTTAGTTTCTCCAGTGTAAAGGTCTGCACACTCCTCACTGCGTTGGACAGCATATACTATATTGCTCCTCTTGTGTTTTGATGTTGTGTCATTTGAGTGGATGAGTCTCTGCCTTAGTGTGTTTGTGGGTTTGAAGCAAACACGGATGTGGTGTTTGCCAAAAATCATTTAAAGCTTTTCCGACACTCCAGCCATGTAAGGAATGACCAAGTTCTGACAACAGCTTCCAGAATAAGACGGGTGGCATGGGCCGTTGGGAAAAGGAACATTTCCAAGCCCTGAAATGCCAGCAATTCACATGTAAAATGGCAAGAAAGAAGATATTATTTATTTATTACTCTTTATGGTTAATGTAGTTTTTCTTTGGCCCTTTGTGAGGAAACAAATAAATGGGTATTAAGTATTCCTGCCAAGAAAACTCCATGGAATAGGGTCACAAAGAGTTGGTCATGACTGTATGATACAACAACAACAACAACAACAACAACAACAACAACAATGTTCAGAAACTGATTCTAAGAAAGGATTCCAAATTTATCCTGGCAAATGACTGAGGTGCCCTTTTTCTTTTCTTTTCGGAAGGGACAGAAAGACAGAATAACCAAACCTAAGGAGGACTGTTGGTTGTCATAAAAGGAATCTCTGAATAGGACCTGAGATGCAAACCTGAGTAGGTATCTGGAACACACACACACACACACACACACACACACACACACACACACACACAGCATCACTGTTAAGCATCAGAGTAAGTACAGGGAGGGGGCAGAAATGCATAAGAAAGAAACTTAGAGCTACAAAAGTACTCTTAAGGGCATTATTTTTCCTAACAAGAAAACAGAACAAAGAGAAGAGTGGTAGATGCACCCAAAGGGTGCTTCTGAAACAGCATTGAAGTGATTCAAAAGAAGAATAAGCCTCAGACCAACAAACAGGAAGTGAATATGTCTTGCTTTTTGGGGTTTTATTACCTGATCAAAATACTTATGCCTGAGTCATGGAAAGGGAATAAATAAAACATTTCCAGCGTGGAGGTAAGAGGTTCTTTCCCATACAGGTGATCTGAGAGACCAGCCTGAATACTTCCCAGAGTTGGTGCAGATTACCAGAGACTACCACCCATAAAAACCAGATTTGGTTTTTTAAAAAAGCCAGACTCACAGCTGAGTCTCATTGTGAAATATATGAGACAAGCATATTTTATGTGATTGAATAATAAGATATCTAACATTCCAGGGGTGAATAGAGTATTAAAAAGACAGTTATCTAGCAATTCACAATTGATATATTTCAAGGCCTAGGATTCTGGTGATCAAGATTTCTGTGTTTCTAATCTTAATACAATTATATGTAAATCAGGTGAAATGCCAACCATATGGAATCAAAAATTTTGCTCTGGCATTGGCAAGGATAAGAACTGAACTCTGATGTTTCAGATCTGGCTGTATATCCTACAGGAATTGTATGTGGTGGCTTTCCCTTTATGTTGTGGCCATTGCCCCTACTCCCACGGTTAGAAGCATAATAACATTGGGTTAAATATGAGAAAAGTGCCTCCTGGAAAACACACACACACATACATAAAGAGCTTGTTTTCCTACTGTTGTCACAATGTGCAGCTTGCCTGAGGCTACACAGGCTGGCTCTTCTCATAGTGGGTGGTTAAACTTCCTACCTGTGGATCCATAGCCATAGCTGCCCAGCTATCCAGCCCAGCTGGTGTGTGATGGCCTTGGACACATGGGCTGTACTGCAAGGAATTATGGAATTGTCACTCCTTCGCAGGGGACTTCAATATAAGCTTTTGTGCTGGATTGCCCCTTCCACCTCATCAGCTGTCTCCAGTTTAAAGGGGTTTCCCCTTCCCTGCTCTCTGGAAAGGCAACCACGTGGAGAGAAGGAATCTGGGAAGCTAGAGGGGATTGGAACTAAGATGAGTTAATTACACATTGAGTTGGGTATGGCTAATTAGACTTGTTTTTGTCATTAGAATAAATTCATTTTAGGGTGAGGTATTCTTCCCCTCAGTCATTATTGGAGTGGGTTTGGGAATATCTTGCCCTCTTGATCAATAAGAACAATGAATTTTAGCTTCCCATCCTCATCTGTAAGGAACAGAGATGGGGATACATTTACAAAATTGTGTTTTGTCATGATTCATGATTTACCAAGGCTGACAAATTAAGAAACTGACACATTTCCAGTGATGATGAGTCAATGAATTAATTCATCTCCCCTTTAAAATGCTACAACATACCCTCAAGGCACCTGGAGGGAGATGTCCTCTGAATCTCCTCTACAAGCCCTGAAAGTTTGTTCTGTGGGTTTCAGACCACTGAGCAATGTACTCCAAAATAGGACTTCCCAAGAAAAGTGCCCGACAGAAACACCAAACCTGTAGAGGCGTTTCTGCTAACTCACCTCTACAATTGCTTCAAGTTTGGTGATCGTTGGGTTTTGGGCATCCGCGTTAGCATCTGGGTTGGGAAAACCCAACCTTCACCAAATTTAGAGGGACTATAGAGGATGGTCAGGGGATGGTTTGCCCCAAATTTGGTGTTTCTAGGTGCCTTGGGGGCATTTTAAGCCTGAAGAATTAATGAATAAAATTTTCTTAAAAAATCATAAATTTGTATTTGTTGGGGGCCTCCATATATGAACAGTATAATTTGATTAATTTTTGATGGATTAGCCAAATTTGTCATGAAACATGATTCATTTTTCAGTTCATACCCATCTCTAGTGATGAAAATTCTTACTTTGTACATGCTAACCTTGAAATAAATCTCCAGAAGAGCTGCTCTCTCTTATTCCACATGACTTTAACATCAGTACAGAACACCAGGAAAAGGGCCTTTTCTGTATTGGGTCTATATGATGAAATGCACTTCCCACTCAAATTAGGCAGGCATGTTTCTATACAACTTTATATTTGGTTCTTGCGAAAAAATACTCCTTTAAAGATAAGCATTTCCTGGTCGGTAACAATCAAATGAATTTGTTTCTTCTAATGTGTTTTCTTGATGCACTCTATCCTCCTTTAGGATCTGTAGTGTAGACTCGTTTATAAATTCAACAAACACATGTTCTAAAGCATAAATGTGTGAGCAATGATGTCTAAAGTACATTCAAAATGTTGCTTTCATCAAAATGCAATATTTTATATACATCTTGTATTCCTTTCAGAGAGCTTTTCAACAGCTGCAATGTTTTAGAGATAGTGACATTTTATTGATGGATGGAGTGAGTCTGAGTTTCCAAACTCTTTTATCTTCCAAAATCAATGTCAATAATATTGTTCATGATACAGACAAAAAGCAAAGTTCTTTGTAAGTGTAGTCATACCTATCTGTAACTCTATATAACTAATTACAGAATGAATGTGTCACTGTTACAGAACTAACGTCTCACTCTGGTGCAAACTATACCACAGATGGTAGTTTATAAGAAAATCTCATATGTAACATTGCATTATTTATTTATTTATTTATTTTGGCATTGTCCTTGTTCCAATACATTACGAAGGAAGATAGCATGAAGTATATCTAGAAAATTCAGGACAAATCTGCATGTATAATGTTCACCTCTTCCAGCAAACTTCCTGTGAATTCATAAATATTTACATTTGGCAAGTTGTAATTATGTTGCACTGGGGAGAATGAGAGAAATAGGAGGAACATCCATAGAAGAATATGGAAAGAAGATTCAAATTTGCATTGTTCTGTCAGTGATAGTGACAGAGCTGCATGTTGACTGATGCTAACCTGGAGGAAAATTCCATTCACTTCTTACACATTTTGTAAATTACATAAATAAGCAAATTACATATGCAGATTTGAAAAGAAAAAGAAGGGGGGGGGGAGAAACAAGCCAGAAACTATTATTTATAATAGGTGATGTTATTAGTCCAACATTATTATGTGTGAATTTGACATTGTGTTCCAGGCACAAGAAAGCAACAGCAATAATCCTGTGTAAGAAAATGACAAACACAATGAAAAGAAGAGCTGCAAAGCACACATTTTCTGTATGGTTATCTTAACACTATCCTGTAACTTCTTTCTTTTGTTACTTGGTCTAGTTTAGCAAGAAGGGCAATTCAAGAACTGGATCATGTGCACCTTTGTAAAGGACATTTTTTTAAAAAATAGTAAACACCTCAGCTAAACAACTGAGGGGAAAACCACTACTTTTTAAAAACATTTCAGTCATGTTAGACGAATTTCAGACACAGAAAGAACTAGGACTCCCTTTTGAATCATACTTTCCTCTGCAATTGTTTAACTATTATATAGAACATAGGCAGGTTATTCAGCAGTGCTCTTCAGAATTGGGCAAAGTAAATTCTTGGCCCTTTGTCTGGCATGGAGGCGGGAAGGCGTGAACCGTAGTTCTTGGATCTCTCTACAAGTTGCAATGCACCATTTCCAACAGGTTTATGTGTTTCCCCGCATCAGTTAACACCTCCAAATACCAAGTTTTCAAAACTGAAGTGGGCTTCTTCAATTCCCTTCTTCTCTTATTGGGACCTTTTTAGTAACATGTGCAACACCTGCACCCTACCCCACCCCCCAGGTTGCAGATGGGTGGATGGATGAGTATCAGCCCTAGACCCACCCAAATCCCCCATCCCTGATTTAGGAATTTAGGAAACTTTCTTATAAAATCCATGCCACAGGTCCATCTTACTTAGAACTATTGGCACTCAATAGCAACAGCTGACCAGTATTTTGGGTGATATTCTTCCTCAGTCCCTCCAGGAAATTTCAGAGGTGGGCCTGTGCATGCTATGATGCAATAGACAGTGATATGCCTATTCTAACAATTGCAATTTATTTTAGATGTTCAAATTAAAACCCAAAACCTTTCTGTGCCTTGCGTTGCTGCTCTTGAGGCATAGAAACTTGAGGAAACGTCCTGTGTGCTGCAATGAGATGGTGCCCTATATCTTGCAAATTATTTGAAGAGGCAGAGTTGGAATTAATGCACACGAGCCTCAGTTGCTTCTTAGAAAGCTGCACATTCATTTTCAGTTTCATTTCCACTGATTTTAACTCCCAAGATTTCCTTCCTTAGAGGCTTTCCCCTTCTAGGTTTTAAAAAGCAGTTGGCACACAGGTATACTTAGACAGCGCAGCATATAAATACATCTTAAATATTCTAATCTTTGCAGTTGACAGCACTTGTGTGGAAATGACCTACAATCATCTGATCAACTTTCAGAATTACTTACTAGGTATAATCAAATATATTCTCATCTCTTATTTGAACAAATCATAGAGAAATTGAATACATTTTTTATGAACTAGCAATGTGTTCTCTTCTCTGATAATTTTGACATTAAAATTCCATTTTAATAATCCCATCCTTCAGGCTTTGCAGACTCTTAAGGTATTAAAGCAAAAATTATCCTAAGCAGTTAGATTATAATGTATTTAAAGATTAGACATTTCATGTTGAATATTAACTGCTCCACTTCCCGGGTGGGGTGGGGGGGAAGGAAGCTATGCTGGTATGTGAGTGTGCGCGCACACACACACGTGTGTGTAATTTATACATGTTGGCATATGTTGCATAATGTATGTTAGCTATGAAATTGCTAGACCACCTTCCAAAATATAAAGCTGTGTGTGTGTGTGTGTGTGTGTGTGTGTGTGTGTGTTGTGTCATTACAGGTGTGACTGACCCTTCATGACTCCATGTCCATGGAGTTTTCTTGGCAGGAATACAGTTCCTACTCGAGGCGCCTGGTATTCCCTGGTGGTCTCCCATCCAGGTACTACCAAGGGCTATATCCAATTCTTACAAAAATTAGAGGAGACCTATTGAATCAGTGGGACTTGCACAAGTTCTGACAAAAGAAATCCTATTAATTCAGTTACCAAAATCCAATGATGTACTTCTGTGACTCTCTCCTCCCTTCATGGCCCCCATGTACCTTTACACCCTGCTCCAGAGGGTTGGGAATGTCCCTTCAACTAACTTTTACGGTACACCAGAGGGCTGCATCAAGACGACGAAGAGACTACTGACTGGCCAGTTCTAACAAGAATAATGCCATTGATGACTGCATTTTTGTCAATGTCAATAGTTTTTGGATGTGTGTGTCTTTCTATGAAGCTGGCTTGCAACCTTATATGAACTGCTAACATGTAGGATCAAAAGAGCCCTATGTGTGAATAGAAAACACTTGTTCCATAGAGATATACAAAGAGGAGTTAGGAAGCTTATTTGGCAGCTCCAGCCCACAATCCATAGAGGAAGCTTTGGGGGCAGTATGAAGGGAGGTACTAAGAAGTGTGGTTTGCCAGAAATGCCACTTGATGCTGCAGATGGAACATTTCATCCCAGCTTTTAGCTGTTGCTTACATGGATACAACACATCCTTTGTCCAAATGGAGCAACAGCTGCAATGCTGCTCTTCGGCGGTTCATAGTCCTTACTGTGCAGCTTCATATCATCAAGTAGGTCTTCGGAGAAGACTGTACGTGCTTGCTCAAAATGTCTTGTCTGAACACAAACAAAGAAGCTGTTGGAAGTTTGTAGCTTGGCCACTCCCCACCCCCCACCTCCAAGAAAGAGATTAGGATTTTATTTTATTTCCAGTAACACAATTGGCCTTCATCCAATGGATTTCTGCAAGCACACATTCCAGAACAATACACACAAAGCAACAAAATGTGAAGGGGGGAAAAAAACATGGGATGCACAATCTGAGGCAGCATTTTAAAACACAGAGCAGGCTATGTCGTTACATAATTTCAAACTGTCAAGGAAATAGAAACGTCTTGTCCTGGTGATGGAAATATGGCCATGCCCCTGCCAAACACAAGGTGTTTGATGAATGATACTACTGACAAGGTATTCTCCTTTGTCACATTTTGGTTAAGGATACATGCATTTTGAAAGTGGGCATTGACTCCATAGGAACACAAGGAAGCTCTGGAGAGAAGTAGGAATGGTGCGGTTGCCCTGTTTTCTCTTTGGATTAGTTGGATATGTCCTCAGAGCAGCACCTTCCATTGTTGCCGAAACTGCTTGGATATCCTCTCCTGGATGGCTGAGAATCTCCACAGACATCATCCTTTAGCATAGTAAGTCACAAGTAGAATAGGCCCATTTCAATCAATGGAACATATGAAGGGATTGACTCAACATCCCACTGATTCAGTGAGCCTATTCTGATATACAGTAAATTCCTATGCTAGGCAGCAGAATTTCTGCCATGTTTTAGGGTTTTGGGGGAAGGGGCAGGATTATGTTTAAATTCTAAAATTGTTTTGCACTGAACTTAATGCATCTACAAGCAGGTGAAACGTTTTAGGTCCTTTTAAGATTATTTTATTTATTGTGGCCCACTCTAGCATCTATTGATATTGATACATCAGAAATGCCTAATGGATGGATGGATGACATAAAACATATGAGTGGATGGCAGACTGTGCTCATACCTGCTGGCTTCAGCATCCATCTTCATAGACAACAAATGTAGTTCATGAATTCCGTGGTTACAGGATAGAAACTGGGCACACAAAGCCTATATACTTTGAGTTGCATGTGTGTTGACCCTAGAGACAGGCAAGGATTAAAAAATGAATGGCAAAATTCATTCAAAATTGCTAATTCATTTATCTGTTTTCATATGAATTTATACCTACAATGAATATGAAGTATGAACTAATGATTTTATTTTATTTATTTATTTATTTATTTGCAATTTGTGGTTTATTGGTTTGTGGAGCTATAAGATGCCCCCAAAGGCACACAGAGACAACAAATTTGAAGGAAAACTTCCCCCGATTCTTCTCTATAATCCCTCCAAGTTTGGTGAAGATTGGGTTTCCAAAAACCAGGTGCTAAATGGCACTTTTGGGGGTGGGTGGGATTGGGGGGCTAATTTGTGGATGTATAACTCAGATGTCTGAAACCCAATCTTCACCAAACTTGGAGGAATTGTAGAGGAGGCGAGGCTTCCCTGCAAATCTGATACCTCTAGATGCCTGGGGGAACTTCCCTGAAGGGCCCTCTTTAGGGATGGATAACTCAGAAATCCGAAACCAAACTTCATTAGACTTGCAGGGCTTGTAGAGGAGACTGATTAGACATTTTCCTGCAAATTTGGCATCTCTGGGTGCCTCCTGGGCCTTTTTATACAGGTTAAAGTAAAACAAATGAATTTCTAAATAAATTCATCAGAAAAAAATGTAAATTCGTGTTTTTTAATTCAACAATCTTGGTAAATCACAAATAAATAGGAATCATCATTCTTTCTGATTCATCCCCATCTCTGGTTGATCCCTTGCATAGGTTAGGAGCAATGCCTGCAGAGGTTCTATGCAGGTCTTTAGTATCATACTTTTCTGAGACCCTTCAAAGAATATATAAAAGGATAGGAGAAAAGATCATTTCATTAAAAAAAATTAAAACATACTCCCAAATTTCTCTACTTTTGGGATAGAAAGATCTTGAGGTCCTTATTGGATTGTCTTTATTTATGGAAGCTATTTTGATTTCTCTACTCTGGGATTTCAGTGGAGTTCTGGTAGAACAAAATAATTAAATTTGTCCAAAATGTAGCTGATCTTTAGGAAAAGGATCAAGAGTTAACTAAAGTTAGCTATGGCAGCAGGCTATCCTTAGGGATAAGGAGAAAAGAATGAAATATGCAGTTGTGCTAGCAGAAACTCATTCCAGAAGCTAGCAACGTTTTACATGCTGCAAGCCATCATACAAGCAGAAGGTGGTCTCAGTCTGGATTCTTAATCTAGCCACACCCCTTCTATAACAATGGGTCTGCTATCCAGATGTCCCCACCCAAACTTAATAAGACACTAGTTGCAGTGCCAAGGACAATGACCCCGTAACTCTGCAGTGCTGGAAACTACAACAAATCATCTCAGTCTGTTTATAGGAACAGAATAATATTTCCATTAATAGAGTGGTCTGTATTTCAGCCTAATTATGGCATAACACTGCTGGAGGTATCACATTTTCACAATTCTATAAAAACAACACTGCACTACCAAAAATGGCAAACTAGAAGAGTCCGTTCCTATACAGTTGTGTCCAATCCTAAACATGCAAGGCAAGCCAAGCCATATGAATTCTGTCTATCACAATTATTCCTCCCCTTGAAATAACCTCTTTGAGGTACCATCATGCCTGGGTGAGAAGATACACTACACAAATTACTCCCTCATGTGAAGCTTTTCCCTACTGCCACTAATCCATGTTTATAGATGCTACCCCATCTAACAGTGCGTTAAATATGTTTCTGTATGCATATTAGGAATTAGATTTCTAGATTTTTCAAAACATTCATATTTTCTTTTTTATTTCCTTTGGACCTCCCTTTCTCAATATTCACTAAAAATTCCCCAGGAAGAATTCTGGGTGATGCATCCTAAAATCAGAAATCTATAGACCAGCTGTTCTTGCCATTTTTTGTCTGGTTCTTGCTCAAAAACAAGGCAACTCTCCTAGTGATTCCTAGGAGTCACAAAGTAGTTCTTTGGGAGGCACCTTCTACCAATGGGTGGTGAGATGGCCTTTCCTCGGAAGACTTGTGACTCCACGAAAACACCAGCTTAGTTTCCCTGTCACTGAAAGCCTAAGGTAAGCCCATATGGAGGTAAGAAAAGCTGGTCAATAGGCTTCTGCTATTGAATTGTGTCCTACAGAATACTGTCTGGAGAATTCTTGACAATTTCTGGGAGTTGGACTCCAAAAACTCGAAAAAGGTCCCATCGCTAGTAGCAATTTTTTTCAAACCTTGATGTGTTACAATTAGATACCATAGCTGTGCCCTGGGATGCCCAGTGCAGTGGTTAAACTGTTGTTCTATGGCCAAAACTATGCTCACAGTCTAGAGTTCAATCCCCATTCAGCCATGGAAACTCACTGGAACCAGTAAAACCACTCCTCTACTTGAAAGTAGAGATTAGACATGGGCACGACTTGGCGAAATTCTCGTTTCCATTTCCATTCCTCGTTTCCGTTACGTAACGGAAACGGTAACAACAATTACTCCGCCAGAACTTGAACTCGAACCGATAAAAGAAAAATTGGGTCTGATTTGTCGTTGTCGTTCCTGGCATCGCAGCGATTGCGCGATGCCAAGCGGGACAGAAAAAAGTTTTAAAAATAAATAAATAAAAACCCAATTCCCGTCCAAAAAAGCAGGCAAAAATATGCCTGCCTGAGTTAGGGCACCTACCAGAGGGGTGGTTCCTGGGGGGGGTCCCCGACCTCCCCCCCTCTCCTGTCCTGGGCTGCTCTGGTGGGGGGCATCCTCGTCATCTCACCAACTCGCCAAGCGGCGGCACAGCAAAAAAGTTTTAAAAATAAAAAAAAACCAATTCCCGGCCAAAAAAGCAGGCGAAAATATGCCTGCCTGAGTGAGGGCACCTACCATAGGGGTGGTTTCTGGGGGGGGGGGTCCCCGGCCTCCCCCCCTCTCCTGTCCTGGGCTGCTCTGGTGGGGGGCATCCTCGTCTCACCAACTCGCCATGCCATGCGGTGCGGGCGGGGGATCCAAAATGGGGCGACCACAATATTTATTTTGAAATCGTGGTCCAAAAACACACCAAAGCACCACAGAAACATGTGAAAATAGCTATTTTAAAACTGCCTGAATTTTTACAGTAGCAGCAGTGGGTTTTCTTGCAACAAAACGTCTCCATTGATTTTATTTTATTTTTATTTTTATTTTTATTTTTTTACACCTGCGCAATGATGGGCTGGCCATGGGAGTGGACCATGCAAATTTTTGGAGCCATTCCACCAATTGCATGGCCACTTGGCCAGGTTTTGACCGAGACTTCTGGGATGTGCGAGTCGGGCATAAAAAGCCCACTAACCCTAGCCCGAACCCAAACCCAAACCCTAACCCTAACCCATACGCCAGTACACTGTCCTTCTTAGTGGGTCAGAGAGGCACCCAGAGGTGCATCCCACTAACTCACCCTAACCTTACCCGTAACCCTAAGCCTAGCCCTTGCGCTAACCCTAACCCTAAGCCAGATCTGTGTACTCACATTGCACTACACGCCAGTACACTTCCCTTCTTAGTGAGCCGTAGGGTGCCCATAGGGGTCTTCTCTCACTTCGTTCCCCAGCCCAAGTGCACTGTACACCAGTATGCCAGTATGCTGTCCTTCTTAGTGAGTCAGAGTAGAGGCACCCAAAAGAGAGGTGCCTCTGCCTGCCACTGCAACTTGGTATGCATATCCAATTGGCTATGCGTACCCTTTTGTAGCGGGCCAGAGGAGGCACCCACCCCAGAGAGGTGCCTCCAGGAGCCCGCTTTCCCTTTGTAGCGGGCCAGATGAGGCACCCACCCCAGAGAGGTGCCTCCAGGAGCCCGCTAGCCCCCCAAACCAGTACTAACGACAGACGAAAAAATGACAAACGAAATGACAAATTTTTGAAAAATTTCGCGACAAACGGAAACGAGCCGAAACGGGCCGGCTCCGACACACAACAACTCGAAACGTCATTTTTCCTGGTCGTGCCCATCTCTAGTAGAGATGGACATGAAGTGCTTTGTAGAACTGTGTCCCAATTCATATGCACAACAGCACCTGTAGAGTGCATTCCCCCCTTCCTCCCCCCAGGCCATCTGCTGCATTCACAAACCTCACCACACTACCTAGGACAGTGTTGGCGAATCTATGGCATGGGTGCCAAAGGTGGCACTCAGAGCCCTGTCCATGGACACCCAACATTACCCCTTCACAGCCACCTGTATTCAGGTTACATTGCTGTATGGGCACTTTGCGGAAAATTAGTATGTTTTGAATTGCACTCGGTCTCTAAAAGGTTCACCATCAATGTCCTAGGGTGTCTTCCATTGCCACTTGTCTGCTAGGGGAGTTGGCCGGGTTTCCTTTCCCCACCTCCTCCATCAGCCAATTACTCACTTGCTGCACAGGAAGAATCCCCATCCCACTTCCTTGTCTGAGTGGCCAGTTCCCAGAGGAGACAGGGAAGGGATGCCCACACCAGAGAGTAGTGGGTATTCCCCTTGTGGAAACGGATGGAAAGAGCAACCACACACAAAATTGGCTGTTATGTGCACAGCAGAGAAAAGCATTGCAACACAGCAAATGAGACACCTGGGTCTCGATCGTTCCCATTCATAGTAGAAGCAGAACAGAAAAATCTGTAAATGTACTCCCACACTTTCACACTCCAGTGACTCCCGCTAGAAGGGTTTGTGTAAGTAGTGCTGAATGGGATAATTCTGAAGCAAATTATTCTAGTGTTCTTCTTAGGCAAAAGGAAAATGACACTTTCACCTCATAATGGAGGATACTGAATTAGTGAATGCAAAACGTACAATATCGATGTATATATAAAACTAAAAACTAAAAGAGATACAACCTTTCAAACATTCATAATTTTTTTTAATTCCTCAGCCCACCCTTTAATTTTGTCAGCAGCCTGGCTGCCAGATTCATGGTGCTGCCACTGTTTGTGTCACTTGTGTTTTACATGTGATTGGTGAGGAACTCAGTGTTGAAAGCTGGCATTTACAAATTAAGGAGCAGATGGATGGTCCTTGTGCTGAGGTCAGTTCCTCCTGATATGCAAATCACAAGAGTTTGCTCTGATGTTTTGGGATTAAAAGTGCTGGAATCTGAGCAAAAAGACTTGGTGTTTGTTGCAACAGTCAAATAAGGATACCAAAAAGCTGACAGAGACTGAAGGCTGAAGCTGCAATGAAAGCTCAATTCTTTCCTGAAAGTGCCAGGTGCTCAGCTGAGTGGAGGGCTGAGTTCAACCTCATGAGACTCTTGATTTGCCCCCAATCCACCAAGCAAGCAACTGTAACATAAACACGAATAGCAAGGAAGGGCAGTGGACTGTTTATTAGACTAGCCATAGCCATATTCTAGAATTTTCTCACCTTTGCTTTTAATTGGCTACACTAAGTCTGCATTGCATTTAGGATAAAATGTTCTTGAGGTTTTTTTTCTCCATAAATAAATATATATATATATATGAGTTGTCTCCCTTATATATAAATATTAGAGATGGGCACGACTTAGCGGAATTCCCGTTTCCGTTTCCGTTACTCGTTTCCGTTACGCAACGGAAACGGTAACGGGAATTACTCCGCCAGAACTCGAACTCGAACTGACGAACGAATAAATGGGTCTGATTTGTTGTGGTCGTTCCTGGCATCACGGCCATCCCGCGATGCCAAGCGGCACAGAAAAAAGTTTTTAAAAGGAAAAAAACCCCGATTCCCGGCCAAAAATCAGGCGGAAATATGCCTGCCGTGCCTCAGTCAGGGCACCTACCGGAGGGGTGGTTTCTTGAGGGGGTCTCCGCGGCCTTCCCCCTCTCCTCCTGTCCCTCCTGGCCCTGGGCTGCGCTGGGGGCGGGCGGGGCAATACATCCTCGTCGTCCCGCCACAGTCGCCGCCGGCCGCCGGCCGCCGCAATTAAAGCGAAAGCGGCACAGAAAAAAAGTTTTAAAACTCCCCCCCATCCCGAGCCAAAAAGCCGGCGAAAATATGCCTGCCTGAGTGAGGGCTCAGGGCACCTACCGGAGGGGCGGTTTCTGGAGGGGGGGTCCCCGGCCTCCCCCCCTCTCCTGTCCTGGGCAGCCGGACTTGAGTCGCCATGCCATGTGGTGCGGGCAGGGGATCCAAAATGGGGCGGCGACCGCAATTTTTTTTTGAAATCGTGGTCCAAAAACACACAACAAGCACCACAGAAACATGCGAAAATTGCTAATTGCTTTGCTATTATAAAACTTCCAGAATTTTTACAGTAGCAGTGGGTTTTTCTTGCAACAAAATGTCTCCTCCCCTGTCCTCTCTCCATTGATTTTATTTTATTTTATTTTATTTACACCTGTGCAATGATGGGCTGGCCAAGTGGCCATGTGGGAGTGGACCATGCAAATTTTTGGAGCCATCATGGCCACTTGGCCACTGAGACTTCTGGGATGTGCCAAAAAGCCCCCTAAACCCTGCCCTAGCCCCCTAACCCTAACCCTAATCCTTGATTCCTTACCCATACGCCACAGTACACTGTCCTCTCAGTGGGTCAGAGAGGCACCCAGAGGTGCACCCCACTACCCCACCCTAACCTCACCAGAAACTAGCCTAACCCTAGCCCTTACGCCAAGCTGCTGTCCCCTAAGCCAGATCTACTTGTATTGCACTACACGCAAGTATGATTCCCTTCTTTGTGAGACACAGCGGGTGCGAGTGACCCAGTCTTGACTCAGGGTTCTCCTGGACGGACGGTCATGCACCAGTGCACTGGTCTCACTAGTCTGCAAATGGTATGCATATCCATCTGGCTATGCATGCCCTTTTGCAGCAGCAGGTGAGGAGAGGAGACCCCCATGCCATGAGGTTTGTCCAGGAGCCTGCTTTCCCTTCCTAGCAGGTGAGGATAGGAGGCACCCACGGGTGCCTCCAGGAGCCTGCTTTCCCTTTATAGCGGGCCGGCGGAGGCACCCAACCCACAGAGGTGCCTCCAGGAGCCCGCTACCCCCCCAAACCAGTATAATGACAGATGAAAAAATGAAAAATGAACTGACTAATTTTTGTGAATTTTCGCGAAAAACGGAAACGAGCCGACACGGGTCGCCTCCAACACACGACAACTCAAAAACGTCATTTTCCCTAGTCGTGCCCATCTCTAATAAATATATATATAAGGGAGACAACTCTGCCCTTACATTTTATAATCCACCTGCTGAGAACAGCAACTCATTCTTTTTCTCTCCACTTTTGACTGAACCTACCTGTCTGCTATTTTTTTTTTCAGGCGATGGGTCAGCTTCTTTTGTGTTACTGAAATCAGACAGCATGCTATTTCTTAGGGTTGAAAATATCACTTCCTCCCCCCACCCTTGTTGTGAGTGCCTGTAAATGTTCCAGATTGGGTGGATGCTAAATAGCCAGTGCTCCTACTTGGGCTAGACTGTGGCTAGTCACATTTGGGTAAACCATATAACTGACTGGGGCCACTAAAGCGCCCACTCTGGGCACTCTTCTTGACTCGTCCCTCCCTCCTTCCAAAGTTGAGGCCAGTAAAATGAGAACCCAGTTCACTGGGGCACAAAGCATTATTTGCATGATTGTGCTATAAACTGTGCAGTTAGTGCTTTAGCAATAGTGGGTGGTATGTAAGTCAAAACCACAACAATAACTAGATGTTTACTTCTTTTAACTTATGCTGACTT
>JAHTLZ010003547.1:16343631-16345742 GCA_023846285.1 Phrynocephalus versicolor
CTGGATAGGAACTGCCAAGCCACCCCAGTATCCCTGCCAAAAAAAAATTCCATGGACAAAAACAAAAGGCTAAAAGATATGACACTGGAAGATGAGCCCCTCAGGTTGGAAGGCGTCCAACATGCTACTGAGGAAGAGCAGAGGACAAGTACAAATAGCTCCAGAGCTAATGAAGCGGCCTCCAGTACAATCTTACAAGCCTCCATCCATAGTTCTTCAGGCATTCTGTCCACCAAATCTAATTCCTTAAATCTATTCTTCACTTCCACTGTGTATTCATAAGGCATTTGACTTAGATTGTACCTGACTGGCCCAGTGTTCTTCCCTACTTTCTTCAATTTAAGTTTAAATTTTGCTATAAGAAGCTGATGATCTGAGCCACAGTCAGCACCAGGTCTCGTTTTTGCTGACTGTATAGAGCTCCTCCATCTTTGGCTGAAGAGAAATTAATCAATCTGATTCCGGTGTTGTCCATCTGGTGATGTCCATGTGTAGAATCGCCTTTTGTGTTGTTGGAAAAGAGTGTTTGCAATGACCAGCTTGTTCTCTTGACAAAACTCGATTAGCCTTTGCCCCGCTTCATTTGGAACTCCAAGGCCAAACTTGCCAGTTATTCCTTTTATCACTTGACTCCCTACTTTAGCATTCCAATCCCCTATGATGAGAAGAACATCTTTCTTTGGTGTCAGTTCTAGAAGGAGTTGTAAGTCTTCATAGAATTGGTCAATCTCAGACTCTTCAGCAATGGTAGTTGATGCCTAGGCTTGGATTAGTGTGATGTTGAAAGGGCTGACTTGGAATCATACTGAAATCATTCTATCATTTTTGAGGTTGTATCCCTGCAGAACTTTTCCCACTTTTTTGTTGACAATGAGGGCAACTCCAATTCTTCTATGGGATTCTTGCCCACAGTAGTAGATGTGATAGTCATCTGAACTAAATTCACCCATTCCTGTCCATTTAAGTTTGCTGATGCCCAAGATGTCAATGTTTATTCTTTCCATCTCACGTTTGACCACATCCAGCTTACCCTTGTTCATAGATCTCACATTCCAGGTTCCTATGCAGTATATTTCTTTGCAGCATTGGACTTTCCTTTCTCTTCCAGAAACATCTGCTGCTGAGTGTCCTTTCGGCTTTGGCCCAGCCGCTTCATTAGCTCTGGAGCTACTTGTACTTGTCCTCCGCTCTTCCTCAGTAGCATGTTGGATGCCTTCCGACCTGAGGGGCTCATCTTCCAGTGTCATATCTTTTAGCCTTTTGTTTCTGTCAATGGAATTTTTTTGGCAGGGATACTGGGGTGGCTTGCCAGTTCCTACCCCAGGAAATCTTATTACAGCCCTCATTGTCACCAATGTAACTGGCCTTAAAATGATGGAAGTACAGCACAGCCTGTTGTATCCTGTAGTCTCGCTGATCAACTGGGACACAAAAGTAACAGTGGGCCCCATTTATAAGGCTAACAAGCTTATAAATATAAGTGTAAAACTCTTTAGCTGCACATTATTTACAAGTTTCAGTAGATGCTTTAAAGCTGTTTGCTTTCTGCCATGCTTTTAATGAGAATGGATCTGCACTATTTATGCAGTGTTTCAGGATCCTGACCTCCATTCTATCTGGCTCTTTTAAACACTGCTTTTGCCAGTGTCCATGTCTTTTTTAAAAAATGATGTTATTTCTGCAACCCGCATCTCAGAGGAGACCATATATCTAAATTAAAATTCTTTATTAATCTAACTGATTTTCTCATACTCAATGCATATGCAAGAGTTTTCAAAACCTCTTAGAACCCTATGATTCAATATCAATTTCAAAATACTAAAAGCATCTCCTGGAAGATTGGAATGCAGATGAGAGACATTTTAGGATTGGAGTATCTTGAGATCTCAGAGGATTTTAAAATAATATTGACAGAAATTTTAGAAGCTGTTGCTCTAACTAGTCCTCATTTGCACCTTTCATTTCACAGGAGGTTATGGATGTGTAATACACCTATTGGGCAGTTCCCGGACTTGGGTCCACAGGTGATCTTCAAACAAAACCCCCAGAAGCCTTCACCACTAACTGGGCTGGCTAGGATTTCTGGGTGTTGTAGTCCAAGATGTTCTGGG
>JAHTLZ010003547.1:16359504-16375503 GCA_023846285.1 Phrynocephalus versicolor
TATCTATCTATCTATCTATCTATCTATCTATCTATCTATCTATCTATTTGCTCCCTATCTAGCCATTTAGCTATTCTGGGCAGCTGACAACAAAGATGCAACAAATGTTACATAAATGATAGTAAATAAAGTAATATGAAATTTAAAAGCATAATAAATGACATAATGATACAAAAAAGTCAACAACATCCCATGTAATCAGTAAATAATGGAAGGTAATACGACCCCCACTTTTTAAAAAGGTGGTTAGCAGTGGCAGAAGCAGATTAAATAGGATGAAATGAGGTGTCCCAAATGAAGTAGTCAAGAGTTAGGGGGAAAGCTTGTTTAAAAACTTGGATTTACAATAGGTGTTTGAATACTTCCAGTGAGAAGGCCAGGCAGATTTCTGGGAGGCAGCTGATTCCATACCCAAAGGGTGGTATCATCATCATCATCACGACCACCACCACCACCAGCAGCAGCAGCAGCAACAGCAGCAGCAAAGAGCCACTGACTAAAGTTGTGTTTGAAGTGCATGCAACTTGTACACAATGCGCTTGAAAGCATTCACTCCCCAAAATTGCAAAAGAAACCCTTTAATCCACAGCAATTTGCCACTGGTGATGATATGATCCCCACATATGGAACCGTACAACACATTTTTGCCCACTGCCTTTCATTCATTAGCATGGATAGTAAAAGAAATATAAAATAATGTCAATTGATTTATTGCTGTGCAATTTAATTGCCTTAATTATACAACATATTATGTAATAATAATTAATAATGTTTTTGTTTTACCTCAGTTTCAACAGCAACATTTATAAATCTGATGACTGATTAAGATACTTACCCACCCTAGAAGACACTGTTTTCAGACTAGGAAGGGAGAATCACATTTCTAATGGCATTCCTAATTATAATCTGGTGGTATTACCCATAGCTTCCTAAAATCTTGTGTGCAAACAGCTTAATAAAGTCAGATATCTGTAATGTACTGTGGAGCCATAGCAGAAAACTATGTGCATACTGGGGTATGTTTAATCAAAACCTTAAGATTCCTAATGTGTTTAAAAACTTAATAACGGCTATTCCAGTTCAATGATAGCTAATAAAATTAGCAGTAATACTGACAACAATACTTGGTAATTAGAGGAGTGAGTAAAACTGCTAGAATAGTTTAAACTCTCAACATGTTTTATTAATTCTCTCAGGTCTGACTGAGGACACAGTCACTCTGTTTCAATTATTATTTTTCCCTTAAAAACAACCTACAACATCACACTTATTTCTCTAACACATTGAAACAGCTATAAGAGATTGCACTGAAATCTTCATTATAGAAGAATTACTGTAACTACAGAATTCAATTTCAGTGTTCAAGGAAGGAATTTTATTCACATTATCTGTTTCACTGGGGCAATATTCAACTGCTGTATGCAGCTAATAATACTGACGATGGAGTTGGTGGGGGTGGGGGTGATAGATGAAACAATAGTCATACTGCAACAAAGTATCTTTGTGTCTTAAAAGGGGACAAATGAATTGTGTTAATTATATTATTATACTTAAATACAATTATATACATGAATGTATTTATTAAGTATAAAAATATAATTAATATAATTAATATATATCTATAAATTAGTTATATGGTCATTGCAATAAGGAAACTAAGCCATTATGCTTTTGAAACATTCCAGCGGGATAAGCCAAGAACATCAAGAAGAATTTCAAGAAATTGGCTCAAGCCCCCAAGTTGATGGAGGATGAGTCTACCTCCCCTATACTATATTGTTTAGAATTGTTTGCCCTGGCTATTACTATCTGTCAACCCCGGGGCCTGGTAGATCTCCGAGTGGAGCTGGTTCCAAAGTCTCAGAGCTGCTACAGAGAAAACCTGGTTTCTTGTTACCATCTTATGGGATTCTTTCGGAGTCAGTACCCTCAGATGATCTGCTTCTAATCTCAAGACTACCCACTAGTGCATAGACCAGCAGAGTGAGAGTGCCAGGGTCCAATTCACTGCCTCCAATTCACTGAAGATGATAATGTGCGGAATGGACCACTGATGCCACCTGGGCTTCCATGGTGAGTGCCCGGTCCAGTATTACACCAAGACTGTGCACCTTATCTTGTATGGGAAGAGTCACCCACCCAAAACTGAGGGTACTTCCCATCCCACTAACCCCAGGTGTTCCCACCCAAAGAACTTCCATCTTGACCAGGTTCAACCTCAGTCTATTTGCTCTCATCCACTCCAGAATGGTATCCAAGCTGTGGCCCAGGCGTGAAATGGCATCCACTGCAGATGTCAAAAAGGAGATACAGATCTGGGTGTCATCAGCATACTGATGGCACAAAACTCCACACCCCTTTACTATCAGTAAATTCACTCACCCACTAACTCATTATATTCTCTACACAGTAATAACAATGACAGAATTGAGAAATTCTCCAAAATATGTGTCCTCTGAGAAAAGAACCAATATTTTTTTTTTATCAGAAATGAATCTGAGCAGTAACGGTCTCCAAAGATGCACAGAAGCCTGTATAAAACACAGAATGTTGCCAGCCTATTCATGATGACTGAGAACTAATGTACCTAGAACAGATTTAGCTCAAAAACAAACAAAAGAAAATGAGAGATTGAAAGGGGGGGGGGAAATCAGCCCACCTTCATTCTCTCCCTCTTTCTCCAGTCCCTTGAAGCTCCCATTCCCAGGTCAATGTAGGTAAGATTGTTGTTGTACAGTCATTCAGCTGTGTCCGACTCTTCATGACCCCATGGACCCGAGCACGTCAGGTCGTCCTATCTTCCACTGCCTCTGATAGAAATACTATTCTAGGAAAAGAAGACAGGAACAACCTTTTTTAAAACTCATGCTTGGGCTCTCCTGGGATTCATGTTAGAGAACTGTTACTTTCATACTGATGGCAATGTCACTTAATGTAGTTTGTACTGTGTGCAAGCCCACGTGCATTGCCCATACAAAAGCTAATATAGGTCACACTCCAGTTTTACACCTCTAAGTCCCCAAATTGTGTTGTCACCCAGTGCTTTGGCTTTTCTCACGGGCACAGAATCCAGCAGTGGTTTTGTTTCTTGAAATGTAATCAGCTAAAATAGCAATGATATGTTTGGCCTCATAATGTGTCTTGGTTATCGCAGACGCTAAAAACCTACTCTGTTGGTTAATAAAAGGTAGAAATCCACTTCTGAAATTATAATATAATATAGATGGCATGGCTATAACCCAGGCTATGGCCTACTAGACATGACAGCAGTTGTGGCTTCTAGACTTTTCCCTCTCTGTGTTCTTCCCTTCCCTCAGTTCCCCAGTGGCAACTCATTCAGCTTCTCTCTCTTTCAGCCTTGCCCTGTGTAACAGGCGTCAGGAATTCACACACTTTTTTCATTCTCCAGAACACAAGTACAGTAAATCCCTAGTTCTAAAAAATTTAGGAGAAAATCTGAAGATGTCCTTGTTTTTGAGGAAACTCTTCATTAAGAAGCCTCAGTATTCTCAAGAGGGCTTCTAAGGAGCCTGGTGCCTGCCCTTCTCTGATTGAAGTGGTACTGCAGACTTTTTTTTAATTACTCTCTCTCTCTCTCTCTCTCTCTCTCTCTGCAGGATACACTTGCTATAGATTCAGATGTCTAGGTTTCATTGGCTTGCAGATATGATAGAGACAGACAGACAGACATATGCACTCCCCAATCTTTGTTTTTTAAAAAATCATAGACACAAGCCATCTTGGATTTTAATATATTGGAATGGCATTGGCAACATATAAATTAAATATTTAAATAAGCAAATGGATGGATGGAGAAATGTAAGACAACTGATTAATTCATACACTACAGCCTGTTCAGGTGTTCAATTGATCATTTATACCAATACATAGGACATGAGGGGGCCATGCTGCATGCCTCTTATGTGACATCGCATACATGAGAAGTAGCACCCTTCCTCATGAACTAAGGCATTTACATGTAGTGTCCCAGTATCTGCAACAGGGACGCCTACCTTCTGTAACTATGCCCTGTAATGTCATTAGTTAAGAGTAGAGACGGCCACAAATTGAAAAAAATGGTGTTTTGTTTTGTTTCGTTTTGTTAAGGAGGTCGGTTCATTTTGCTTTGCTTTTTTGTGAATTTTCACGGAAAAAAATTGTTTTGTTGTTTTGTTAATTCGTTTTTCATTTTTACCCCTTTTCCCCAGGACCCACTGCACGGCCCCTGGGGCTTGGTCGGCGCTGGTTCTTTTTCCTTTATTTTAGGGTGCCGAGTCGACCAGGCCACCCTTGGGGAGCAGTCGGCACTCCTTTTTTTAAAAAAATTAAATTTTTATTTTATTTTATTTTTTCACTTCCAGGTTTGCCCCATTTTTCTTTCAGCGCCGACCTCCCCTGGGGCCTGGTCAGCGCTGGTTTTTTTAAATTTAATTAAATTTAATTTTTTATTTTAGGGTGCCGACGAGGCCACCCTTGGTGTCTGGTTGGCACTCCTTTATTTATTTCTATGTTTATTCCCCTCCCCACATCTGGGTTCAGGCCCGGTGCTACAGCTGTAGCACGGGGCTTTTTTTCACTTTTCTTTAAGCACCAACTGTGCAGCTCCTAGGGCCCAGTCGGCGCTGGGTTTTTTATTATTATTTATTATCATTATTTTAGGGTGCCGACCAAGCCATCATTGGGGCCTGGTTGGCACTACTTTTCATTATTTTCATTTCATTTCATTTCTTTTTATTTTATTTTTTTACTGCCAATGACATGGCTGCACTACAGCTGTAGTGCGGCTGTCGGCTTTTTTTCCTGGTCGCCACCCCAGAAGCCAGGAAGACCAGACCTCCAGACCAGCACCAGGCAGAAGACATCTCCGCTCCCCACCATTAACAAAATGAACCTGACCGAACCAATTTTTCTCAGTTCGTTTCATTTTGTGTTAAATTTGCCCCTAGGATCGTTATTTGTTTAGTTACGTAATGAAATGAATAATGAATAATGAAACGGGAAAAATATTGTTTCGGGCCCATCTCTAGTTTGGAGTCCTATTTCACATGCTGGCATATAGGAGGAGCAGAGTGCCTGAACACGGCTTCTGGATTATTGAAACATCTCATAGACTCATTTCAGCTCCTCATCACATCCAGTTTTTGTCACAGCTGTACAATGTCTTTCAGGTGGTCTGCCACAATGTAAATGAATGAGCACTGTGTAATTACTGGTATGATCACACTGACAAATGCCAACAGAATGGTAATCTAGTGGGAGGAGTGTCACCAACTTTTACTGAATCACAGCTTCAAATAACAGAACACTTACAAGAAGGAAAGCCTGCATATTTGGACACACTAATCAGTTGTTGCCGCAGTACAGAAATATTCTCCTAATAGGTATGACAAAGCACCAGTATCTCAGTCACATTTTTGTATTTCCACTTCAAACAGTAAATCCAACTGAATTTACCTAATACTTCAATAATCCAATTATAACTCTTTGCTAGCACAAATCACCGGCACATAAGCCCCAGAGTCTGTTAAATTGGGACTGTGTTGAGCTAGTCACCAAAGATTCCCTTCAAACTCTAGCAGGGGGCAAGTTCTTCAAAGTTGAGGAGGTTTCCTCTTTGGATTCACTGCCGAGAATCTTTTCTGTTAGCAAAAATTAACTTACAAATGCTTCTCAGCCAAAGCAACCCACTACATGGCAGACAAATCTAGGCCAGGACTGGGAGAGCAGGTTGATGTTTATTTTACAACAAAGTGAAACCATATAGATAGTCTGTTTCAGTTTTCTGAAAGGGACATACTGACTGGGCACAGAAACTTAGAAGAAAGGGTAAATTTGATGTTCCAGAATGTAATGGCTTCAGCTCATTTTCTACTAAATGCCTTGTAATCCAAAACACAAATACTGTAGCTCATTTAATGTTATTCTTCAATACTGCATGATTTAGAGTGCATAAGTGAAGTTTCATTTATCTTTACACAGTTGTACAACTCTCTTTTACTGCCTCAGACCATAAATCTAAACTTCATGATGGCCCTTTTTGCATATGAATCTACTTCCATCCTTGTCTGCATGTAGTATTTATCTAATGGATCAAGGGGACCATCCTTCAAAGAAAACAGGGTGTTTTATTCATGATTAGGTCATTAATATGTCAGTAAATTTACTTTCTTTCAAAGAACTACATTTTAAATGTGATTTATATTTACTGTATACAGACCTGTTAGTAAGGAAGAGCTTACTGCTTTAGAAAACACAGGCACAGCAACCTTGGTTTCAACCTAATTCACAGGAAAGCTATGTGTTAGAATAGACATCCTGTTAAATTCAGGCACTGCAAAAATTCTAAAGAGGACACTGAGCAGCAAACAGCTGGGGAGGCAAGAGTGAGGGATATAGGCTGTGAGTGGTACCAGTTCATACTGCTTGTTGAGAGGCAGGACCTGGCATCTGAGCCCTGGTGAAGCACACACACCTTCCTTCTTTCCCTTGATGATGCCTGCCCACTAACCCGCCTTCTCTCTCCTTGTTCCTATAGGCTTTGTTGGCAACTTCAAAGAGGCACAAGGATATTTCATTCTGCATCACACTTTCTGTGTCTAGTTTTGTTTGTTTGTTTGTCTATGTTGCACTGAATTTATGGACACAGGTACTGCTGACTGGGGAGTCTTAGATTTATTCACGCTTGTCTCAGCTAAGTGTGGCAGACTTTGGTCAACGGATGGATCGGTTGGAGTCAACGAATATTGGATAAGCTCATTTGTTTGATCTTCCTTGATGAACTTGGTCATAATAGCCTGGCAGATTGCATGAATAAGTCATGGAAATTTATAGTTGGTAGGCATTCTGAAGAATAATTCCTGAGACTTGCTAACAAGGGGCTATGAGGTTTTTCTGTTGGATAGGGGTTACTCTTAGGACCAACGCTGTTCAACTGCTTGATATTCTGAGACCAAGGAGAACTAACAATGAAATGACACCTACTAGAGATCGGCATGAAACAAACAATTTTTCGTTTCCATTTCCGTTTTTTGTTTCGTAACACAACGAAACGACAAACAAATTTTGTATCTAAAATGAAACGAAACGAACAGAAACACCAGGAATTTTGTCGTGCGTTTCGTTTCCATTACTGCAATACAAGTGAATTGCTTAAAATCCTAAAAACATCACAAAAAATGAAATAAATGGTAATGAAATGGTAATGAAACGAATGGAAATGAAAACAATTTTTTTGCAAAAATTCGTGAAAAATGGAAATGAACCGAAACGGACCCGACAAACGACAAATGACAAATGAAATGCCATTTTTTTATTTGTGCCCATCTCTAACTCCTACATTCAAGAACTTGAAAGGAAAGGAAAGCAAACATTTTCATTTTGTGCATCTCTACACATAAATTAGAAGAACCTGCAGAAGAGGTGGTCAGCTAAGCATTTTTCTCCTGGGACCATTAGCTGTGGCAAGGCAATTGTCTGTTTTATATGTTATATATCTCTTACCTTAATCAGTTATCTTCAGAAAAAGAGGACAATATCTTGCATCTAAAGGAAGGTAATGAACAAGAGCAACATGACTGTCAATTGCCATAACTCTTGGGGAATGGAATGGCTCAGAGGCTCAGTGAGAGGCCAGAAGATAAGGACAGCCTAGCCTAGTCATTTCCCAAGAGAAAGGCAATGATTATGAAGAATCAAACAAAAGCAGGACCAGCATCTCAAAGACTCTTGATAATTATATAGCAAAAGCTTGGAGTCTGGGAAAGGAATGCTAAGGGCTAAAAATTCTGAAAAGCTACATTGCTTCATGTATGAGAGGCAATCTTAACAACCTTTTAATTGATGCTGATCATTCCCATACTTGGACTCCTCAGAGCAGTTTATAGCCTGGACTGTCTGATGGCCTGCTTCCTGAGTATCCCTGTAATTTACAATGACAAATCAGTTGCACGAGAGTTTTCAGCTTGAGCAACAGGCATGGGTGATTTTTCTTTTGGGAACTGGACTCGGTGGCACACCAGCACTTGCTGCCATAAACATAGCAGGTATTTCAGCAATTCCAGTTTGCAATTCTGAGTTCATGTTAATAAAAGAGGTTGCCCTTTCATCCCACAGTTGGCAGCACAACTCTTTATTTGGTTTCCCACTTGCAATGTTCAGTAAAGGGCAAGGGACACAGCAGTCCTGGAAGACAAAAAGAGATTGCAGGTCATAAATATTGCATGCCACAAAAACTCTACTGAAATCAAATAAGAAGCCACTCTAGCTAGCATGACTGTTATACATATCTTTACACTGGGAAAGAGATATACTGAAGCTGGTTGTGGCAGCATAGGTAAATCCTCCTTCCTTCCTCCTTTGAAGAACTTTAGTCAAATAATAATAATAATAATGGGAATTCCTGCAGTCAATTCTGAGAAAATACAATGCAGTCTTAACATGACATTACAACTTTTCTTTAACTCAGGAGCTGCCTTAATAAAAGAAAGTTCAACCATAGACTGCCCTTCTCAGCACCTGAAGAGGTGACTCTTTCCACACTTATCCAGGCTGTATGATCTTCATTTCAGCACTGTTTAAATGGTATTCATGGGGTATTATGGTAAAAAATGGTCTTTTGAGGTCACAGAATTGTCTTCCTAGAAGGATCTTCCTGGATCCAAGAAAACACCTTTCAAGAACATGTAACTTTTAAATGGAATATTGGCTCCATTTATTTTTAAATCCTCCATTTATATATATATATATTAAAAAGCTTGCCTAGTATTGGTTGAACACTGTGCAACATTGTCTAACTGCATTTTCTATGGTTATATTTTTATATAGTGTTTGCATATGTTTTTAGATCATTAAATTCCATATGCTGCCCAACTGCCTTTTAGTTAGAGGACAGCCTATAAACAATGTAAAGCAAGGAGATGCTTTCTGACAAAAATGCCTTGGTAAAACTTTAATTTCATTGCTTATCACCACTGTATTGAGGAAACACTGCACTCTAGTTATGATTCTTTTATAAAATCATGTTGGTTTATATCCATATTGATCTATCTTCAAAATAATGGTTGTTGTTCACAACCTCATCCAGACTGAGGAAGAATGACTGGCCAGAGCAGAGTTGCATGGCTCAGTAGGGATTAAAATCTGAGTTGAACCCCACTCCGACATATTAATGCTTATGCACTGATATCAACAATGGCTTGCATTGTCATCTCCAGTTAGTGTCAAAGGGACATTTTTCAATGTGACAGCTTCTGTTTCCTCTTAGAGTATGCCAGGGGTGTCCAAACTTCGGTCCTCCATATGTTTTGGACCACAACTCCCATAATTTCAAGCCTAGATTACCAATGACAAAGGACTGTGGAAATTGTGGTCCAAAACATTTGGAGGGCTGAAGTTTGGACACCACTGGAGTATGCAGATCAGTAGTCTCAGAATGTGGTTTGTCAATCACCCTGATCTGACCTACTATTGGCCTCTCTATACTAACATTCATTTATGTCCCTCCTTTCTGAAAGTTCTGCTGGTTAAACTAGCAAGTAATGACAGTTTTACTTTTTACTTTCACCTCATGGCTGTTGAGATGGAGAATCTTACTTTCATGCATACCATTCAGCTTTAGGGGATGGTGTAACAAGTATAGGGACATTCTTCAATACAGGCGGTTTAATGTGTAATATTTGTTTTCTATGTAAAGTTTAATAAACCTTTTTTTATTTTAATGTGAATCATTATTTTCTCTGTGTGTGTGTGTGGGGGGGTGTAATTGGACCGAGCAATAGTAAGACGCCTATTTCCTCCATCACCAACACTTTCAGATGTGGCTCTAAAGCCCCACAGAATGATTTTATTGAGAGAAATGCTGTAGGTGAATACAGGCAGGGCATTTCTACATGCATTGAAACAGTTGCCAACTAATAGACATATTGTGGGCATACTTTTACTGTGTAATGAGCCACCAAGCTGGGAACAATTTGTAATGCCCCAATAGCGCTTTCAAGGCAAGTGAGATAGTTAAGGAATGGGCTTACCTGTTCTACATTTTGCCACAGTAGTGCTTGAAGGGGTCTAACCCAGGATGCATCCTAGTCCGTTATTGTATCCACTACATCAGGCTTGTCCAAACTTCAGCCCTCCTGATATTTTGGACCACAACTCCCAGAATTCCAAGCCTGTATTTTCAATGGCAAAGGACTATGGGTGTTGTGGTCAAAAATATCTGGAGGACAGAAGTATGGACATGCCTGCACTACATCATGCCTTATTAGGCCAACTGAAAAGGCACATGAGTTCTCAATGCAATTGCCCTTCCCATCCCATCATACATATGAAATTTCCCTTTTCCTTTTCCTTGAGGATTTATGTCACCTGCTTCAGTACTTCATAACGTCATGTCTTGTATGGACACTCATTTCTAGCAAACCACCACATCTCTCCATCTGTAGGCTGTTCTCTGAACGTATCTACTCATATAAAAGCAGGGCTAGGTGCATACTTAACTGAACACTGTACTGTCCTGACCTTGATGCTCTCCTGAGCTTCAATATCTCTTCATTCTACCAAGGAAGGCAATTAGAGCCATAGAATCAAGAAGGAGATGAGAGTGAGGAGGAGGCAGGAGGAGGAAGCAGCAGTGGGCCCTAAGAAGAGCACAGAAGTGATGTCATTTTTAGTTAGCATGTTAGAAACAGGGAAAACAGTCAGCTTTGTTATTGTTTTTCCTGGCTTTGCAAAATGTAATTTAAGGACATTTGTAAAAGAGACCAAGAAGTGAAATGATTTTTCTCTCTCATCTGTACTGGCCTAAGTTCATTCAAAATGGAGAACTGGCATGGAAGATTGCCATCATGGAAGTAGGACTATACATTGACTGACTCTTCGGGATGTCATGCATGTGATGAAGGTGAGGAGAAAAAGAAGTGTTGACCCTAATTTAGCTTTGAAATGGCTGAGCATGCAGGGACTGAAACAAAGACTTGGAAGAGTTAAACATTCAGTGTTAAGATAAATATCTTAGTTGTGCTTACAATTTCTGTGCCATGTATATGTGCCTGTGTTTGCTAATAGCCATTGGTTTGTTCAAAGATTCAGTCATACACAAGGCACATTAAGTGTCTGAAAAATGTGTTCCTTCAATAACCCTCTAGGGACACTTGATGACACTTTATTTAATTCACATTGGCATGGCATATACAGCTCAGTTTAGTACAGGAGGAAATTTCTCTGTTACTGTGGCCTAATTACATTATCAGATATTAAGCAGAAATCATAAACCACAAGATGGAAATTAAACTTTCAGTGGTCACTTTGAAAGTTTTATTTGCATGGATGTAAGGTACAAATAGGGAATCCAGATATCAGGAACACGTCCAACTTTTATTATCTCCATTGATAAATTAAACAAGCAAACAAACAAACCAGGCAGTTTTGGTGCCTGTTAGCCCTGATGGCCCTCCCCAGATCAACAGGACAAAAACTGGGTTTATTGAAATGTTGAAGGGGAGGTGGGAGTTTCAATAACAAAACAGTTAACAAGTAATCCGGTCCCAGGATTGGTGGCCTCTTTTAACCCTGGTTCAGTCTTGTTCTCTACAATGCCCTCAGTGAACTTCACTGGCATTTGTGAATCTTGTGGCAGACCAGGGGACTCCAAACTTTGCAGAAGCAATTGCTAATACACCCACAGTGAGAGCAGGGGACAGGACACATCAGGTCTTGGCTTGTCTGACTTCAATACCTATCACTGCTCTGTTGCCTGATAGTGGAAATGAGGCTTCTCTCATTGACCCCTCCAGTGCTGAAGTTGTATTGGTGTTGGTTCTCTTTCCTCACCCCCCTCCCAGGTCTGATGTTGAGTTCAGGTACACCTTTCACCTCAGGAGCTGGGCCAAGGAGGTGAGTTAGGGGTCTGGTGTTTTGTCCCCTCACTCTCAACTCTACCAACTTTCTAGTCCAGGGGTCCTCCTTGACTACATAGTTCGACTATCTGCCAAAGGCTTCCCCCAATTCCTCCTTTGTTTTCCCCTCAAGTCCTTTCCTCCTCTTCTTCTTTGTCCTATAGCTCCTCTACCAACAAATTTGGACTCTTTCAGCAAATGGCATGTCATCAAAAAATGAGGTGAAACACTGTATTTTGTTTCAGAAATGAAATGATTCATCCTAGTGGTGAGGAGCCTCTTGAGCCAGCGTCTTGAGAAGGCTGCAAGTTTTCAAATTCTGTTAACACACCTGCACTCTCAGGGATGAAAACTGCAAGAACAAACAAGAAACCTTCAATGTTTTAAGGTGCACTGTGTCCTTGTAAAACGAGGCAAGCCTCCGCTTTCCCTTAACCTCCTTAGATTTATAAATGGCATTTATAGCACACAATGTCCTCTTATAGATTAAATTAATGTTATTGTAAAGAGGTTTAATACTCAAGGTTATTTATGGCTCGTGTTGCGAAAGAAGCTGTACTCGGTTATGATGATTAATATAATTTCCGCAGGTTCTCATGGATGAAATTGCCACCATGAGCATATTTTCAGCACAAAACAGATAACCATAATTCTCAAAAAAGGCAGCCATGATTGTGTTACTGATGCACCATTTGGAATTAGCAAATTACTTGTGGAATGGATAAAATATTTTGCTAGATATCATTTTGTGCTCTCTGTGCAGTTGAAATGTTCTCATGCAGGCAATTTATATTACCCTTTTCCCCCCTTGGCATGAAATCACATGTTTATTTCTTTTAGTTGTTACAATCAAGCTCTAATAAAGTAGCCCCTGACGTCCAGACTTAATAACGGTGGGGATTTATATTTGGAAGCTCATGTTCCAAAACAAAACCTCTGGCTAGAGGCAGGATGTCCGTAGGTTTTGAAGGTCAGAGAAGGTTACATTAAATCTTGTCTTTTTTACCTGTTAAGTTCAACTATCACTTAGAATAATACACACAAACACACAAATTGCACCCAACCCATTTGGGGCATCTTCATTTATTTAATTAGGCTCAAATGATGTGACAATTAATCTAACAAATACAGCTCAAAGGTGTAATTTGTCTTTTCAGATTTCAGCTAACTGATTCTTATGGCCAGAGCTTGAATCTGAAGGCTACATAAAAGACAGAGCAAAATAACACAGAACTTGATCTTGAAGCCAAGTGAAATAATCAAGAAAGCAGTACATCCAGAGAACACATTTCATTTGCCACATGATGCTTTAAATTCCTCTAAATCCATTTGTCGAGATGGTGCCTTTCAAAAATTATCTTCATATAAATTCATGCCTTTTGACACAAATGTTTTCCTCTTATAGCTTTGGGAGATCATCTTGCCCTGGAATTTTCTATTTTTCCCCAGTGTCTGTCCCACAGATGCGGATGATATTTAGAGACAGCAGAGGTCAGTGGTCTTTTAAACCACATGATTATTTCTCATACATGCCTACAGTAAATGATATTCAAAAACAGATATATTAAATGTTCTTAATGCAGTGCTCTTTTGCATTAATTGAGGCAGAACTTTTGACCTTACTGTATAAATCTTCCCTTACTGCCCCACTCATGCACCTATCCAGACAGAGCCCATAGAGTTGCCATTGGAGGAGGCACTGACACAAAACAATCCCACCCTGGAACACATAGTGGAGCAGAGTTCTGCTGTGGCCAGTTTCAGTGATGTCCAAAGAACACTGTGAGAAAAAAAAAGATATAGCATTGGTACCTCAGAATTAGGCAGTAGTCCAGAGCCCTTTCCAGAGCATTAGTAGAATGAAGATGACAACTTGTGATCCACACCTAGGCAGTGTTGGGTTGATGGTGGTCTCATTTCAACTGTACATTTATGAATGATTATAGCATAATGTTGAATTCTGCCCCCCCCCTTAAATAAGTTGCCATGCCCTGTCTTTGAAGCTCTTCAGGTGAAAGGAAGGAGTCGCTCAGGACCAAGGAAGGAATGAGTTTATCCCCATAGTCCACAACCCTAATTGATGGCTCCGCGAGCAGCTTGTCCACCCCGCAAGAGTGGCAGGCGAAACAGGAAGTGAGCGTCCCAGATGGGAAGGGGGAGGAGCGCCCTATAAAGGGCGGCTCCTCCCCCAGTAAAGCAGCAGTCTTATCTTGGCATTCCCCACCCACCCACCGTGTTAGGAGTAGTGTGAGTTTAACTGGTTGCCTAGTTTGGGGGCCGGATAGGAATTTTTGACCCGCACTCTAGATTGGCCATTGAGAGAGGAGATTTTTTTGCCTATCCCACACTGGTACCTCAGAGTTAGACTGTTTGCTGAAGTTTCTCTTGGTCACACTATGGCAGCTGAAGCTGGTGGAGGGCAGCGGTGATCTTTCAATTAACATCTGGACCCAAACGCCCCTTAACCACAGCGCTGCGGGCCAGGAGGTCTCAGTGCTGGGGTGGGGCAAGCAAACACCTTGCTGCCATGGGAATTACCCAGATTGGTGCCATCAAAGGCAGGGGGGTTAATCTAATTTAACTGGCCTGGTGGGTGCCGTCGGATGACTGCACCACCTGGGGGTTTGTGGCTCGCCCGATGCTGCCCGGTTTGAGGGGTCCCGGGAGACTCTGGGGTTCCAACCAGGTTGCCGATGCCTGGCCCCTCCTGTTGTTGTTGTTTGTTGGAGTTGTGTTAATAAAGTGTGGCCCAGTTACCCCGAAAATACTGTCTCAGCTGGTCATTTCGAGTGGGGGGGCAAAATTACTAAGTCTCTCCTGGCACCTGGCAGTCTAGCTATTTTTATTTTATGGATAGCAGCCTGCTTCTTCAGAGGTGTGGGCAATAGGCTGATTTTGTACACTGAGGTTCACAGCTGCTTGCCCCAAATAAAATGGCTTGTCTTTGAGTGGCACAAAACTGTCATTTTTAGTGCAGCAGAGTAATGCAGCTACTCCTCTGGAGTATTCTGAAGATTGCTGGTGCACATTCTCATGTTGTTAATGCTCCAGGAAGGGACAAGTAAGAAGCTAACAAAATTTCCCACCTGCCACAATGAGTTCATGGCTGCTTCACAATTATCTCACTGGATTCTCATATGCCATAAATGATACTGGGCATTTCTCAACACAGATAATGCTTTTTGTTTTGTTTTGTTTTCAATTTCTTTTTTCTTTTTTTCTTTTTTCTTTTAAATCCTTTGCTTTTTCACCAGGCTCATGGCCACTGGGATCCACCATGGTAGCATGTCTTTAAAGCAGCTCTAAATGCTGGACGTTTTTCAAGATTATCTGTGGCTGTTTCTTCACCAGACTGAAATGCAGCATGGAAAATTTTGTCAACTGTGATGCACAAGTTCTACCCAGTCCATATGATCCTCAGCAAGCTCTAATATAAAGCGATACACTTGATATTCTCTATAAATTATTGATATCAATTAACCCATCAGGTATTCAAAATGGGGAAGCAAGTGGGACATTGCCTTTAACATCTCCTTGCCACTGTGGACTTTCTTTACTCCAAGTTTTTCATGCTTCCTTCTCCTTAATTCTAGCCCTTGTCAAGCACCATTACATGCAAGCAACATAAAGACTTAAAGACATACCCTCTGGTTAAAACAACAGCAGCAATAAGGATAAGATGTTCACAGTTCTCCAGTGTAGACAGAATTAGTGGTGCTTAATAATTATGCAAAGTGATAACACTTATTATGAGATCACATAAACATGTTTAAATGAACAGTGGCAGTAACCTTTAAAAGAGAAAACAAAAATTACCCAGTGCAAATAACATAGATCTGAACATTTTTGCTGGTAAGTCATTCTGAGTGTGAAGGCTTTGAAGCTCTTGATCAAAATTATATTTCAGTGTCCTTGTTTTCACACCTCTTCTTCTTCCTGCTCCCAACCCTGCCAATTGATCTCTGATCATGCAGTCCTTCAGAATGTGGACACTTATCAGTTTTGACTTCATTGTGTTTTTCTGAAACCAATCATCATCATCATCATCATCATCATCATCATCATCATCATCATCATCATCATCATCATCATCATCATCATCATCATC
>JAHTLZ010003547.1:16381780-16400169 GCA_023846285.1 Phrynocephalus versicolor
TAATAATAATAATAATAATAATAATAATAATAATAATAATAATAATAATAATAATAATAATAATAATAAAAACATGGGCATTGGAAAAGTACAAACCAAATCAACAAAATCAGACCACTTCTATGATCATGCATCAGTTAATGATCAAGCCAGGATAAGCCATATTTGAGTGAAACTCAGAACATTTTATGAAGGAGGAGGTATTTCTTCTTTCCTTGAGAACTTTTATTTGCCATTTAATCAAAACCTTAATGGCAAGGATCTGTGCCAAAAGCTTAGCCACCATTTTGAATTCCACTACTGTATTCCAGGCACTATATTCCAGTAGTGGATTGGAGTCAACCACAACAAATCATTTTTTGTAGGATTTGCCATTTTTTTCTTGGGGAATTTAAAGCTTTACTTTATTTGAAGTCTTCTTTTAAAATACTGTAGGACCTTGGCCACAGGAAGATTCTGCAAATCTGCTTCCAATGGTTTCAGGTCAAGTTCAAGGACCTTCTCATAGCATACATGATTCTCTTTCTCGTCTGTAATAATAGAAGTGTTTGTCTGTCTCTGAGCATGAAACCTAGACACCTGAAGTGTAGTGTGGATATTACAGGGTCCTTAAGGATATGCTTTGCAAGATTTTAAAATATATATATAGTAATTTAAAACACCTGACAGTTAAGGGCAGCATCTTGGATATGAGGTAAACATGTTTGCACCTAGAACAACTGAGATTCCAGCATAGGGACATGGAAATCTGTCTGTTGTTGTGGGGATGCTAGAGCTCTAGATTTTTTTTGAGGATTGACCACACGGCCCCAGGGGCCAGTTCGGCACTCGTTTTTTTTAAAAAAATATTTATTTTATTTTATTTTAGAGCACCAACCACGCGTTCCTGAAGCTGGGTCGGCACTCATTTTTTTTTATTTTTATTTTTTTTTATTTTTTATTTTTAGAGTACCCACCATGCACTCCTGAGGCTGGGTTGGCACTGTTTTTTTTTTCCTTATTTTTTAGTTTTGTTTGTTTGTTTTAAAGCACTGCCCACATGGCTCCTGGGGCTGGGTCAGCACTTCTTCTCTGTTTTTTTTTTTTAATTTTTTCTTGATTTTAGAGTGCCAACCACACAGGCCCTGGGGCCAGGTTGATGCTCCTTTTCTAATTTATGTATGTATGTATGTATGTATGTATGTATGTATTTATTTATTTATTTATATATTTATTTATTTATTTATTTATTTAAGTCCCCAGCCAGGGCTTTTTGAGGTGCTGGCTTGGGGCCAGCGCCTCTACAGGCCTACCTTCCCCCTCTGAGTTCCAGGACCAGGAGGACTGCGGCGAGAACAAGGTAGCAGGGGTAACGAAAAAGAAGTGAATGAAACAGAAATTTCCATTTTGTTTCATTTCATTTTTGTTTGATGGGTTGGCAGGGGAGCTTCTTTGAATTCTTCCCTATAAGCCCTGAAAATTTGGAGGGGTTTTTTTTTTTTTTTTTTTGGATTCCGGGGGCTGAGTCATTAAACTCTAAAGGGGATTCCCCTAGAAAATTTCATTTCTAATTGAGTTGGAAGCCACTAGTTGCTCGCCCGTGTGGGGGAGGGCTATTATCGGCTTAATTCTGAACTTCTGACTCAATTAGAATGATTTTTTCCCTGGCGGACCCCCTCTGGAGTTTAATAACTCAGCTCCCTGAACCCTAAACCTCTCCAAATTTCAGGGGTATACAGGGAAGAGTGTGAGGAAGCTCTGCAGCAATTTTGATTCTGAAATGTGCCTGCAATCACTATCCTTCCATCTGAGGAATCCCTCAGAAGTTCCTCAGACCTACCTACAATATTCACATCCATTCTCTGTTTCACTGGTTGAAATGACCTGTACAGGAAATGTTGGCATCCTGGTAATTTTCCTCTGAGAAAAAAAAAGTGCAAAATAAAAACTTTTCAGGCTTTCATTAAGGTTATATGCCATGTGGGATGTAGGAACAACTGGTAAGCATATTCATACCTCTGGATAAATGAGCCAAGTGTGTTTTCATCGAGCATAGTATCCATTGTTGCAAAAGCCTTTACCCGAGGCTAAGTAGTAAAGAGCGGGACTACGATCGACCAATCACATACTTCTTTCCTAAGGTTTACTACTTGTTTGTACATATGAAATTGGCCCAATGCATTCTCTTACCATATGTGACCTCCCACTAACCACACACACACATGTTCTTGGGAAAAGTAGACTGCCTGCATGTGCTCCTTTTTCAACTCAATGTGAAACATATAAGCTCTAAGTGCATAATTAATAATAATTGTGTGTTAGACTGAGCTTAGCTGAACATCACCCACTTACAGATGCCTGCACACGCGCATCTGTTCATATGCACCTGACGTCTTGCTCTACTGAGAAATGGACTTATTCAGATTTCAGAGAAAAAGAACAAATATAAACAGCAGCTTTCAAAATATGCTTGACATTGTGGAGAAGGGGAAGACAACTTGGAAAGAAAAGAAACACACACTGACGGTCTGTCCATTTTAATTTTTTTATTTTTGTTGCTATTATCAAGGCACATCAGGATGAAATAAAATGACCTAGCTGACCACAGGCTTACAAATGCCTTGGGAAGGCAAGGGAAAATGGTGAATCAAAAGGTAGCTTTGTTCCATGCCCTCCCTTCCTCCTCGCTGTCTTATTGACAGGAGTGACAATGGTCCCAGGATGCACCATTATCTATGACCAGCAAGCAGACATCAAATGCTAGGGAGCGCTCTCTGTCAGAGTAGAAAATGCCGCTCAAAATGTACAAGGCTTGTTACATTTTGTACATCTTGGGTTTGTCAAAAGCCAGGGTCATACTGAGCATGCACTGCCCTGGAGAGAGAGAGAGAGAGAGAGAGAGAGAGAGAGAGAGAGAGAAGATACGTTTGATTCTTCTCTGCTTGTTTCCTCTGGAATTGAGACTTTGACCCAGTCGGTGACCAAAGTATTTTGGAAATCAAAGAACAGCTTAGAAATATACAGGAGCATATAGGCGCAAGAGAAGAGACTGTCAGTCGGGCCATAGAATTTGAGGTAAACAAGTTTGGATCTTTAATTCCATATTTAGATGTCCTTTCTAACAAAACACAGCTGGTTTGTAATACACCCACACATTGCTCCTGCAAGGTATGTCTCACAGCAAATAGCTAATACATTAGAAGGCTGCCTTCTTCAATTACATGTAACACGTCCTGCTAATTGGAGGGCAAAATATGTATACAGGAGCTTTGAATAGCTGCAAATGTACTGTATGAATTTCACTGCAATCTTCCCAACATGCTGAAAGAAAAATTCAGTTTAGGAGGGGGTAAGAGCTCTAACTCGAATCTTTTCAGAAGACACATTTTAAAAAATAATGCCACTGTTTTTCAGGGCAGGAGAGAGACAAAAATAATTAAAGGAGTTGGTCAGAGGGCCAGTGACAGAAGATTAGAGCAAATTTATGACAAAAGCAAAATAAAGGCTGGAATCCTGCCCTAGGTTTGTATAACTTTGCATGCCTAATTGTAGCCAATTGGCATGCCAGGTTACATCTCAGTTGTGATGTTGGGCCCAAAAGCAAGTCCTATCAAGGAGGCACAGAGGAGAATATAAGTCCCAACCTCTGGCTCTGGTGCTGAAGACCTTAAGTCCTTGAGTTATCCAATGGTTCCCACTAAGTAGGATATGTTAATGTGACAATTCCTTGGCCTAAAGCCTTGCACTCAAGGTGTCACCTCACCAGAGGTCCTGCAGTGCAGACTTTTGGCATTGATGTAGTAGCTCCCTAGATAGTAGAGCTCCCTTGTGAAGGAAGTTGGTGAACTGGACACCCAAGACCTGGGGCCATAACTTATTCAAGCAAGAGGGCTCAGGCTGAGAGCTACTGGCAACCTTTCTTATCTCCATTTACACTGGCTCCTGGGTCACACACGGCTCCAAGTTGAGGTTTGGACAACTTCCATTGGCTTTTCAGTCAATCAGTGTCTACATTAAGTACTAGATTCTCAGAACAAACACAAAATCATTTAAACATGAAGTTGGAAGGTGCCTCTAAGGCCACTGAGTCCAACGTAAGGGCTTTGCCCTCCCAGGGCGAATAACGACACGAGACAACTTTGTTGGGTATAAAACTGGGCCACACTTTATTAACAGAACATAAAGCAGGCATCTTTCATCTGTAACTTTAAGAGTTACCTCCACGCAGGGCAACGTTGGGTACCTTGGGGCTCTCCCAGGACCCCAACAACTTAGGAGCCATTGGGCGAGTCATGCCCCCTGCAAGCTTGAGCTGTCCTCAGGCCTCCAGGGCCAGCCAATTCCCTCCCCTCTCCCAGGTCCCAAGCCTCATTCATCATGGCTCACGGCCTTGGCAAGGCCTCCGTTGGCATCCTTCCCCTGCACTGTAATCTCTGGATCTGCAGCACTAGTGGTCAGATGATACCAGAGGGGATATTAAAATTGTCCTCACCGGCTCCCTTCCCTCTTCAACACCACCAGTGTGACCAAAACAATCAACAGGGAACGTAACCACCCCCAAGTGCTAGCGTGGGATAGGCGAAAAATCCCCGCCCCTCCATGCCAATCTGGAAGCAGGCCAAAAATTCCTATCTAGCCCCAAGGCAACCAGTTAGACTCACGCTAACACTATATAACACGGTGGGTGGGTGGGGGATGCGCCACGAGGCAAGAGGCATCAAGCTGGGTGGGGCCAGCCTATATAGGCTCACCCCGCCTCCATCCGGGTCCTGGCCGTAGCCTTCCCCATCACGCGTTAATCGTGTGGGGAAGCCAGAGTTGCTCCGTGGGCACATGTGCTGCCATGGAGCATCCGATGGGAGCAGTAGTAGCACTGACATCTCTGTAACACTGCATTCCTGTCAGTTATCCTGTAGCATTCCCAAGCCATCTGTATTTTCAAACACACTTTAGAGCTCTTACAACAAGCTATTCCAAAATTGCACATTTTCTGTAAAACCACCTCCATTCTCACATTTCCCCAGAAAACCAAGGTGATGCAATGGTCAGAGCACTGGAGAGAGATATGGAAGAGGTCAGGTTTTCAGCAATATTTAGAACTCTCTACCTTGACCAGGTTACTGGCTACAATGGTAGACACCAGAGATTGAGTCCTTTCTCAGACATCTTTCCTAAATTGTGTTTGTCCAGTGTGTGGGAAGAACAGGTCTCTTTCAAGACTAGAGATAGGCAGGAAACAGAAAAAATAGTGTTTTGTTTCATTTTGTTTCATTACTCATTGTGTTTCATTTTGTTCTGTTACTTACAAATTTTTAATAGAATTTTTGTAATGAAACTAAATGAGCAACAAAACGATCCAAAAGCTGATACCACCCAGCTGGGTTTTTTTTTTGACAGGTTGGGCTGTGGGGCCTTTCAGCTGGGTGGAAATGGCAGGGGCAACAAGGGAGAATGGAGCAGGGTTTGAATTTACTGCTGCCTGCTCCATTTTCCCTTGCCGCCCCACCTCCCAGGTGAGGTTTTTTTTGACAGGTAGGTCTGTAGAGAGGGCCCTGTAGCGAGGTGGCAAGGGAGAACAAATTGTTAATTTCAACAGTAAAAATTGTGTTTTGTTTCATTTCATAACGAAACGCTGTCTGCTGTTCCAGTACATTACGAAATATTTCATAAATTTACGATATGGCAAAACAGTGTGCTGTTTTTCATTTTGTGCCCATCTGTACTCAATACTCTTATCTGTTGGATAAATTTAGAAGGAGGGTTCTACAGAGACTTTAAAGAAAGGCTTTGAATTTGATTAACTTGGCTTGCATTTGCAATGGCTTCGTATGCATCAGGTGTTCTGAATTTTTTCCTTTATATGTTTACTAATAAACATCTTGTAAGTATTTTAAGTGCTTTTGCCTGGTTATGCATGTTTGTGTTTTTAACTTACATTTTGATGCACCGCCTTTTAAAGAATCCCTTTATTAGTTGATAATCCCTTTATTTACATTATCGTTGATAATAAGAAATAACCATCCTTCTTGAGAAGTGTGCATTTGTTGCGTCATCAAGTCACCTCCAATGTATGGCAAATCTTCAAAATTCCATCTCTGCACCTGCCTTCTTTAGCTCTTGTAAATTCAAGTGAGTAGCTTCTTTTAGGGAATCAGTCCATCTCATACATGGTCTTCCTCTTCTCCTGCTGCCTCCAACCATTCCAAGCATTGTTCTTTTCCAAATTTCTGTTTCATTCTGTTTCGTTTTGTTTCCCCATAGGAATGCATTAGCAATGCTTTCTCCAACGCACCCAATTGGGCGAGGGAAACCGTGGGCTTTTGGCCTTTCCCAGTGCCGATCAGCTGGTGCGCGGGCTGGGGAGGCGAACAAAAAAAGTTTAAAACTCCTACCTTTTCCCTGTGTGGGGAAAAGCCAGGAGGTTTAAACTTTTTTGCCTCCCCCAGCCCCCACACCAGCTGATCAGCACTGGGGAGGCAACCCCCCCACCCGATGGGGCGGGGAAAAGGTGGGACTTCCCCCCCTCCATTGAAATGCATTGGCTCAATGCATTTCAATTGAGATTTTCCCCCCATTGGAATGCATTGGTTTTTTGCCTCCCCCAGTCCGCGAGACAGCTGATGGGCACTGGGGGAGGCAAAAAGGAAAAGGCGGGATTTTTTTCTTCTTCTCCTCCATTGAACCACATTGGCTCAATGCATTTCAATGGAGAATTTTTCCCCATTGGAATGCATTGGTTCAATGCATTCCAATGAGGAATCGCTGGGGCGCTTCCCCCCCACCTCCAGCCCGCCCACCAGCTGATGTGTGCTGGGGGAAGGGGGGGGAACTTGCCTTTTCCCACCCACTGGTGTGGGAAAAGATTGGTGTTTGTTTTTTTTTCGTTTTCTTTCTTTTCTCTTTTTTTGCCTCCCCCACCGACCATCAGATGGCGCACAGGCTTGGGGAGACAAAAAAAAAAGTTTAGAACTCCACCACCTTGCCCAGGAAGGGAACACTGGAAATCAGGTGATAGTTTGACATGTCATCCACTGTCAAGGCAGGTTTCTTGAGAATGGCTTCTTGAGAACTTAGACTTCAAATATATACACTAGAGATGGGCACGACTCAGAAAAAAAGTTTCGTTTTCGTTTTCGTTTTCGGCTAGGGTCTGAGTCGTTTCGTTTCCGTTTTCGTGGACTAATTTCAAAATTTTTCGTTTTCGTTTCGTTTCGTAACGAAAACGAAAAAACGAAAACGAAAACGAAAAATTTTTCGTTTCTCCCCATTTAGCTCAATTGAGTGCTTTTCCAGTAACGAAAAACGAAAATTGGCTCGAAATTAGTCGTTTCGTTTCCGTTTTCGGTCCAGGTTGGTGCCGATTTTCGTTTTCGTTTCGTTTCCGTAACGAAAACGAAAAACGAAAACGAAAACGAAAATACCGCTAAGTCGTGCCCATCTCTAATATACACAGTTTGAAATAAATCCTATTCATCTTACGTATAGATAAGCATTGAGTGTTACTGCACAAGATTAAGCTGTGAAGTCATACTATTTTGCACAGTAAATATATTTTTCCCTGTTCTTACCAGATGAGAGATCACTTGATCTAACATAAGTCTACAGTTGACTTTATTTAAATAGAACAATATAATATTACCTGAAGTATAGCAATATAAAATGACTTGCCATCAGTTACAGTGATTGTGTCATTCAAGCCTCATCACTGTGGTCTTAGGAGCAGCTGATCACTAACTAATAATAATTAATAAAACAGCTATGTAATTTATAACAGGTTGTTCCTATCAACAGATATTTCAAAGTGCATTGATAATCCTGTAATCATTTTATATAACTGTTACTAAAACCCAGTTATTGTCTGCATCAGGAAGTAGTTGAAATGAATGAGAACTGGGTTGCCCACACAATCATTTCTGAGTGAGCGCATGAGCTGCAGATGTTTCGATGCACAACCAGGAACAAAAAGAAGCAAGCATTAAAAGAGGGTATTGATTTGCTGTGACTGATGTGAATGAGCTTGATGATTGACTATGAAGTGTGAATCCAGATTTACTGTGAATATAATTTGCTGCAAATGGAACTGATTGAGTATTACTGTGACTGAGTGCAAGTAGGTATCGTTAGGAGACACTGAATGAATATGAGTGGATAGCTCTGATCATCTCCGTCGTAATCTATAAATAAACTGAATTGCAGAAAGTTTTGAAAAATGTATTTAATAAGGAATTTCCACTGCCTGAATAAATGTGCAGAAGCCTGAGAGCCACAGCTAAAGAAAAAAAAATCTAGTGTTTTGCTTAATTTTTGTTCTTATGGGACTGACATCCGATAGGATCCGGTTATATCGGAAAACACATTCTATAAAAGCAAAACATGTCAAACATTAGAATACGAATTTTTATTTAAAATATATTTTGAACAATAACATTTATTTATGACTTAAGGTTTCCACTCTCTGCTGTCCTCAAGGACCTTGGGGTGGCTTCCAGTCATATTACATACTTAACATTTAAAATATAACTGATTGAAAGAAAAATTGATAATTAAATTATACATGTGCTTGAAAATTCATGTCATATTTAATTGTACCATTTAAAGACAGCTATAATAATAATACCATCATCTCTGTAAAGAAATAAAAGAAATAGTGTAATAGTTAACGGTGACATACACTCAATCAGAGAGGACTCTTCAAGTCATAAAATGCAACCTAACTCAATATCAGGTTGAAATAAATTGGGATATTCCAACACATAATCTTGTCATTTCAGTTTGATTCTGGGGTGAATCTGCACTAATTGAAATGATTTGGACTGCTTCAAGATTTGGTATTCAAAAAACAATCAAAAATAGCAAAAGCAGGGAAATTTTTTAAAAGCAATATAAAACCAGGCATTTTGTCTCAATAGAATCTTTTAGTAAAATGCCAAGGAGGGTGAATTTTTAAACAAATTAGTTCCTTGCACTCTAGCTTCTGATTTTTTCATCTCTCTCTTCAAAAAAACATTTTTCCTGCTATGATGTTTTTCCCCTTAGTAGAGAATTGCTTACGGCTGTTTTAAATTGTTTTTATTAATGTTATTTATTTTTAATAACTGTTTTATTTTTAATCTATTTCAAAGTGGCACAGCACTAATCAATGTTACAGATAGGAAAAAAAAAGATAAAACAGTTTGGACTCCAGGATATCTTGCAGCTGAAAACCCATGATCCTGGCATCCAATTGCTGATAAACCACACAGACACAACTTGCTCCAACATAGTTGAGCAGACATGCTAAAACAATTTTAAAAATGTGTTATGTCTGCAGATATTTTTAAATCAATTTCAAGTGTGCTAATGCTCACAGAAAAAAATAACCAGGGGTATTGCAACCTGTATCCAAGCCTTAGGATAATAATCTTGTTCTGATGGAAAAGTCCTAAAATACAGTTAAGGAAAACACCTGCTGCCTTTCTTCTGAAGCAATTAATAACTGAATCCTTCAATTTCAGTTTAGAAATACTTATTTCAGGGACCTTGGGAGGGATCTCAATCACATCTTAGGGCTTATTAACATCATCTGAAGCAAGATTTGACATGCTGCCATTTCATCTCTGCCCCTATTCCCCCTGTTTATCATCATTTTTCCTGTTTAATAGCACAGGATTCTATTTCCCAATACCTGCACATGCACTGGGCAAAATGTGAAAAGCCGTACATGTGGGAGCTTCACAAGTCAGAGAAATTGCTCCAATGTGTAGCTTATGAATCCTTAGGTTAGCCTCATGAAACTTTGGAGGTGCCACTTCTTGGAAACACCCTCTTTCACACAACGAATCAGGACACCACCCTCTTTTGCATGCCATTGCAAAATCTTCCCTGACCACAGGAGTACATATCCTAAAGCAAGGATGAGCAATCTGGAGCCATAGGTCATATGCCACATTTTAAATGTTTTAAGTTGACAACTGGAGTTATTTACTACAAGATCAGGGGTCTGTGCCTAGGTCAGTGATGGCGAACATTTTAGAAACCAAGTGCACAAACCGCGATTCAAAATGCACTAATTTTTCGCAAAGTGCCAATACAGCAATTTAACCTATACACAGGGAGCTATGAGGGGGTGATAACAGGTGCCCACAGAAAGGGCTCCGAGTGCCACCTTTGGTACCCATGCAATTGGTTCACCAACACTGGGTAGATAGGCCTCAACACAATTTCTGCAAGTGCCTCAAGCACAGCTACATAGGATCAGAAGGACCTGAGGTGATGGCTAGGTCCAGGGGCCTGTGCTCTTACATGTTTCATCTGTGCTGCAGTGGGAACAAGGTCATTTCAAGGTATGCCAAGGCACTACACACAGCTAGATTGCAGTATGCCCTTGAACTGCATGTTCCCATGGTTAAGAAGCCAAAAGGTGCTCTACTAGAACTGGGTCAATCTATTAGCACCTTGCATCTCACAGAACTAGTCAGATGCTTCTTGGAAGATCAGCAGCAGGATGCGAAGGCAGAGGAAAGGCAATGTACTTTTTCTTGAGCTCACTGATGGAAATAAAATTATCATAAATAAAATCAATAATTAAATCCACGAGTCCCTCTCTATCTGCATCAATTAAATGAATTCAGATGATTGAAAGCCTGTGAAAGTGCTCATCCTTTTTACTCTAACCTGTACATTTTGCTATAGGGTTTAATCATAACAATGAGATATTTATGTGCGTTTTGCCAGATGACAAAGATGTTACAAATGCTGGGAAGGTGCTAAGTCCAGTTGAATCACTTTAAAATGCAGACAAAACCAAAACCGTGAGTACCCCCTCTTTCAGCTTGAAGAGAGACTCACCACTGACAGTATTCATGCCACTGTTCCTGGGATTTATCATACACCGGGAAGTGCCATCCTCCTTCAAGATGTTCTGAAATTACTCTCCCTGGGTGCAACAGAGCATTACAGATTTCTGATTCTGTCAGGTTTTGTTTCTTACCTAGACCTGATTTACAAAACCAGTTTGATCTGGTACGCATTTGAAGCACGAGACAGGACGGCATGTTCTCCATTCACAGGAAAGCACGGGGAAAGAATTGTTGGTTAAGAGAACTGTTACAGGATGTTTGCAACAGCCAAACACAACATGACAATCGTAAGTAGTTCTACTGCCTCAGTAAAACCAGGTTGTCCGTTCACCTTACGTTACAGCACAAATGCTTAAATAGCTTTAGGTTATTCAGCTTTATTTAGTCAACGACAGAAGGACTTTCTTTCTTTTTTACTGTGCTGGATCAAGGCAACTGCCTCTAGAATTGATCTCATTAGCAAAGTTTCTGAAGGAAGGAAGATTAGGGAAAGTCACTGATTTTCCTGACTTGCGCTGGTATTTCTGTGGCAGCAAAGTGCAGTGTCCTCCTCCTTCTAGGCATTGGTTTCAGATCGTATTTTTAACTATTGCTCAACCCTTAGGTAATTCTAAGGACAAATAGGGGGATAAATGACCACTCTCTCTCCTAATTCTCTCTCTTCCTCCTCCCCCCCAACTCTCTCTCTCTCTCTCTGTCTCTCTCATTCTCTGTGCATGTCCAGAGCACTACCCTCAGGTCATTTCTCTATTTTAAGCATTCTCTAGGATTGTCATGAAATGAATTCAATGTCACAGCATGGGAAAGAGTCAAACTCGCCCCTGGGAGGCATTATGATAGCCTTGGTTTAAGACAATGGTGAACAGGAAGGACATGGAGCAAAGACAAAGATGGGTTCAGTTGTACATTCCGGCAATCCCCGCACATGAGTTAGGACCTGATTAACTCCAAGAAGGGCAAAGTTGTCTCATAGGAATGAGCATTTCCTGGTTGCTCAAGATGAGAAAGGTCATAGCACAGATGAAAGTAGAGTTTGAAACACCAAACCACTAGTTTTGTGGTCTAAGCACCACTAACATGTGAAAGACTTGTATCTTCCTTGCCTATTTATGTATTTATTTATACACTATTATTTATATGCATCCTCTCTCCCCATATAGGAGACCCCAAGGCAGCTCACAAGAAATAGCACTATAAATCAAACAGTTTTAAAATATTATATACATATATTTAAAAAACAATTAAACCTGTAAACAGATATAAACCAAAACTAAAACCAATTTTAAATGGTTTAATAACCTGTAAATTTAAAAAAATCAGCATTCCTGAGGCAACTTACTGCAGGTTTTTCTCTGGTAGGAGCTAGACAATTGTTGTTCTCTTTATGATACGTCAGTAGGAAAGTGAATCTTTGAGTTGATTATTTATTTATTTATTTGTTGAGCTTATATCCTGCCCATCTTCCCAGAAGGGAACTCTGGGCGGCTAACAATAAAACCCAATAAAATGGACAGAGACAGTAACAAAGAGAACAAAAGGGAGGCATGATCCAAGCAGAGATGGCATGGGCCAAAAAAAAGAAAAAAAAGAAAGAAAGATTTTTTTTCCATCCTTGCATTCTTCTTCTTTCCATCCTTGCGTTTTCCATCTTTTTTTTTCCATCTTTGCGTTCTTCTTCTAGTGTCCAGTCTTTGTATGGTAAATAAAATAGCCTGAAATTAATTTTTCTCCTCAGCATAAGGCCATAAAATATCTGGCTTTGAATATGTTGGGGATTAGATTAAAAGAAAAGGCACAAAGCTTTGTGGGTTTCTTTATGGGTTTCTCTAATGTATGCAGCATTGGAGAATAGGGTAACTATTGCCTGACAGTAAATACAGTCTTACTGAATGGGTTGCTTGTATTTCCATGATAGACCTTGTGGTTGCTTTGTGTATGTGTGTCTCTTGTGTGTGTGCCTGCGTGTACCCTCACAAAGGGTAAGAAACACCCATTCTGTGCACACAGTTTCTGCAAATCATATGTTGCAGAGAAAACATATTTGCTGCTGCTCAGTCTCATGATGGAGATAAAATATTTTGCAAGAGGAAGAGAATCTGTAGTAAGCTGGTGGGTGGCTCAGTGAGTTAGAGTTTTGTTTCCTCACTAGACGTAGAGTCAACTTGTAGGGCAGTGATGGCGAACCTATGGCACGGGTGCCAAAGGTGGCACTCGGAGCCCTTTCTGTGGGCACCCGACATTGCCCCTTCATAGCCACCTGTGTACAGGCTAAATTACTGTATTGGCACATTGCAAAAAACATTAGTGGGTTTTGAACTGCAATTTGGGCACTCAGTATCTAAAAGGTTCACCATCACTGTTGTAGGGTCTTGGGCAAGCTGCACATTCCCAGGGCAATCTAATAGTAAAATCCCTTTGAGTACTCTACCTAGAAAACCTTGGAAGAGTAGACATAAGTCAGATTCTGTTCTTCAGAGAACCACCGAATAGTGAAGTTCGAAGGAAATCATAAGGTCATTCAAGTCCAAACCCTTGCTCCCTGCAAAAATACAAATCAAAGAATATCTGCCAGGTTGTTGCCCAAAATTCTCTTGAATGCCTCCTGTGTTGGAGCACTCACCACCTCTTGTGGTAATGGAAGCTCCAAACAGCTTTAGTGCTGGGTGGGGCCACTTTGCCCCCTGTCTGGCTAGCATCATGTTTGTGCAGCCCAGGGGCTGCCCAGCAGGGGTGAGAATCTTCATTTAAGATTTAATTTAAGTCAGATGAAATGTATTGAATAATATACCCTAGTGAGCTGGTAGCCCTCAATATGAATTAGGAAATGAATTAGGACATTAGGAACATTAGGTGTTAGGTATAAATAGGTTCCAAGATTAGGAATGAGGGCTGCCCAGACTGAAAGTTTTGGGAGGGTGCTGAACAGGTGGGCAGCACCCTTCTAATAATATTAGGAATCATTAACTGATCCGTTGGCACTACATTCAGGCCCCCTAGTTTAAGGGATATTTATTATTTGACAGTTGAATTGAGTGAATTTCATACCAATAAATTGTGGCCCAATTTTAATCCCACAAATGTGTCTTGTCTCTTTATTTCCAGGCTCGGAGAGCAATGGATTCCATTGCTGTGCTGCTCTAACAGGAAGTTTTGCTTGATATTCAATCAAAAGCTGGATTCTCTTAATTTGAGCCCATCCTGCACTGTGGGGTGATCGAGAACAGATCCTGCCCCTCCTCTATATGACAGCCCTTCAAATATTTGAAAAGTGCTATCATATCGCCAATCAGTCTTTTTTTCTCCAGGCTAAACATGCCCAATTATTTCAGTCTTTCCTCATAGGGCTTGGTTTCTAGCCCCAAACTGGTGGGGAAAGCAGAATCCCATCGATCTTCACCCTCCCTTGGGAGGCTCGGAAGGGAAGCCACGGTGGTGATCTGGTCGCTGTGGTGGGGGTGCAATTTTCAAAGGGCTCTAACCCATGGCAGCTCAGCTCCAGCCCTTTGAAAATCATCTGCCTGCCTGACACAGCTACTAACCTCAGTCCCAGGGAAGAGGAGGTGGTGGAGATTTCTATCCTGCCTTCCCTTCCCTGTAGCATGCATGGATTGGATGCTACAGGGAAGGAAAGGCAGGATAAAACTGTCTCCTCATCCTCCTCTTCACCTGAGTCTCAGCACAGAGACCTGGTCGAAAAGGAGGTAGCTGACCCCTCAATCACCTGCAGCCAAAGGCTGCTCTCCACAACCCCCAAGAGAGCAGATTTTGACATGTCTGACATGTCAAAGTCAGCTGTTTGGCAGAGCTACGGAGACAGTTCATTTGAAAAGTCCTCATATGCTGCCCTTGATTGAGAGTAGAGATGGGCACGACTTAGTGGTATTCCCGTTTCCGTTACTCGGTTCCGTTACTCTACGGAAACGGTAACGGGAATTACTCTGCCAGACTTCGAGCTCGAACCGACAAATGAGCAATTTTGGTCTGATTTGTCGTGCTCATTACTTGCATCGCGCGATCGCGCGATGCCACGCAGCACAGAAAAAAAGTTTTTAAAAGTTAAAAAGCCCGGTTCCTGGCCAAAAAGCAGGCGGAAAAATGCCTGCCGTGCCTCAGGGCACCTACCAGAGGGGTTGTTTCTGGAGGTCCCCGGCCTCCCCCCCATCCCCCGTCCTGGGCTGCTCTGGTGGGACTCACCGCAGGCTCGCAGCCAGCAAAAAGCCTAGTCTCGCCACCGGCCGCCGCAATTAAAGCACAAGCAAGCGGCACGGAGTCACGGATGGCACAGGAAAAAACTTTTAAACTCTCCCCCTACCCATTCCCGGGTCAAAAAGCAGGCGGAAAAATGCCTGCTTGACTAAGGGCGCAGGGCACCTACCGGAGGGGTGGTTTCTGGTCTGGAGGGGGGGGGTCCCGCCTCCCCCCCGTCCTGGGCAGCCGGACTCGCCATGCCATGTGGTGCGGGCGGGGGATCCAAAATGGGGCGGCGAACGCAATATTTTTTTCGATATCGTGGTCCAAAAACACACAAGCACAACAGAAACACGCAAAAATTTATAAACTTCCAGATTTTTCACAGTAGCAGTGGGTTTTTTCTTGCAACAAAATGTCTCTCCTCTCCTCCTCTGTCCTCCATTGATTTTATTTCATTTTTATTTTTTACACCTGCACAGTGCGCAATGATGGGCTGGCCCAGTGGCCAGCCATGTGGGAGTGGACGACCATGCAAATTTTTGGAGCCATCCCACCAATCGCATGGCCACTTGGCCACTGAGACTTCTGGGATGTGCCAAAAAAAACCCTAAAACCTGCCCTCGCCCCCTAACCCCCTAACCCTAATCCTTGACTCCTTACCCATACGTCACAGACTGTCTTCTTAGTGGGTCAGAGAGGCACCCAGAGATACAACCCAATAGCCCACCGTAACCTTACCCGTCACTAGCCTAACCCTAGCCCTTGCACTAACCCACCTTAACCCTAAGCCAGATCTACTTGCATTGCACTACATGCAAGTACGATTCCCTTCTTTGTGGGACATGGCAGTTGCGACCCAGTCGTCCTGGATGGAGGGTCGTACCAGTGGACTGGTCTCACTGTCTGCAACTGGTATGCATATCCATATATGGTTATGCATGCCATTTTGCAGCAGCAGGTGAGGAGGGGAGACCCCCATGTTGAGGGGTCTCTTGGAGCCTGCTGCTGCCCCTTCCTAGTGGGTGAGGATAGGAGGCACCCATGGGTGCCTCCAGGAGCCCGCTTTCCCTTTATAGCGGGCCAGAGGAGGCACCCACCCCACAGAGGTGCCTCCAGGAGCCCGCTACCCCCCCAAAAAAAACAGTACTAACGACAACAAAAAACGAAAAAATGAACTGACTAATTTTTGCGATTTTTTGCGAAAAACAGAAACGAGCCGAAACGGGCTGCCTCCGACACACGACAACTCGAAAACGTCATTTTCCCTAGTCGTGCCCATCTCTAATTGAGAGGGGTTGGGATAGTGTTCCCATAGGAGTGCATTGAAAACCTATTAATCCATTCTGGAGGGAAACCATTTCTCGTAAGTTGAATTTTTCATAGGATGATTTGACTCCTAGAATGAAGGAGCCAAATACAAAGCACTACTGTACTAATGCTATTCCTAGCACTAATACTAATTCTGATATTAATACGTTTTACTCTTTGAATATCTCAAGGAAAATTATTGGGTTTGGGGTATGTATGTGTGGGAGAGGCAGTGAGGGAGATTTGTGACTTTACGAATACCATTTGCTCTGAACAGCGCAGTTAAGATCTAGATTTAGTTATAATTAGAATTAAGACTTATCTAAATCAACAGAAATAAAGATAGTCACAGCTTAGGTTCCACTGACTTTTGGGACTCTCGTCTGATTCCAAAATCCTGTGGGAATAGGAAATAGGAATGAAAACATAAAATGAATACAAAACATAAGATGAAGATATGAACATGAAATACAGATGCAGTGATCTATTATGGAAAGATCATTCAGTAGCAATATTTTAGAGGGTTTTTTAAATAACTTTAAACATCACAAGGCAAAATAGGAGGCAGAAAAGGCCTTTATAGATAAACCCAGCTGGATCTATAGTTGTGTACAGCTCAAAAGTCATGCAACTTTTAGAAAGTATACTTTCACTATGTTCCATCAATATGAAAAAAGCCCCACAAAATTATGGAATGTCATTTTGTTATGCTTTCCTGTTTGTGCAAATTTATAATGTCGAGTGTTCCCCCTTAAGGCTTCTGTGGGAAAACTTTTCCCCACCCCTCACCCTGTTAGGTCTCAAAGTCGCCAGAGTCAGAGTTCATTTATACTTCGGAATGTTGTCCAGACAATGGCCTCGGGGTTACAAAGTGTATTATGGCAGAACAGAAACACAATTTTCTGGCTCCTGTTCTCTAATTCATTTAATTAGGGATTTTCTTCATTCTTTTGTGTTTGTCCTTTCACATTTAGAAAGTTCACTTCCATAAAATACATCTTCATTCCCCCAAAGAAACAGAGAAACATTTGTTGGAGCCCAATGCATTATTTGCCTTCTCTGCCTTGCTCCCAAGTTGTCATGAAGTACTTTGTCAATTGTGAATATCCTGCCCAGGATTAACTTGAGAAATGATTTTTGCCATTCGTTCAGCCTAAAGAAATGCCAAACACAATGTTCATAAGACTGTGATCATTGTTCCCCTTATTTCTACAACATATGAGGACTTTTCAAAGGAACAAATAGGAGAAAGAATGGAATTAGACATAGTGAGGACGTATTGTGAATTGTCTTAGCATTTTCTCTGCAGTGCTAGACTCATGGTGACATGGAATAAATCAAATGGACTTCCTTAGGAAAACATATTTTGAAAGACGGTTAGGGAACCATAAATGGAAGGAAGATCTGAACTGTTCATTTTCTATAGAAACACCAAGATGTCTAGCATTTCTGCGGGAATGAGTTTGTTACAAAGGTGCTAACCTGTCTGTTTTCAGTCAGCTTGGCCAGTGTGGGTGATGCATTCAACATGCCTTCTTCTACCTGGCCTGTAGAATCACCAAATGATAACCATCTCAAAACTCTTCACTACGGTTGGGGTTGTCATTATAGTTTGTAAGACATTCCATCCCCTGGAATATCCCTTTTATCGTAAGCAGACAAACAGCCCATTTTCCCTGATTATTTGTTGTTCAAGCCCTGCCGAAGCTAAGGGCTGAGTTTACACTGTTTTTTGTTTGCTGAAATTCACTTTGAAAGAATAATTGGTGACATGGCCTAGGTTGCTTTGGTGACACAACCTTGAGTATGTGTCCCTGTGCCCATCGACTTCTAATGAGAGGCATCATTTTCAAACTCTGGCAAGTAGCTTAGGGTTATTTCAATTCAGTAGCTCTAGTTAATGAACCCTAATTTGTACAATTCAGATATTTTGAAAATAGAAAAGTAACACAGAAGTATGTGCCTGCAGTTCTGTGCTACAATGAATCTTGGAAACATCAAGGTAGCAAAAAAAAGTAACCAGGCAAAAGAAAGAAAGAAAGAAAGAAAGAAAGAAAGAAAGAAAGAAAGAAA
>JAHTLZ010003547.1:16406299-16425317 GCA_023846285.1 Phrynocephalus versicolor
CTTTCTTTCTTTGACATATAATGCACCATCTAGCCTACAGGCTACTTTATTTAGTCCTTTCTACTACAAGATGATCAAGTCCATTCTCCTTTTGTTAATTTTATGGATTTGGTTTCCTAATAAAGCCAAGTCAAACTTTCTGTTCAGCTGCAACAGTGGACAGGATTATTTAATAGTTTGCCGGAGAAGGGGCATATTATTGACTCCATTTTCCATTGGTCCATTAGCCACTGACTTTGTGATTTTTGCATCCCAAGGAAAAGAGCAACTAGAAACCTTTACTGTCCCTTCAGCCTCCTTGCGCCCTCCACATAGCACGACCATAATTGTGTTCATTTTTCTAATGAACTTGGACATTCTCCAGCTTCGTTTTGGGGATAAGCCAGGGGGAGGCTTGATTTGATACCACATTTGGCTTGGAAGCTAAATCTCTTTTCATTTAGCTTGATGCCAGATTTCATTTGGCACCAGGCTTGATTTGTTTTCACAGATATTGTTGTCTTGGCACACTGAACAACTCTATCATCTTGCCCTCTGGATTATTTACATTTGCTTCCCTCTCCCCCTCCAGTGAGCACCTTGTCCCATTCATCTTCTGCTTCATCAGTTCCACCTGCGTATTCCCACCCAAATTCCTCCGCATTTCTGTAGAACTGACCCACTCCTGGAATACATGGCATCATCTGCAGCATGTGCTTGCAGCTTATGGGACAAAACTGGCCAAGAAGGTCATTGCATGGCCTATCTGGGGCCAGCCCTCTCATTAGGCAAAATAAGATAGCCATCTAAGCAACAGATTTTACGTGTCTTGAAAGGGAAGTAAATTGTCAGTTACTCCTTCTGTATTTAGTTTATGCTTATTAAAGTTACAGATTGGGAGAGGTGTTTGTGGGGTCTTTTGACACATATGCACAATACGTTTACTGATTGACGGAAGGATGAGCTGGGGAGTGAAATGTGCTGCTCTGTCTTAGTAAAATACCTTTAGCCTGACTTGTTAGGTGGACCAAATAAAATGCAGGAGAGGAATGATAGAATAGTGGGGTTGGAAGGGCCTTACAAGGCCATCAAGTCCAACCTCCCCTCCCCAGCTCAATGCAGGAATGCAACTCAAAGGATATGTCCCATGTGGTTGTCCAAATTTATCTTGAATGCCTCCAGTGTTGGAGCACTCACCACCTTTTAAGGGAATTTGTTCCATTGCCATACTGCTCTAACAATTAGGAAGTTTTTCCTGATAGTCAACTGAAATCTGTAGCTTGAGCACATGCTTGTGGTCTGGGTTGATTTGAGAACAGATCCTTCCCCTTCTCTGTATGGCAACTCTTCAAATATTTAAAAAGTGCAAACATATCACCCTTCAGACTTCTTTTCTCCAAGCTAAACATCCCCAGTTAGAATCACAGAATCACAGAATCATAGAATCATACAGTTGGAAGAGACCTCAAGGGCCATCCAGTCCAACCCCCTGCCATGCAGGAACCCCCATAACAGGACTTCAGACATATGGCCATCCAGCCTCTGCTTAAAAAACTCCCAAGAAGGAGACTCCACCACCCTCCGTAGCAGCTCATTCCACTGCTGAACAGCTCTAACCATCATGAAGTTCTTCTTAATGTTCAAATGGAATTCCTTTTCTGTAGTTTGAAACCATTGTCCCACATCCTAGTCTCTGAAGCCGTGGAAAACAAACCTGTTCCCTCTTCAATATGACATCCTTTCAAATATTTAAACATAGCTATCATATCCCTTCTCAGCCTTCTTTCTGAAAAGCTCCCTAATCCATTCCTCATAAAACATTTCTTCCAGGCCTTCAGCCATCTTGGTTGCCCTTCTCCGTACCCACTTGAAGTTGTCAACATCCTTTTTAACTTGAGGTGCTTAGAACTGGACACAGTAATCCAGATGGAGTCTGACCAGAGCAGTGACTTCCTGGTCACTGAAAATCATTTCTGAGGCCTCCGACAGGCCTAGAAAGGCCCTCAGAGGCCTCAGAAATGATTTCCGGTGTCCCGGAAGTGATATAGCGGAACTGCAGTATATGAAATGTGAAAGGGCAGGGGACCACTGTACAGCATTTGGGGCTCTTTAGTCAGGAAAAAAAGGTGTCTGCGGGGGGATATAATTGAGACATACAAAATAATGCAGGGCATGAGTCAAGTGGATAGAGGGATACTCTTCTTCCTCTCACAAAATACCAGAACTAGGGGACATCCACTCAAACTGAGGGTTGTGAGAGTGAGAAGAAACAAAAGAAAATACTTTACCCAATGTGTTGTTAATCTGTGGAACTCACTGCCATAGGATGTGGTAATGGCATCAGGCCTGGATGCCTTCAAAAGGGGACTGGACAGATTCCTGGAGGAAACGTCCATCACAGGTTATAAGCCATGATGGGAATGTGTAATCTCCAGTCTTAAAAAAAACACAGGGTACTTCAAAGGCCAGATGCAGTTCAGTGGTATCTGGAGACAGATATCTAGTCTTATGTGTTCCCAGAGGCATTTGGCGGGGCCACAGTGAGATACAGGGAATTGGACTTGATGGGCCCTTGGCCTGATCCAGCATGGCTCTTCTTATGTTCTTATGCAGGGAACTACACAGCAGAGATATGGAAATCTGTTTCTCCTTCCTCTTGCTTTTCTCAAAATCTGGTTGGTTGGTGATTTCTAAAAACTCTGGGGAGAAATTGGGCAAAACCTGTTTTTTTCAGGGGTTTTGTCCATTTTTCTCTAAAGGTTTTTTCCCCCGTAGCTTCAAAATTTCTGGAAATTTTACATCTCTAATTACATGACTGACTGATGGAATGATTGATCATATTTTTATCCTGCCTTTCTCCTTAAAAGGACCCAAAGCAGTTGACATCATTAAAGGTTTTTGTCTGCTCGTGTAAGGACAGCAAAGATGAGGCCAACCTGGTCTCCTGTGGGAGGGAGTTCTAAAAGCTGGGAGTAACAATGATGAATGTTACTATATGCTTATCATCTCCCAGTCTGAGAGGCAAGACTATGTTGATGCCAGCATTGTTTTGCTAAAAAAGTGGATACATTTTTACAACACATTTCTCGTCTTTAACATAAATAAAACTATCTGGGGTATCCGGTTTAAATAGTTATTGTAAAATGAAATGATGTTAGTACTTATGGGTTTGCATCTCTGGGCACTTTACTGGAGATTGGAGAGCCTAGATTCAAGATTTGAGCAGTGTGGGTGAACTTCATACCTTTCTTGAATTAGATTTCACGTTTCTGGAACTCAGTCTCTTTCTAAATCAATAACCATTCTTTGATAGACTTACTTCAAAGTCAAGTCAGTCACTGTCACTACCTAATCATAATCCAAGATGTGGCTTTCATCTTACAGCAAAATACTGTTTTTATCAAAAATATGAGGAAAAGCGCTCATATGCTTTGGGGAAGCAAGAGTTTGGACAATCCATAAAAGCAGTGGGCCAGCCGTGCCATTCAGCAAATTGAGGGAGGGGACTTAGAAGACAGATGTTGGTGACAGCTTGTGGAAACCTGAAAGCTGTTTCTTTAAAGTGCCCTCATTAAAGATGGGCACGAATCGAAAAAATGATGTTTTGGTTTTTCATTTTTCATTGCGGATCCGTTTTGGTTCGTTTTCATTTTTTGTGAATTTTTTGAAAAAATTTCGTTTTGTTTTTTCATTTTTCATTTTACCCGCTTTTTGCACAATTTAAAGCATTTCCACACACGGACGTCCCCCAACGAACCAGACCAGAGGAAAAACACTAAAATAAATTGATGCTGGCAGAGACACAGTATACACTAGGTACGCAGGGAGGGTGCAAAGGCAGCGGCGGGCGTTGCCCTGGGTGTAAGGCAGCTGCAGAGTGACTGCACTGCGGGGAAGGGGAGGGTACTCACTGAGAGGTACACATGCACACAGGGAGGCTGCAAGAGAAATCTCTTCTTTCTCTCCCCTAAGAGCCAGGCTGAAGCCAGCAGGAACAGAGACACACACCTGCCTGGCTGGCCTAAAGTAACAAGTTGCAGAGACAGCAGTCCCACCCTAACTCCCACCGCAGAATGCAAGGAGGATGAGGGCTGCCAAAGCTTTTTATGCCCTCTGTGGCTGCCATACCTACCCAGTCTGCAACCTGGGCATGCTATTGGTTGAAATTGTCCAAGAATTTACATGATCCCATCACATGCCTTCCATTCATCTTGTGGCTGGAATCCATTTTGTGTTATCCTTAAAGGGAAACAAAAAAATACATTGTGATGGGAGAAAGACAAAAACAAACATTTTAAGGACCGCAACCCCCGGTAGGTAATAATTTCAAATAATTATCACTGTGTTTTTACAGATGTCCAGGGTGTTTTAATACCCAAGAAATCAATATTAGGCATCTGGCAGCCATTTTGGGTTGATGTCCCCTAACTCCCCTTAAAGGAAAGAAAATACAGAAATCTGAGAAAAGACATAAATGCACGTTTTAACGACCCCAACCCTCCTGGTAGGTATTATCAGGCAGAATAAATAATTATCGCTGGGTATTTACGGATATTCAGGACATTTTTTAACATTTAAAAACAGCTCATTTTATTGTGCGTCACCATTAACGAAAATGAAACACAACGAACCTAATTTTCATGGTTCTGTTCTGTTCGTTCCAATTTCATCACAATTTTTGTTATTCGTTTCATTACGTAACAAAACGTATAACGAATAACGGATTGAAAAAAATTCATTTCGTGCCCATCTCTAACCCTCATGTCTGAAGGATAGTGCAGGATGCAATGTTACTGCTAGTTCTGCTGCCAATCTGCTTGTGGAAGGGGTGGGAAGTGCCATTTTCACCATAGCCTTGGGCAGAAAAATATCTGGAGCATAGCCTGAAAGAAGGGCAGTAGAGTTTTAAAACTTGATCTGAGCAAATATTCTTCCCTCACTTTTGTGTTTATTTTCCTCAGTCTCACAGATCGTACAGCATCCTTGCCCAAAGACCCTAGATAGAAAGGAAAACCTGTGGGCCTCTTTGAAAGGGGTGACGTCACAGCCTCCGTCATTGTTTCTGGGCCTCCAAGCAATCAAACAACACAAAGTAGCTTAATATAAGCCTAGTTCCCTTGACCACCACATGGTGATGTAAGGCCTCCATCACTGGAGTGTGACTACTCGAGAGAAATTTGCTAAACTGATATCATAACTCTCTCCCGCAGGCCTTGTGTCTTGTTTCCGTGCAGCATCGCTACATAAAAATGAGCAACCACAATTATCACTCACAGAAAACAGACACACGAAAAACCTTGCCAAAGAATATGATGTCTTCTGTTACCAACAATCGCCTAAAGGGCAAATAATAAATATCAGCTCATAATAAATTACAAGTGCCTCTTTGACTCTTAAGTAACACTTCTCTCTTTATCCAGGGCTATACTAATGAATGAGAGGCTTAATAAAAGCAATCACAATCCAGCCCAAGTTAAGCACTTTCAAAGTCTCATTGATTTCAAAGGGAGAGATTAAAGGACATCTGCCTGATTAAATCATTCCCCTTGAAATCAGTGGAACTTTGGAAGTGCTTCATGTTGACTAGACTGCACTCCAAATGATGATAAGCAATGTTTAAATACAGGACATTTGAAGTTCGACATTTCCCATCTATGAATGTGAAGATTATGCTCCAAAGAATAATGGCTGAAAATATTAAGATGCAGTAATGAGCACTGAGCATCAACAGATGTAACTTGTAAAAGTTACATCTATAGATTGCAACTCCCAGAGTTCACCAGTAGAGATGGGCACAAAATGAATTTTTTTCATTTTGTTATTCATTATTCGTTTTGTTATGTAATGAAATGAATAACGACCCTAGGGGCAAATTTAACACGAAACAAACTGAGAACAATTGGTTCGGTTAGGTTCGTTTCGTTAATGGGGGGTGGAGATGTCTCCTACCTGGTGCTGGTCCGGAGGTCCTTTTGCACTGAGCTGCACAGAGGGAGCACGCAACTCATCGGTGCCATCAAGGGACGTGGCGGGCTCGAGCCTCAGCCCAGCCCCGGGAGAAGAGATAAGAAGCAGGCCGCGTTTAGGTGGCAGAGCAGCACGGCTTCAAAGCCGCCCCCTTGTGCCTCCCTCCCATGGCCTGTTATCGTGGGGCCGATCGGGAGGGGAGATAAGAGGCCGCGCTTAGGCAGCCAGAGCTGCATGGCTTCAAAGCCGCCCCACTTTGCACCTCCCTCCCTTGGCCCGATATTGCAGGGTCGATCAGGAGGGGAGATAAGGAGGCCGTGCTTAGGTGGCCAGAGCAGCGCAGCTTCAAAGCTGCCACCCCTTGCATCTCCCTCCCGCAGCCAGTTATTGTGGGTCCGATTGGGAGGGGAAATAAGGAGGCTGCGCTTAGGAGGCCAGAACAGCATGGCTCCGACACCACTCACCCTCTTTATTCCTCCCACGCCCATTCGTAGGCACCCCACAGCTCCAACCAGGCCCCAGGGGCCACACAGTGGGTGCTGGAAAAAAAGCAGGTAAAGCAAATAACAAATTAATGAAACAATGAAATGAATTTTTTTGCAAAAATTCACAAAAAACAAAACAAAACGAAACGAAATGAAATGAAACACATTTTTTTTATTCATGCCCGTCTCTATTCCCCAGTACTGACCTGAACATCTCTTGTCTTGGAAATCTGCACATTTTCAAGGATTAGGATGATAGTGAAGTAAGAATGTGCATGAAACCTGCATTCATTAGATGTGGGTTTTAATACTTAAATCCTAAATCAGCTTGGGTCTAGCTGACCAGAATAAGTGTTTCCCTTCATATGTACCTATCTAGCCACCAAGGTTTTTTTCCTGCTGTTGTCCATTTTGTGTGTGTGCCAACTGAGGTGAGTTAGAGATTAGGTCCGGGGGGGGACACCTTTCACATATCAGTGGAATTACTTTATTGGGAGCAAACATTAGATTCCCCCTCCCCCGGTATCTGATGAAGACCAGTTGCAAGAAGGACAAGACGGGATGGCTGGAGTGGAAAGGCACTGAAGCACAAGAAGTGGGCAATCAAAATTATTCCAGACCCCTTTACTGCATCATTAAAGAACAAGGAAGAGTCCTTGTGTTTCAATTCAAGACAAGAACAAGAAGCTTCTGGTCACCCAAGAAGAACAAAATAGACGAGTCAAATATTTTCATGAAACCCTCAACTAGCCAGACCCAATCCGTGCATACATCTTCAATGAAGAGAACATTCAACAAGAACTTCCACGAACACCAATAAGATCACTATTGAAGAAGTGAAGATTGTGACTGGAAGCCTTGAAATCAACAAGGTAGCTAGTTTAGACAAGCTATTTGAGGAAACCTTAAAGTATGGTGCCCAGGCCATGGCAGAAGAGCTGACAAAGTTGTTCAACAAGTGTGAGCAAATTGGTGTCATCCCAGAGGACTGTCAAAGAGGAGCATGGCTAATGTCCCCAAGAAAGGTAACACCTCAGAATTCACAAACTGGTGGGGCATCACCTTTCTCTCAGTGTCTGGGAAGGCATTTTGTAAAATCCTCCTCAGATGGTTGCAAAGTGCCCTTGTTCAATGTCTGAGATCAGAACAAGTAGGATTCCACTGTGGAAGGTCCTGCAGTGAACACATCTTCATTAAGAAACATCATAGAACAATATACTGAGTATTGGCACCTGTTAGCCATCAATTTTATCAATATATTTTTTTTAAAAGCTTTTGATAGTGACCACTGAGAGTCCCTTTGGCAGATTCCATGTCTGTATGGTCTATCAACAGTCTTTGTTATCATCTTTAAGAACTTGTACCAGTGACTGAGCTGCTGTGCAAAAATTGAGAATGGCTATATGGACATCTTTGAGAATACCACCAGGGTCAGACAAGGCCGCATCTTGTCCCCACTCCTCCTTCTTGTGGGCCTTGTCTATGTCATGTGGTGAACTGGAGTACAGTCGTCCATTGTACAGACCAAAGTTATCTTGGCAACATGGATTTTGCCAATGATATCACTTTGCTTGAGGAAGATGGACCAAAACTGCAGCATGCCAGGACTGTCCTGGATGAAGAGGCAAACAAAATTTGCCTTAGGATAAGTACTAAGAAGTGAACAATCATGCAGGTGAGTTCATTAGCACCAATAGGTATGCTGGCGATCAGATATAAAATGTTAAGATTATCTGTAGCTAATAGAGAATGTTTTAGAACAGGTTGGATAATGATTTCTTTAACATGAGGATGAAGAAGAGAGAAGAATTCACAATATTCATGACCTAATTCACAATCACTCCATTGGCAGCTTTTATGAGCCAAGCTGAACTGGGGTCAAGCAAGGAGGTAGTAAGCCTGCAGCAAAGCAGCACCCTGGGGACTCTCTTCACTAATACAGAGTCAAACGGAGCCATCTGAGCAGAGAAAGAGGGTGCAAGTATTGATTCCCACTCAGTCAATCAACCTGCTTGTTGTGGAATCAAGGTCAAAATGGGTGGCCTTGAATTTGGATTTTTAAAAGGATGCTAATTGATCACAGGTGAAATCACCAGGACAAGGTTGCTGCTGATCAGGGTCATGAACAATCTGGAAAGGTTCTGCTTGCAAGTTCATGGCCTTCTCAATTATTATAATATTACAAGCTTTCCCCCTCCATATTTTCAAACCATCAGAGTCCCTCCTGGTGATGATCTTGGTCCAATTTTGGTCCAATTGATGCTTCTTCCATCTGCTCTCTAGCCATCTCCTAGTTAACTTCATAGCTTGCAACCCATCAGTAAACCAGGGAACCAGGTAAGCTCTGAAGTGGAGAGGGTTTGTGGGAGTACAACATGGGGAAATGCCAGAGTCAGGGGTGCAGTTTGAACCACACCAGTCTTGTGACCTTGAGTACAATAGATGGAACCCATTAGTCACAGTTTACCAGTGCAATTTACACCACTGACTTAAACACCAATATAAATAACCAATTAGCATCTGTACAAAATGAGAATTAGGCCCTGCTCCGCCGTGCGCATGCGCGGCGGGGTTTCTTTGCCCCCCCCCCGCGCCGGAGGACATCGCGAGACGAGAGCGGCTGCTCTCACGAGGCCGGGGGAAGCACGGGAACGCGCCGCCTATAAAGGGCGCTGCCGCCATTCCCCCGGCCTCTTTTCGGCGCCAACGCAGCACGGAGCAGGGAGCTGTGGATCGGCGGCAGAGGAGACCTAGGAGCGGCGGCGGCGGAAGAGACTCCGGAGCGGCAGCGAGTCAGCGGCGTGTACGGCGGCGGCGGCAGTGAGACCAACGGCGGTGGCAGCAAGACCGGCGGCGGCGGCAGCGAGACCGGCGGCGGCGGCGGCGACAGCGAGACCGGCGGCGGCGGCGGCAGCTAGACCAGCCCCAGCAGCGGCGGGCGGAGGGTCTGGTGCCGAGCAGCCGAGCGGCGGAGAGCAAGGGCGGTGAGCGAGGCGGCGGCAGCGGCGGCGTGACCTGGAGCGAGCAGCCCGAGAGGACAAGCACCGAGTCGCCGCGGGGTTTCGGCGGCACGACTGAGAGAGAGGGGGGAATCGAGCGGCTCTGCCGAGCAACACGCCCCGCGAGGCAGAGGAGGTTTTGGCGGGGCCGTGCTCCCCACCTAGGTTTGAGGGGAAGCGCGCGGTGGGGGCGGCCCTATTCCCACCCGCGTTACAGGCAGGGAGGCGTGGGGGAATAACCGGAATCAGGAGGCCACGTGGGCGGGCAAACAGTAGGAGCGGCTCGGGCGAAGAGGTGAAAGGGAGCATGGCGCCTAAGGGTCAGAAGGGGAGAGGAAAGCGGGCAGCGAAGCGGGCCCAGCCGGCCGAGGGGGAACAGGAGGGGATGGATCACGGAACCCTGGTGGGGGAGACCGAGCAAGGGGCAAGCCAGGAGCGGGCGGAGGAGCTGGATTTCGAGTCCGCCCAGCTGGCTTTACTCGAGAGCTGCATGGCCAGGCTGGAGGCCCTCGAGGGACAACGAGGGGTGAGAGGGGAACAGAGGCCACCGCAGCAGCAGGAGCTTGGCGACCCCCAGCAGGAAGCCAGGGCGCGCAAGCGGGCAAAAATAATGGAAGTTTTGAACAATATGTCTTCCAGGCTTGCGGCCTTGGAGAATGGCGGCAATCAGAGAGAGATAGATGGGGGACAGGCAGCTGTGGCTGCGCTAGGAAGATGTGTAAATTCAAACATGAATGTACCAATTGTGGGGGTACCCATGCTGCAGTCAACTGTAATCGGGGCAGGGCCCAAAGAGTTGGGGGGAGAGATTCCGGAGCCCATAGCAGACCCACCCAAGCAGGGGCAGGACTTCCAAAAGGGGCCCAGCCCAATTAAAGTTGAAGTGCTTAGCCGATGGCTCGAGGCCTACCCAGACAGGGAGGCGGCCGGCATTTTGCTAGAGGGCTTTAGGGAGGGATTTAGGATACCGGTCGCAGGGGAACGGCGGCCGAGTGAGGCTAGAAACCTAAAATCAATTAAGGGGTGCGAGGGGATAGCAAGGGAAAAGATACAGAAGGAGCTGAAGGAAGGGAGAATTTTGGGCCCTTTTAGTAGACCGCCCATACCAAACCTCAGGGTTTCGCCACTGGGGTTAGTACCCAAGAAGGCATCCGGCGATTTTAGACTGATACACCACCTATCATATCCGGAGGGCATGTCTATTAATGATGCCATCCCGCACGAGTTGTGCACTGTCCGATACACTTCATTCGACGCGGCCGTACGCATGATCAGAGCTTGTGGGGTGGGAGCGGAATTAGCTAAATCCGACATTAAGTCTGCCTTTAGATTACTACCAGTCCACCCGGACGACTTTGAGTTGCTGGGTTTTCAGTTTGATGGGAAATACTATATGGACAGGGCTTTACCCTTCGGCTGCTCGGTGTCCTGTGCGGCCTTCGAGCGCTTCAGCACTTTTGTAGAATGGAAGCTGAAGCAGGTGACGGGGCTGAAAACAACAGCTCACTATCTAGATGACTTCGTTTTCTGCAGTAGGAAGGGATCCGGGAGGTGCCAGCTCTTGCTAGACGCATTTCGTAGCCTAGCAGCGGCATTGGGTATGCCCTTAGCCGAGGAAAAGACGGAGGGCCCAGCCACGAGACTAACATTTCTGGGCATCGAACTGGACACGTGGCAGCAGTCGTCCAGATTACCTCAGGACAAGTTGACCAACCTCACACAGCGTCTGCAGGCCCTCCTGGTTAGGAAGAAGGTAACCCTCAGGGAGCTCCAGGAGATAGTAGGCCACTTGAACTTCGCCTGTAAGGTGGTAGCACCGGGCCGTGCCTTCATAAGACGGCTGTGCACGGCCATGCGGGGTTTGACGAAACCTTTCCATAGGGTGAGGGTGACCCGCGGCATGCGTGAGGATTTGGAGGTCTGGCTTCGTTTCCTGCATGGTTTTAACGGGATATCCTTCTGGAGGACGGAGCTCTGTCTCCAGGCAGAGTTTCAGGTTCAGACAGACGCAGCTGGGGGAATGGGCTACGGCATGTATTGTAGAGGCCGGTGGTGCTACGGGAAATGGCCGAAGAGGTGGCACGAGGAAGGGATCACTAGGGACCTCACCTTCCTTGAGTTTTTTCCCATTGTGGGAGCTCTTTGGCTCTGGGCAGAGGAATGGGCAAACTCAACAGTTCGCTGCTGGTGCGATAATATGGCGGTGGTGCATGTCATTAATAATCTCTCAGCTAAATCGGAGAGGGTTATGAGACTGGTACGAGCGTTCGTCCTCCGCACCTTACGATTTAACGTGCTAATTACCGCTAAGCATGTGCCGGGCCTTGACAACAGCTTAGCGGATGTCCTTTCCCGCCAGCAGGTCGACCGGTTCAGGGACATGGCACCGGGATGCCACCCACAACCAGTGGACCTGCCGGACGAGGTATGGGTGATTGGCGAAGGGAGGCGGAGCGTGCCATCGGATTAGCCCTGGCGCCCAGAACCCGCCAAGCATATGGTGCGACTGTGAAGGATCTTGAGTATTTCAGGGCGCAGCATGGGTGGGGCGAGGTCTGGCCAGCCCCAGTTGAGCAGCTCCAGTGTTATGTCGTACATTTGTATCGGAGGGGCCTGGCCCCTGGGTCAATGCAGGGCAAGCTGGCGGGGCTTGCTTACCACGCCAAGGCATTGGGTTGCCGCGACACCACTGGCGATTTCAGAGTTAGGAAGATGGTGGAGGGGTATGCGAAGGAGCGGGGCCCCCAGAGGGACAGCAGGTCGCCCATTTCGCTGGACCTCCTCTCCCGGGTGATGGACCAGCTACACCAGGTATGCGCAGATGACTATGAATCGGCGCTATTCAGGGCAGCTGCGTCAACAGCCTTCTTTGCAGCGCTCAGGGTGGGGGAGCTGGTCGCAGCAGGTAAGGGAGATACATCGGCTACAGCCCTCCAGTGGTCGGACGTGACCATGTTGGACAGCAAGCTGAAATTGCGGATTAGGAAGTCTAAGACGGACCAGGCAGGGAGGGGGGCGGAGGTGGTTTTAGGCCCCTATGGGCAGAAGGACATGTGCCCGGTAGCCCTGATGGAGCAATTTCTGAGGTTGAGGGGCGAAGGCAACGGGTACTTATTCCGTCATAGGGACGGAACGTCCCTGACCAGGTACCAGTTCTGGAAGGTGACGGCCAGCGCCCTCGAGGGGGCCGGGGCGAAGGGCATTAAGTTTGCCACGCACTCCTTTCGCATAGGGGCCGCCTCGACGGCAGCAGCTCTGGGTTACACCCCCGATGGTATAAAGAGGATTGGACGGTGGAAGTCGGAACGGTTCAGAACGTATATACGCAAGTTACCAGTATGCCCTAACCCAAATGCTTAATTATCGTTACAGGTAGTGAACAAGGCGGGGTGAGGCTGAGAGTGCTGATCCTCGGCCACAGTTTCGTATTTTGGGCGGCAAGGCACGCAAGCAGGTCGCCTTGGGGAAGCAACCTTGGCCTGGGTGCATCGGCGCAGATTGAATGGCACGGAAGGCGGGGAATGCGGTGGGCAGAGATCCTCCCAGAAGCCTACAGGCTGGCGGAAGGAAAACCACCCGACATATTGGTGATTCACGCGGGGGGAAACGACATCGGCAAACAAACGGGCAAGTCGCTTGTTTTGGAGATCGTCAGAGATCTCGAACAGCTAAGAAGCGCCTTCCCTACCATGAAGATCGTATGGTCAACAATCATCCCAAGGTTGATCTGGGCACCTGGGGGTGCATGCGTGGGCTTGAATCGGGCTAGGCGGAGCGTGAACCGGGAGGTGTCCCACTATCTGGAGCTATGGGGCGGAGTCGTGATCGGTCACCCAGGCATCGGCGTAAAGGACGCTACATTGTTCCGGCCGGACGGAGTGCACCTCAACGGCGAGGGGTTGAACATCTTTCTGGAGGACCTAAGGAGGGGGCTGCAGGCTGAGGTCAGCAGCTTTCTGGGTGGGCTCGGTGCATAGCAAGCTTGCACCGGCCGTGGCGGGTAGTGCGGATGGGTTGGCAGGAGGTGAGAATATATCATACCCAAAACTCTAACCCCAAAACCGGTCGCGGCTGACCAAGAGGTGCCCGCAGGCGGGGGAGGGGTTGGGCAGAACACCACGGGGTGGGGGCAGGTCACGTGATGGCACCCCCAGCCACGTGGAGGAATTGGATGCTCGCCTCCCCTTTCGGAGGCATTTAACTTGACTGCCCCCCGTAAGGGGGGGTAGAAGACTCGCCCAAACCTGCAATGTGTTACGTCATATCCGCACTACTTAGCCCCCTCCTTATGATGGTGTATCGTGGACATGCCTGGCTGTGATGTTGCTGTGACGTTATTTCCTATTGGTTGCAATAAACCTGGCCCGTGGAGAATCCCAACATGGTTGTCTCGCGTGTTCATTCCGGCTCTGGGGGGGCAAGGCCCTGCTCCGCCGTGTGCATGTGCGGCGGGGCTTCTTTGCCCCCCCCGCGCCGGAGGACATCGCGAGACGAGAGCGGCTGCTCTCGCGAGGCCGGGGGAAGCGCAGGAACGCACCGCCTATAAAGGGCAGCGCCGCCATTCCCCCAGCCTCTTTTCGGCGCCAACGCACCCACCCACCCTCCCTTGAATCGGACAGTGTGAGGTAACTGGTTGCCTTTTAGGGACCGGATAGGAATTTTTTCCCCATACCCGCATTGGCCCAGGAGTGATGGGGTTTTTCGCCTATCCCACACTGTACCGGAGGGCGGTGGTATCGGCCAGGTGGTGGCAGGCGGGTAGTGCGGATGGGTTGGCAGGAGGTGAGAATATATCATACCCAAAACTTTAACCCCAAACCCGGTCGCGGCTGACCAAGAGGTGCCCGCGGGCGGGGGAGGGGTTGGGCAGAACACCACGGGGTGGGGGGCAGGTCACGTGATGGCACCCCCAGCCACGTGGAGGAATTGGATGCTCGCCTCCCCTTTCGGAGGCATTTAACTTGACTGTCCCCCCGTAAGGGGGGGTAGAAGACTCGCCCAAACCTGCAATGTGTTACGTCATATCCGCACTACTTAGCCCCCTCCTTATGATGGTGTATCGTGGACATTTTTATTTATTTATTTATTTATTTATTTATTGTATTTATACCCCGCTTATCTACAATGTGTACTCTAAGCGGCTTACAAACATCAAGGCCTCAATAGCCATAAAATTACAAAAGACAAGATAATCAAATAATAATGACACTAAACAGATTAAAAGCCTAATAGCACCTCAAGGCTAAACAATGATAAATAAAATAGTTTGCGATGGCGGAGGAGAAAAGAAAAAACAAACAAAAAAAAAAAACAAAAAAGTTAAAAATCGCCAAAGGCCTCCCGGAAAAGGTAGGTCTTTAACGCCTTCCGGAAGGCCAGCAGGGACTCTGCAGAGCGCACTTCACTGGGGATGGAATACCAGAGGCTAGGGGCCGCCACTGAGAAAGCCCGGGTCCGAGTACTCGTCCTCCGGGCTTCACGAGGGGTGGCGACCCGAAGCATGTGCGCTCGCACCTGCCGAACGGGACGGGCCGAGATTGATCGCTGAGCGATACGCTCTGCCAGGTAGTCCGGTCCCAAGCCATGGAGGGTTTTATAAACTAAAACCAAGACCTTGAATCTAATCCGGGCTGCAACGGGCAGCCAGTGCAGGCGGGCCAGAACTGGGGTGATGTGGTCATAACGACGCACACCAGCCACCAGCCTGGCCGCCGCATTCTGAACCCGCTGCAGACGCCGGAGAAGAGTCAAGGGCAACCCCATGTAGAGGGCGTTACAGTAGTCCAGCCTCGAGATCACCAGAGCTTGGACCACTGTTCTCAGAGAGTTCGCGTCGAGGTACGGGCGGATCTGGGCGATCCGACGGAGATGGTAATAGGCGGACCTGGTCACCGACGTCACCTGGGCCTCCATGGTAAGCGCCGGGTCCAGGAGCACACCCAGATTCCGCGCCCTCTCCGCGAGCTGGAGGGAAACTCCCCCCAGACAGGGGAGAGGGCCACCGTACCCCGACAGCGAGCTCCCGAAGAACATGACCTCCGTCTTCTCGGGGTTGAGCTTAAGCCTGTTCGCCCCGGTCCAAGCCAGTACGGCCCCCAGGCACCCGTCGAGGACTTCCACAGCTTCCACAGCAGAGGTGTTAAAGGAGAGATAGAGCTGCGTGTCATCAGCGTACTGATGACAGCAGACTCCAAAACTCTTGATGACCCCCGCCAACGGCCTTACGTAGATGTTAAACAGCATGGGGGACAGAGACGACCCCTGTGGAACCCCACAAGGGAGGATCCAAGGGGCCGATAACTCCCCCCCATGCTGCACGTACTGTGGACGGCCCTCCAGGAAGGAACGGAGCCAACTGCGAGCAGTGCCTCCAATTCCAACCTCAGAGAGCCGGTCCAACAGGATACCGTGGTCGACGGTATCAAAGGCCGCTGACAGATCCAGGAGGACCAACAGGGTAGAGCAACCCCTGTCGGCCGCCCGGAGAAGGTCATCTTGCAGGGCGACCAAAGCTGTTTCGGTACCCCGGCGAGGCCTGAACCCGGACTGGCAAGGATCGAGGCACTGCCGATCCTCCAGGTATGACTGCAGCCGGACCGCCGCCACCCTCTCGATCACCTTGCCCATAAACGGGACGTTGGCGATTGGGCGATAATTTGATAAGTCGTCCACCGCCAGGCCAGGTTTTTTCAGAATGGGCTTTACCACCGTCTCCTTCAGACGAGAGGGAAAAACCCCCTCGCTGAAGGAGGCGGTGGCGATGACAGAAGCCCATTCGGCCATAGTCCCTCTGGCAGCTCTAATTAGCCAGGCAGGGCAAGGGTCGAAAGGGGTGGAGGCAGGCCGGCAATGCGCCATAGCTCTGGAGATCTCGACAGCAGAAACAGGCCCAAGCGCATCCAACCGAGGCGACGAAGGCGGACCAGCATCTGGGGATGGCGGGGCGGGACCACTGCAACCGGAGTCAAGACCGGCACGGATGGCCTCTATTTTAGTTCGAAAGAAGGCTGCAAATTGCTCACTACTGAACTCAGTAGGAGGAGGCCTGGCCAGACTAGGATTGCTGAGGCCTGGCTGTGACGTTGCTGTGACGTTATTTCCTATTGGTTGCAATAAACCTGGCCCGTGGAGAATCCCAACATGGTTGTCTCGCGTGTTCATTCCGGCTCTGCGGGGGCAAAGTCCTACAGATGGTTTATCCTTTATTATTGTTTAGTTTTTAGTTGATACAAAATATCTCAATAAGCAAGTGATGGTTTTATAATAAAAAGCAACTTATAGGGAGGAGTATAGAAGGGTATAATACATTGTTTGTAACCTCTCAAATAAGGTTGAAGGTATGCTTTTGGTTTATAAAACCCTCAGTGGCTTGGAGCCTCAGTATCTGGCACCAGAGTGTTGCTGGCACTCTTGTTATGGGTGGCCACCCCCAGGGAAGCCCATAAGGTTTCCACTCATAATCAGGCTTTCTTGATGGGCAGTCCGTCTCTGTGGAACAAACTGCCAACAGTGGTTTACCAAGCAGAGTCCCTACCATCTTTTTAAAAAGCTTTGAAAACCTGGCTGTTTAAAGATGCATTCGGCAATCAGTAGTTGCTTACTGTTGTTGTTCCCCTGATTTTCTGTTGTTGTTTTCTTGGTCCTTTTTCTTCTGCCTTTGTGCCTCTTGCCCCGTTTTATTCTTTTTCTGCATTGTTATTGTTATGGTGTTTTATTATTATTTTTTCATTGTTTTGTTTTTGTTCTAATTGTTTTCTACCTATTTGTTTGCTTTGTTAACCGCCCAGAGTTTCTGTTGGAAAGTCGGTGTGGTCTAAAAATAAATATATACTGCATTGCACTGGGTGGTATGTACTGTCACACTTGGTAGCACCACAAAACATGTAAGAGCACAGCACTCACACATCAGAAACACTGCAATCAGTGTGAATACGTCACATGAGATGTGCTTAGGATCATTCTATAAGACAATTATTTATGTGATAGGTTGACTCACACTCCAAAAGAGCATAGAGTTTATCATGGTCCCATCGTTTTGTATGAGTCCATACCTCAGAGGCAAGGAATGAGATGTTTTTATTAACACATGTTCCTACCTAATTGACCATTTGGGAAGTGGTAAGGAGAAATGGCTGTGATTTATGTTGCTTAAGAAATGTCTTAGAGCACCTCAGCCAGTCTGGTGCTCCCAGAGTGACAGATGAGCAAATGCCCATGGGTGTTGACAGCATGGTATTTATGGTATTTCCTTCTGAGACAATTAACTAACATATGCCAAGACCATAGGGATTATCTTTGAGCTACACAGTATGTAACTTTATCTGAAGAGAAATATAATATTTTACAAGTTTGACAAAGCAGAAGAAAGATTAAATTGATTCATTTAAACAATGCAGTTGGGTTTTTTTCTCACCCGCATGACATCTCAAAAAGATTATCTCTTTGGCCATACTTTTTGTGTGGTGGGAAGTGTCTCCCCTATTCCTTAAAATTGTGGGCATTTATTGCAAACAGTAATGTGCCAATAATTGAGATCTGCTGGATCATTTTTACCTACTGCGATTTGTTTTGGCTTTGGCACAAGTGCAGCATGATCATCTAGGTTGTTTGAAATCACGTTAATTTCAGTGTTATTTAAGAGTCTTAATGCTGTGTAAGGTTTGCAAGTCTGACTGGTGAAACTGGCATAGACATCAGATATATGGAAGAGATCATTATTTAGCATGGGGTGCATTACTGTATACCACATAGCCACTTTCACTATATATTTCATACACTTACTTTGAAGCATCCTTAAAGAGAGGGCAAGTGATACATTTATTAGACCACATACATCCCCCCCCCAAAAAAAACCCTAGCTTTCAACACATACAAGCGTTCATCTGGTTGGGCATCAAATGTCATCAATATATTGTGGATGGTCCATAAAAAGCACATGAAAGTCCCCAAAGTCATGGCAGATGTCCAAACCAGGTCTGTTCCTTGAAAGTGAGTTCCAAAACGCAGGGTTCAAACACAGGTTGGGGGGCATCAGTTTCAAATTCCACTCCTGATGGAAGTTCCTTGGATTTTCTTTCTCAACTCTCCAAATGAAGGGGTGTATCCAGGTATTCTGTATCCACCACCCCCACCCCCAAATTGGATCTGCTGTGAACAAAGGCAAAGGCAGTAATTTATATAAAGCAATGATGAAAAGTTAATGTAGGGAGGAGAGGAAATAGAAGCTAAAAGGGTAGCCCTCCAAGAGACCAGAGATTGTTGGGCTACTGCAGCTGAAACTCCCTTGCCATCATGACCAGTGGTGGATGGATTCTGATGTTGTTATACAGTATTAGGAGTTTGGTTTTTTGTGTTTCAGTTGGTTTAGTTGGTTGAAAACATTAATCAAGCCATGCTCTCCATTTCCTGTTGCTAAGGCAGTATTGGAGGCATGGATTGTTTTGTTCATGTACAGAGACATGGAAATATATCAGTATTTTCTTTCATGAAGCCTTCCTTGACACTGTAGAAATTGATATCTTTGCCACAGGATTATGGGATGGAAGAAGAAGAAGAAGAAGAAGAAGAAGAAGAAGAAGAAGAAGAAGA
>JAHTLZ010003547.1:16447440-16459545 GCA_023846285.1 Phrynocephalus versicolor
CTATCTATCTATCTATCTATCTATCTATCTATCTATCTATCTATCTAAACTTAAACTCCACCCATTTAGTGGACAAGTCACTACTCTGGAAAGTTCCCAGAAAATATCAAAAAAGTACACAACATTTCAAAAAAGCTCATACAAAAACATAAACCCATTTGGCAGACCATGGGAAGCATAAACCATACTATGACTTGGTGTATAAGAAATATGAAGAAAAAAAGGTCGGAGCAGGAGAGATTTATAGATATTTGGTCAGATTGGGAAATCAGAATGAAAATTTAATTAAATATAATTGGGAAGGAGATATGGATTTAAATACAGAAAAGATTCAGGCTATATTAAGGGGGATAAGAGAGGTAAAATTGGAAAAAATTAAGGATATGCAACTGAAGGTATTGCATAAATGGTATTATATCCCACAGAAATTAAATAGAATAAATAATAACATATCACAATATTGTTGGCATTGTAAAAAAGAAAAAGGTACTTTTGCACACATTATATGGAAATGCGAGAAAATACGAACATATTGGAAGAAAGTAGAAAATTGGTTATCAGAAATTACAAAGAAAAGGATTGAGCTAAAAATAGATCATATTTTCTTAGGGTCAGTAGATAGAGAAAAACAATGGAGAAGCATGAAAAAGATTGTGTACTATGGAATAGCAGCAGCTATAATGGTATTAAGGGTGGATGGAAGGACCAAGAAAAATGGAAATATGATAAATGGAAAGATTATATACATCACTTTTTTTTTTCAAAATGAATGGATACAAATTATGCAAGAAGGAAACACAAAAGGGAAACATAGAATTTTAAAGGAGTGGGAGAAATATATAAATTGGATAAAAGGGAAGCCTGAGAACGAGAAAAGGGCTAGACTATTCCATCATGCCTTAATAATATTTAACATGAAAGGGTAGTGAATTTGTGCTTGCTGGGGCGGGGGGAGGGTTAATGAGGAAGGGACCAAAGGACGATGTAATGTTTTTGGAAACTTGTAAAGACTGGAAATGTATGCTGTTACTTCCTCAATAAAATAATTTAAAAAAAACCATAATATGACTACAGACTACCTGCTCTCTCTCCCACTCTTGAAAGTTTAAGGTGTCATACTTACCCCTGACAGTCTTCAGAAAGCCATCACATTCCCCCCCCTTTTTTTTGCTCTGACTGGTGATGAAAATTTATTAATAAGAATTAATAAGAATTAATAGAATTAACTCAATATGAATAAAGCCGAAAACTATTATAAAGTGTTAAACCTGACTGAAGGTATTAGGTCATGCTGGCATAAAACACAAAATAGATAAGAACCCAGGTGCCAGCCTCTAGAAATAGCAAATTCTTGTGGTTAAACCAAGATAAAGGGAAGCGAAGATGGCACAGATAAGTGGGCACCATCTCATGGTGCCAAAAGCGTCATTTTCTGGGAATTCAATCTCAAACTAAAAATAGGCAAAAGCCATTTCTGAGAATTATGACGAAATACGTAAGCTGCGGTTACAGAAAGAGTATAAAAGACCACGGAAACCATCACTCCTGGATCCAGAGCAACAAGGCCGTTTGGCCGTGCTGTGCTTTGGACCATTAAGCTAAGATGTTTACTAACCTACCTCTGTACTGTATGTGTTCTGTTGAATCTCTGTCTGTCTTTAATAAACCTTTTGCTATAACTAAAAAAAAAAAAAAGGTGTTGTGAAATGTTGTGGTTTTGATAATTTTTTAGGTAGAAAGACAAGCTAGCAAGATACCATGAATTGTTAAAATATATAGCTCACACTAGTTTTCAATTTGTTTAAGATGAAAAAAAAAAGTTCTGTTAAAACACTGCAACAAGTAATCAGCTTTTCCATTGAATTTGGGAACCTATTTTTATTCTACATTTGCCTAGAAAACATTCTGCTTGTTTGTGTTGTGTCCACAGTCAGATGTGTTCATGTTTAGACATGAGACATATCTGAATGCCACCAGAACTGTTAATTCACTTAAAAAAATATGTTAAGTTAAAATATTATTTAGTAAATTTGAAATTTAGTACTCATTGTCTGCTATTTAAAACTATTTGCCTGTTTGTTTGTTCTGTTCTGTCCTTTGAATCTGCCTAGCTGGCACACTTTAATCAATTGCCCTGTGTTCATCAATCAGTGTTGTTCTATCAAAAACATATTTGGTGTGTGAATTTGTGCACTTAAATTTGGACTACAGTGGACCCTTGTATAACAAAGAGCTTGTGCAAATTGCCCCATCTTCAATGCATTCCTCTAGGAAGATCTGTATAAGAGAAAATTTGCTTAACACAATTTCAAATTGATTCCTTTGTGCAAGGTACCACTGCATTTAAAAAAAATTAACTTGTATAAGGCTTTGGTTCTGATATGCCCTAGAAATGGAAGAAGTTCATTTGAGTACTGATTTTTAGTAGAAACCTTTGTTAGGATGACATCCTGAAGATTTAAAACTTAGTAACAATATTAAAATCAAATACTGACATTTTAGGAAAAGTGGGGAATAAGATATGTTTTTTTTTTCTGTCCTGTTTTTGTGCTTAGATACAAAGCAATATATGTAATACATTTTAATCTAACAACCTATACAGCTGTCTCTCTGTGCTAGTAATCTTTCCTAGATCCACGCCTCTCATTGCAAAGCTGTACAAAAACACCTTCTGGTTCTTTGGCTGCTCCTGAGTTTTCGGATGAGTCCTGCCTGAGTCCAACTGTTGATCCAGTTAACCCTGCCATCTCAATCTACAATCCTGTTTCTCCTGTGGACACTGAGTCATTCCTGTCTCTTCTGATGTGCCGCTTCCTAATCTACACCTTTCAAGGAACGTCAAAGGCTGGTCTGCTGCTTCGTTGTGGGTCCTTCTCATCCCGACAGCCCCTGGTCTCACCGTTCCTGTCCGTTCTTGTGGCCGTATCAGCCCCATCCTTCAAATGGAGTGATACTGGACTTTATCATCACCTGCAGCCGTCTAGCTGTCTCAGCTGAAGCAAAACAACAGACTGGTTGCAGAGCCATGGAAGCAAAAAAGGCACTTTAAAGAGACTGTTTTGTTCCAACCACGGCAGTGTTTCTCCTTTTAAGACTCATCCTGAACTGTTATAATGGCAGCAAACTTCACCACCACCACAACCACCACAGACTGTCAGCGTGCCTTTTACTGGTCCTATTAGCAGATCTACCTGTTTATTTTTGCAGCCAAATCAACCCAGCACCTTTGCAGTTATTTACAACTGATGTTTAGAAGCAATTACTGTTTATGATGTTTTTGAAGCATACTGCATGTTCTGTATCTGTAATCTGTATCTGTAATTCAATAGCCTTACTGATTGCTGTTATGTATTACCTTACCCCTTACCTTACCTTTGTATTGTATAAGATACTTTCCCTGTGTCAACTGAACTTCTGTCATTCACAGAAAGGGCATCCACATATTTATTCATTTTGTTTAACAGAAAGGAACAGAAAGCTTCATTTTGTTTAGCAATCAAAGAAACAAAAAGTAATGGGCCCTATTTCACAGAATAGTTGTTCCCCAAATTCAGTTTGCCAAAGCTTCATTTTAACTGATGTCTATAGCCCTTCTATTCAGCCTTATGATATATATATGCATTGTCCATGCCCTCCTGATTCCCTTATGCCAATCTATTATACAGTTTAAAATGGTTTGCAAAAATAAGCCACTCCAGTTATTTGAATACACAATATCCTGGGTCTCTGCTTTACCTAACATTCAAACAGCAGAGCACCCCACTGTCAGTCAAATGAGACTTTAAATGAATTTTGTGTTATGGTTTTAATGTATGCTAAAAAAAAAAATGGGGGAAGTTGTGATTACACAAATTGCAATTTCACAGAATCTTAGGCCCTAAGCAAACAAGACCTCCTTACTGTTAACAAAAAGCATTATGTTACCTCAAGTAAATCAGCTATTAGATTACACCTACCCACAAAGAAAATAGATACACCTAGATATATGTCAGAATAGTAAAGTCCCTGCACTTACTCATTCATGAATATAGACAATACCTATACTGTTATAACTATACAAAAGACATACAATCAATCAGGCCCAATAAAGCAACACAGTTAAAGTAAATGGCCGCTGGAAAGTCTTAAATCATCCAGCAAACAAAAGGCTTAAGCAATTGATTGTTATACTTCGTAGCATTAGTTTCAAAAATAGTTTTTATTCTATTTTTTTCAACTTTCTCGAAAAAAAAAACGGGGGACTGATGAAAATTAATTAATAAGAATTAATAAGAATTAATAGAATTAACTCAATATGAATAAAGCTGAAAACTATTATAAAGTGTTAAACCTGACTGAAGGTATTAGGTCATGCTGGCATAAAACACAAAATAGATAAGAACCCAGGTGCCAGCCTCTAGAAATAGCAAATTCTTGTGGTTAAACCAAGATAAAGGGAAGCGAAGATGGCACAGATAAGTGGGCACCATCTCATGGTGCCAAAAGCGTCATTTTCTGGGAATTCAATCTCAAACTAAAAATAGGCAAAAGCCATTTCTGAGAATTATGACAAAATACGTAAGCTGCGGTTACAGAAAGAGTATAAAAGACCACGGAAACCATCACTCCTGGATCCAGAGCAACAAGGCCGTTTGGCCGTGCTGTGCTTTGGACCATTAAGCTAAGATGTTTACTAACCTACCTCTGTACTGTATGTGTTCTGTTGAATCTCTGTCTGTCTTTAATAAACCTTTTGCTATAACTAACTAAGCGTGGCAGCTTTGATGAACCACCAATATCATGTATTAACAACTTATATAGGTGCATTGGCAACTCACAAAGAAGAACAACCAACACCATATATTTTTAGATTAAATTTATTCTTATCACTGGTTATCTCTGTGCTCTCTCTTCTAGACCAAGAAATTACTGCATGAGAGAGGTAACTGCACACCCAAGACTTTCAGAACTAATGAATGTTTAAACATTTTACTTGTAATTTGGTATTCCATCCAGTATTTCATTATGTCTGATGAGGTGGATCTGTCCACAAAAGCTCATATTAAGACACAGGGTTAACTCTACTTATGAGTTCAGTCCATTCTGAATGCATGCTCATAAATTGAACAACTCGTAAGTACAGCAGCCATATCTAAACAAAATTAAAAAGTTTTAAAAATTGAAAAAAATTGTAAGGCAGCAGTTAAAACACCAACAGTTTTCTGTCTTTAGTTGAATTGATCGTAAGTAGAGCCGCTTGTAAGTAGAGGTACCATTGTATAACATTGAGTTTTTAACTTGTGTCTTATTTTGCTTTGTTCTATTCCTTTGCATTTTGCCTGATATAGAGAGCAACACTGATTCAAGAGGAAACTAAAAAACAAACAAATAAAAACAAAACAAACAAAAACTTAAAAAACAAAATAAAAAATTGACCAAACAAACAAAGACACACCCCAAGACAAAGACGTATACCCAGCCCAGTCCTGGACAAGTACAAATCTTACAATCCGATGTACCTCTTTTTGACCTGAACTCTGTCGTTGAGGAGGTTGCTTAATCCTAAAAGGATGGGCCCAAATTACTACAAATCTACTTAAGAACATAAGAACATAAGAACCATGCTGGATCAGGCCAAGGGCCCATCGAGTCCAGCTTCCTGTATCTCACAGTGGCCCCACTAAATGCATCTGGGAGTGCATGAGATTAGATATCTGTCTCCTGCAACCACTCCCCTGCATCTGGTCCTTGAAGTACCCTGGTTTTAAGCCTGGAGATTACACATCTCCCTCATGGTTTGTAACTTGTGATGGACTTTTACTCCAGGAATCTGTCCAATCCCCTTTTGAAGGCATCCAGGCTATATGCCATCACCACATCTTGTGGCAGGGAGTTCCACAGTCTAACAACACATTAAGTAAAAAAATATTTTCTTTTGTCTGTTCTCACTCTCCCAACCAACAGTCTGAGTGGATGTCCCCTAGTTCTGGTATTTTGTGAGAGGGAGAAGAGTGTCCCTCTATCCACTTGACTCATGCCCTGCATTATTTTGTGCATCTCAATCATATCCCCCCTCAGGCGGCTTTTTTCCAGACTAAAGAGCCCCAAATGTTTTAGCCTTTCCTCATAAGGGAGGTCCCCCAGCCCAGTAATCATTTTAGTAACTCGGTTTTCAGGTGCCAAGGAACCACCAGTTTCTTCAACATGGGAAGTGAGTGAGGGTTCAAAGCTGCATCTGTAAATAGAAAATCCCATATGCTGCAGATGTTTGTCCTTTTAACACACTAGAAATGTGGGCACAGTGACACAACAGATAGATAAATGGCTAGTTCATTTATCTCTACTTTTTCATACTGTAAAGGCAATAACATCTGAAGGTGCCCCCCCCCAAAAAAATATAGACATTAGAATACCTGTCCATTAGTAGGATTTCCAGTTCCTTGCCATAGCCAAATTAGTATAATACCGCTTAATAATAAGGTCATGATAATGAAATGAATGTCAAGGATTTCCTGTTGAGGCTTCTCCTTACTCAGTTCATCTTTGTGGCTTGTGTGTGTGTGTGTATGTGTGCGTTGTTGTTTTTCTGACCCCATCATATTAGCAGATTTCTCTGCAAAAATCACTTTTCCTAAGGGCATGATTTAGCCACTCTAGACACATAAACAAGATGAAAACTATACAGTCAATGAGAAGAGGGTGTGCATAAAGTTTCTTTTTACTGACAGGCTCAGCGGAGAATGAGAAAAACCCTGTCATATTGTTGATATGTATTTCCTTGTTGTGCCTTTTGGCATCCGTGGTTAATTAGATGAGCCCCAAACTGCTTTTTCTGCAAGTCTTTCCAATTCTTTCATTCTGCTTATTTGTCCAGCAGGCTTTAATCTGATTAGAATTTGCCTATTGGAAGGCAAAAAAATATATAGGCCAAAATCCTGTTTAGAAGTTCAAAAGTGTCATTTTTGCCAGAGGACAGTGGCACTGAAGGGTGAGGCTCGGGTGACCCAGAGAAAGCAACTGTGCTTCCAATTTCTTCCCTCCTGTCAACATCCACACGGGTTGAATGCAATAAGATAAAGGACGCAAGTGTAGATGTGTACGTTATATAGAGGGGAATCTATCACCACTACATTCATGGATGAGCTTTCATATTTAGAATTTATAGACCTACCAATAAAACTGGTTGCCTTCTTTTTAAAAAGAAAAAATACAAGTGTTTCTCTTTCAGCTCTTCCAAATATGCTATCAAATGTTACGTTCATCTCCTATGATGCTTTGTTTTCAACATCCATTTATCTCTGGAAGCTTGGCGTCTAATTTCTTCATATGATGTTAATAGCAGTGAATAGGCTTAGAGCATCTATGGCTGTCACACTGTGGAAGCTAATTGTATTGCTGATCAGTGATCACATGGCAACCACTGGGAATCTCTGAGCTTCTTAAGATAAACTTGTAATGGGTTGGATCTTGACTTTGCCTTCTTTCACACTGAATGTAGTGGGGAAGGGTGTGGGGTAGGGATGGGCACAAAATGAAAAAAATATGTTTTGTTTTGTTTCCTTTTGTCTCTCCCCCCACTTTTTTATTTCATTTCATACAATTTTTTTTAAAAAAAATGTACGAAATGAACCACTAACGAAATGGTTCATGGGGGCGGGGGCTGGAAAGTGTTGGGGGAAAAGTTTTTTTAAAAAAGCCCTGGACTTTAAAAAAAACTTTTCCCTCCCCCAAGCCCCACCTGTCAGCTGATCAGCACTGGGCTGGAGAAAATTTTCCCCACCCTAGCTCTGATCAGCTGGTAGGTGGGGCCTGGGGGGAGGGAAAAGTTGTTGTTTTGTTTTTTTAAAAGCTCCAGGCTTTTTAAAAACACTTTTCCCTCCCACCCCCAAATCCTGCCTGCTAGCTTATCGGTGCTAGGGTGGGGGAAGAAACCTTTTCCCCATCCTAGCACCAATCAGCTGGCAAGCCCAGAGCTTTTTTAAAAAAACGTTTTTCCCTTCCCAAGCAGCTTACAGATGGAACAAAATGGTTCATTTCAAGGGAAAAAAACACCATTTCATTTCGTCTGTAACAAAATGCTGCTTCCTTGCATCATTTTGTTTTGTTTCATTTTGTTACATAATGACACAATGAAACAGCATTTTGTTTTTCATTTTGTGCCCATCCCTAGTGTGTGTGTGTGTGTGTGTTTGCCTATTTCTCTCTACTGCCTCTAGCATCACCTTCTACACATTTCCAGGAGGCAGGGCATTTCACCCAATTAGTCCTGCGATTATGGCAGTCGCCAGATGAAATGTAACCTCTTCATTCCCTTCCAATGGTTGAGGTGTTAGCATTGTGTGATCTTTTACTTTGCTAAATTATAGTGATATAGTTGTGAATCACCATGGGAGGCAAATGATTCATGGCACTTCACAAGGCATACACTTGTGAAGTCCAGAGCAACCCCAACCATAGCAACACAATAAGTAGATAGTGACAATTATTTCAAAGGGTCATGAGTAGAGATGGGCACGACTCAGCGAAATTTTCATTTTCGTTTTCATTTTTCATTTTCGTTATGCAACGAAAACGAAAATGAAAAATTTCCAGAAAACAAAACGAAAACGAAAACGAAATGAACAATTTTGCCGTGTTTTTCGTTTTCGTTACGGCAGACACATTGCATTGAAAAGAATGCTAACGAAAACGAAAAAAATTGTTTTTGTTTTGTTTTTTCGTTTTGTTTTGTAACGAAAATGAAAACGAAAAATGCGCAAAAACCCCCGAAAAACTAAAACAAACCGAAACGGACCCCCTAAACGAAAAGCGAAAAATGAAAAATTATTTTTTTGAGTCGTGCCCATCTCTAGTCATGAGTACCATTTGTAGAAAATCTGGAGATATACACTCTACTAATGTCATTCAGAGAACTTTACAAAAGCAAGTAGGAGGCCTCCCTATAAGCTATGGCGAAGTATAGGGTAAGATAATGTTATCAATTCATCATAAGCATTTAGAAGAAGCTATTGTTGAGCCCATATGGAAAAAACTAGCCAAGATCCAGGGTAACGCTGGCACAGTTGTAAAGCTCTGCCCATCTCCTTAGCTCAGGGCCAGTTCTACCAGGAGATACTGGATGCTTCTTTGTACAGGGGTGGGAAAAGGGCAATTGCATATCGAACTGGGAAATATGTGTGTGTGTGTGTGTGTGTGTTGGGGGGGGGACATTGACCTCAAAGGATCCAGACCCTTTCCTCTCCCACAGGTGTCAAAACAAACAAAACTGAAATGATCTTTGCCACCTCAAAAAAACAAAAACAAAAAACAAACACCTTCAAGAGCAAGGAAAATGACTGCTTTGGCTTTCTGGGAGATACTGATTATCTAGACGATAAAGACAGAACAAAGGAGTTAACTGAAAAATGAAAGATGTCAAAGCCTGGAATGGGAACAAAACAAAACCAAGAGACTATGATTACATTTCAGAGTGTTTAAAATGGCTCCTCATAATCTACTGCTTCTCTCATGAGAAACATTGCTTGACAAATGACAAGAACTGGCCTTATGAAATTTCATTCTGAAGCCATTTTTACCGCTAATGCAAATGAGACATAATACGTGCCTTTTGTCAGCCACATCTCTTGGTAATCTAATTGCATCTAATGAGACCTGGGTTGGGAAAGGCACTCAGATCCCTGTGCCCCAGGTCAGAGGAGACAGAAAATATTGCCTGGCAGATGTGCTTAATTCCAATACCACAGCAGGCAGCTGTATTGTTGCTTGAGCAATACAAACAGTGCCAGCTGGCAGTTGGGCATGCACTTGACCACCTAGCAAGGAGCGGTGGAAATGGTGGGGGGTTGAGCATGAGGATTCATGCCTGGCCTTTGCTTGTGCCTCCACATGCATTATCAGAGTTATTTCCCATTCACTACACCACAGATATATATATCTCCCACCTGGTACTTTCATCCTTGCCTTTTGTGTTGATTCTAGTCTGGAATGCAGAAATACCGAATATATGATTCAGAAGGCAACAGGGAGTCAGAACCTGTGCATTTTAATTGGAATTAGGGATGTGCTCCTTGACTTGGTTACTTCCAAATAAGGGCCTATAGACCAAACCCTTGTTTGTGTCCATACTAGACATGGGCACAGAGTGGCAAAATTCTCATTTCCGTTTTCGGTTATCGTTATTGTTACGTAACGGGTAACGGTAACGAAAATTACTCCGCTCCAGCTCAAACCTGACCCAAAAAAGAAAAATTGGCTCAGGTTTATCGTTGTTGTTCATGGCATCGCAGGCTCGCGCGATGCCATTGCCAACAAGCAGCACAGAAAAAAAAGTTTTAAAAACTAAAAAAAACCACCCCAATTCCTGGCCAAAAAGGCAGGCGAAAATATGCCTGCCTGAGTGAGGGCACCTACCAGAGGGGTGTTTTCAGGGGTAGGGGTCCCCAGCCTTCCCCCCGTTCTTTCCTGGGCTGTCTCTATGCCATGCGGTGGGGGGGATCCAAAATGGCGACCGCAATATTTATTTTTAAATCATGGTCCAAAAACCCACTAAAGCACAACAGAAACATGTGAAAATTAGGTATTTTAAATGCCTGGATTTTTATAGTAGCAGCAGTGGGTTTTTCTTGCAATAAAACGTCTCCATTGATTTTATTTTATTTTATTTTTATTTTTATTTTTTTACACCTGCGCAATGATGGGCTGGCCATGGGATGGGACCATGCAAATTTTTTGAGCCATTCCACCAATCGTATGGCCAGGTTTTGACTGAGACTTCTGGATGTGCCAGAGGGCAAAAAAAGTCCACTAACCGTAACCCTAACCCTAACCCTAACCCAAACCCTAACCCATACACCAGCACACTGTCCTTCTTAGTGGGTCAGAGTAGAGGCACTCAGAGGGGTGCCTCCCAGAGCCCACTTACCCTAACCCCAACCCTAACCCTAACCTGTACGCCAGTACACTTCCCTTCTTAGTGGGTCAGAGGCACCCAGTGGTGCAGCCCAGAGCCCACAAACCCCAACCCTACCCCCAACCCTAACCCTAACCCTAACCCCATGCAACTCGGACCTCAAATCGCGCTAAATCGCGGTGGAAACGACAAACGACAAACGGAAACGACAAATTTTTGAAGATTATTGCGACAAACAGAAATGACCCGAAATGGACCCGTTCCAACAAACGACTACTCAAAACGTCATTTTTTCTGGTTGTGCCCATCTCTAGTGCATACAATATGTGTCCGATGCTGGGTCTCTGTGAAAAACTCAACTATCATGTATAGGGAAGATTAAACAGCTATGTATTTGGCTGTGGAGGTGACACAGTGCCATTAGAGTCATTTCTGACAAAATTGTTTGCCCATTTGCAGTCCAGAAAGGACATGGGGGGAAAGGATGAATTTCAGCAGTTATATCACTGTACCAACAAGAAATGACAAACAAAATCTTGGGGTGGTTGCTTTATTTGTTGTTTTTTGACAAAAAAAGTCCTAAAATGTACTTCAGATCTAGTCACTCAAAAACTATATATGAATGCAGTTTTTCTTATGTACATACATGCAGATGTACAAATACAGATCAGTTCTTTTGCTCAACCAAAAAATTTTAAGAAGGGCAAAAGGGTAATTTATGTTAGTTGAATTTTTTCACTTTGCGCTATAGCTTAACAACAAATAACACCAGTTGTCCAGTGATTCCTCCCAGAGACTTTTTCCATTACGTCAATGACAGAATTATGCAGGAAAGTTCTCAGAATTCATGGAAAGAGTAGCTGCCAGACACTTTTTCCATATGTGCTGATTCAGCACCTTCCTTTTATGGTTCTGATACTTTCAGTTTTCCTTTCTATTTTAAAATCCATGAATTTGCCAGTTTGAAGACAAGGCAGATAAAGAAACTAGCACCCTGGGGTGCTATGTACCCCCTCATGGTTGCCAGGGAGATGCACATATAACCCTGAATTGTTTAAAGAGTGTCCTATTACAAGCCATTGATATAGTAAGTGATAGTTATAGTGTCTTTGGACCTGTTTCAGCATTAAACAGAAGAAGAAGAAGAAGAAGAAGAAGAAGAAGAAGAAGAAGAAGAAGAAGAAGAAGAAGAAGAAGAAGAAGAAGAAGAAGAAGAA
>JAHTLZ010003547.1:16459555-16503280 GCA_023846285.1 Phrynocephalus versicolor
AAGAAGAAGAAGAAGAAGAAGAAGAAGAAGAAGAAGAAGAAGAAGAAAAGTGCCCTACTAAGAGGCAAGCCACATTGAGTTCAGTAAGGTTCTTCCCTAAGGGTGTATCAAAAACTGTGTCTAAAAATGCAAAACTGCAGACACTAATTTGAGAGTAGCTACTACTAGACAAAGTGGGGCCTAGGCCGCGGTCCTACCAGTGTTTTCTGTGTAGTTTCCTGGCGGCGAACTGCATAGTAAAAGATCGCGTGCTAACCAGGAAGAGAAGAAAATTCTGGTCCCGGCCAACTACGCCCTTGGAATAGCAGTTTCAGCTAAGTTTACTAAACCACCACCAGGGGCTATATTTAGAAACTTCACTCGAAAATGCTTACTTATTTGCTTCTGTAACCACGACAGGACCCTGAAAATATGCAGTAAAATCATTTGTTCCCCTTTAACACCACGGGGGCTTGAAAACTAGAGCCGGAAAGAAGGACAAAATGTGAAGTAGACAGGTATACCAGAATACAAAAATACGACGTATTCGAACCAGAATACAAAAATACGACGCAAAAGAGAGGACACTAACTGCACATTAAAAACCATGTGACCACCCAGAAAAAAAAATACGAAGGAAATTTATATACGCAGAAAACTCTGGTAAGACCATGGCCATACTCTGGAGACAGCCAGCCAGTTATGCTGCAGTTTTAACCTTACTTATTTGAACATGTGTTTTATTGACTTCACTTCATAGGACTTATTTGGATCTAGTTGTTAGCTGGCATTTGCGCTGACATTTTACATTGATTTTAGTTTTACTGCAAGATTTACAATCTTCGGCAGCATTCATACGTCTACATTCAGTTTTAAAGGGATTTGCAAAGATTGAGTTAATATACTGCTAGAAACGATGGTTGTTTTTTGCTTCCAGTTTTCACTTCTGCAAAAGCCAGAGCAGCAATTAATTTGGCGTGTCTTACCTCTGAAGTAAGAAATCTCACAAGCAGGCATATCAGACAAAAGAAACGCCAGAACAAAAACCAGAAACAAAACAAATTGAGAGAGAGAGAGAGAGAGAGAGAGAGAGAGAGAGAGAGAGAGAGAGAAGATCAGAGACAAAAACATTGTGGCACCTTGAAGTCTGTTAAATTTTACTGTGAGCTTTTCTGGATCAAGTCTACATCTTCAGTCTGATCGTCTCCAGAGGAAGTGGCCTTGATCCACGAAAGGTCTCATGCAACTGGTCATTCAGGTGCTACAATGTTTTGGTTTGTTGTCCTATTTCTGTCTTGTCTTTTTGTCTATGTTTAGTATTTTATTTTATTTATTTATTTAAAATAGTTCTACTCCACTTTTCTCCCGGAAAGGACACAAGGCATCCTTGCTTGTGAGACTGAGGGAGGTGGAAACCATACATGAAAATCGAACTGGCCAATCTGTCCCTCCTTGGCCAACAAAGTGAACACTGCCTGACAATTGGATCTGTCAAATGTTTCTTCCCCTCCTCAAATTTGAACATTTTAAATCTTTGGTTTATTCCCATTGAGCTAATGATGAAATCTGGACTTCGGAAACTTCTGCCAAAGTTTGGACCAGCCAAATTCAGTCTCCACACCTCTTTTCAGTATAGAAGGGATGCAGCTTCCTGTCCCTTAGGTATTAAACATCAGGAAGAAAAAGTTCACTAATGTGGGTTTATGAGCAGGGATTCTAACCCAGATATGCAAGAAAGGACTCGGAGCGATTGCCCAGATGAGTGAATCTGTGAGTTGCACTTTAAAAAAAACACCAAAACTTTTTTCTGACAGTTTTACTTTTTCCCACAGTTTATTTTAGATATCTCAATTCTTTCCTGTCTCATTTTTGAAGGTCTGTGTGAATGTTTGTAAGTTGTTATAGAAAGAGAAAGCGAGTCAGACAAAAATATTTATCTGTCCCCTAACGGCTACAGCCAAAGTTGTTCCATGGGATCAGCTCTGCAATGCTGTTGAATTTTTTAATTCCAAACAGATGGATGTGCTCATTCCTATTTACTATAACTATAATGTGAAGAAGTCTCATCAGTGTCTCACATCTAGTTGAGAACAAGCTGCCTGCAGTCAGCAAGACAGCCTGTTGTGTGGTGGGTGCAATCATTATTTTATGGGAGTTTTGAGGTGTTTTTAAACATTTTAAGTAATTGCTTTAATAGCAGTGTATATATGGGTTTTTTTTCAGCATTGTAATTTGTTGGGCTTTTGGTCAACTTATTTTTTTAGTAACCAGTGAGCTGCCTTGCATCCCTCAATTAGGAGAAAAGCAGCAGAAAAATGAATATAACCAAACAAAAGAAGTAAAAAAAATCTGTAACTACAGGCATTCTTACCCAAACCATGAGTGGGATAGGTGTGTCTACTACTATGGTGTTTACTACCTTTTGTGTAAAATTTGTCCGCAAAAAGATGTCCCCCCCCCCCCCGCCCATAAAAATAGATTGGGCAAACGAAGAATGGCAGGCTGAATTTTTTTTAAAAAAAAACTCACCACCCTGCAAACCACCAATCCAATGCAATATATTTGCAAGTTATTATAAGAAGTCAACATTGCATTTTCCAGTGATGTTCATTTTACAAAAATTCCCCAAACTCTGTCTCTGAAATAGAGAAAGATAGGAGTGGAATCTACTTTATTACTCATATTTTCGCTGTCTTAGAAACATGAACATTTTGCTTTATTTTATAACAGAAATCTTTGTCATATCTTCCATAAGTAACATTCTCCTCCGAGTTTTATAATCTAGCCAGATTATTGGGTCTGAGTGTGATTCACAATGTGTTATCACTTACTGCCAAGTAGATTATTTTTGGCTCTGGATCTTGGTGTTGATTTTTTTAATGGACCTCTTTTTGCCTCATTTTGCTTCCCTCTGTACATATAAGGAATCCTTATCTTCCTCAGGCTGATTTCCCCCAAGATGTGTATTGCAGGTCTTTTAACCATGTCACTGAATGTATTCAAAAAGTCAGACAGAAATTTTGTAATCTCAGAAGCTAAGATTGCGAGTGTTTCTTTTGATTTAGGATAGCAACCGTATTCGTGGTAACAAATATAAGAGCCATTCCTTCGCATGGCAAGACTACGCCTAATGATACCTCAAGAAGGTGCACACCTGTCAGTTGCCACTTATTGCAGAGATGAAAGCAAAATGTCAAGGCAAGGACACAGTCTAGTGATTTCTAAAAGGAAGCTGGAATACACAGTGGCTTAAGTTTACACTTGTTGGAAAAATTGGGCTATTATATGCCATGCGAGCTTTGACACAAGGACCCTAGAAAGGAAAATGTACTGAATGCCCTGGTTGTGAACAAATAAAGATTATCTTCTCAATATGCTCTTGAGTGATACAGGAGAGAAATTGCAAGAAAACATTGCATGTTTTTCTGAATTGTCAGTGGCGGCTATCTGATCAAAGGTGGTAATGCGTGCGCTGAACGTAGAATTTATGTCTTGCAATTATTATTTTTAATTTTGCAAAATAAAAATGATGCAATCAAAATGGTTGTATGAGAGCCATGTCAAAAGGCTCTCCCCGTCCCAAACTGCAGGTTCATAGGTATCCCAAGGTATAGTTCACAAGGGAGGGGGCAGTTTCTAGATGCTGTGGGGAAACAGCTACTTGTCTGTGAACTTTGAAGAGCTGCCCCCCACCATGCAATACTCACACCCCTGAAAAAGTCCCTTTGTGCCCTCTAGTGGATAGAGGGAAGGGCTTCACCTTTTCTGCTGGTCCTAAGATGTTAAATAGGGATTGGCAGGAAACAAAAAACGAAATGCTGTTTCATCATTTTGTTACATAAGAAAGCGAAATAAAATGAAATGAAATGAGGAAGCAGTATTTCGTTATAGACAAAATGAAACGGTCATTTTTGCATTGAAATGAACCGTTTCATCGTTCCATCATTTTCTGAGGGCTCCTGCCGAGCTGTCAATGGCTGTACCCCTTTAAATTTGGCCCAGTCCTTACCAGAGGGATTCCCCTGGTGCTGACTGGGCCAGTTTTAAAGGGGTCCATCAGATAACAGCTCAGCAGGAGCCCTTTAAAAATGGCTCCCAGGCACCAAATCTGATGCCTCTAGGACCCAGGGGAGCCATTTCATTTCATTTGGTATGATTTTTTTTTAAAAAAAATATTGTAAGAAATGAAACAAAACAAAATGAGGTGAGCACGAAATGAAACAAAATGAAACATTATTTTTCAGTTTTGTGCCCATCCCTAATGTTAAATGATTTCTGGTTTTTGAAAGAATGGCTTCCATACCACTTGAAAAGCTGGGGTTTGGGTAGAGGAGAGACACATGGCAAGGTGGCTCTCACCTTTCTTCCAGAGGACACAAGAAAGCTTCCTGTGTTACATTTTTTAAAGTTTTCAGTACCCCACCCCAAGAGGTGGTGGGAGAGGTACATTTGTGCCATTAAAGATATAGCACTTGGAGAATATTTCTGCCTGCTTCTGAATTTTCTTACTTTGTATTTATATGTTTATTTTAGAAAAAGAACAAAATGTAATGAAACAGACAAATGAAAATAATCAGTAGTACAATGGGATAATTTTTTTTTTTGCAATTATGGTAAATTATGGTACTTTTGGAAAGCGGATTCTTGCAATAAATGATATAATATAACTTCTGGGTGCATGCATATTTATGGATCCCCACACACACTTTTTAGATTTTTGGATGGGTAGATTTCTATGGCTGATTGCTGGACTTTCTACTGCTTTTAATGTAAATCTCTTAGGTTACCATATAGTACATGTTGTTGTTATATGCTCTCAAATTGAAGCTTGTCTTATAGTGACCCTAATAGGGTTCTCAAGGCAAGTGAGATAATAAAGAAGTGTTTTTCATAGTTGGACACACCAGTGGGTTTCCATAGCTGAGGAGGATTTGAACCCAGGTATAAGCCTCAATCTACCACTTTATCCACTGCACCACACTGGATATGGAATGTTGAGAAAATAATATAATATAATGTTGGTTATATGAGCAGATCAGCTTAGCAATTAAGGTTGCTATCCATTGTCAAGGGATTCCATGGAATTGTAGCTGTTATATCTCAGATAAGGTTACATCCCTGATTTTTCTGGGAGGCTGGTCTGCAGCATGGCCAAGAAGGCTTAGTCTTATGGAGGTTTGATAATGGTGCATAAGTTAAAGTCCTTTAAATTAATAGCGGGTGCTGGGAAAGGTCTTATAAGATTTTGAAAAACGATCACTGGCAAATGTAAAATAGATATGCAGTGATGTGAGGAAATACATCCCACCTCAGTACAGAGCCAGACTCTCTTTGGGGCGTGGGTGGAAGAGGGAGTACCACTAGCTCCATTATTATTATATAGCTATTTCTGGGTGAGTATAAAGTGTGAAGACATGTATTTGCAACTTGGCGTTCCAGAAAGGTTTCATTAAATCTGTAGTTTGTAGCATAATTTGCTTTGTGATTGCAAACACATTTCCTGAAGATTTATCAGAAAATCTGTGGAAGACTTTTTGAAAGTCGCAGGAGCAATAAAATCCTCCCTGGTTTGGCCAACTGCCAGCTGCCATTTTTTTTCCTTCAGCCCAGGAAGAACCTTTCTATGGAGGCACTCATAGAACTAGAAGGCAAACCAATCCAGATCTCCTAGGGCAGTGCAGGTGTTTTATGGAGTTAGCTACTCCTGTAGTTGGGGATGAAAGGCTGGAGAAATGCATGCCTGCTCCATGCCCTCCCATTCCATCTCCTGAACCAAGATGTTCAGCTTGCATATAGACAGAGGCCCACGATGTGTGGGATGCTTGTGTGACATATACCACACACACTGGGTTTCCACTCACTGACGTTTATGACGTCATTGAAATTCTATCTTCTCTTGTTTTAAACTATTTTGTAAGTTGCCATCGCCCCCAGTTCTAGGAGAAAGGCAGAGTATATGTAAAATAAATTAATAAAATAAAGAATAAATAAACTATCAGTAATTCATTAGCTAGTTATCCAGCATGATGTGGACTAAATCTCTTTCATAGAGCACTCAATCCACCTGTATAATAATTTCCAGCATTATTGGATATAATAAGCTTCAGGGCATGAGGAAAGTGCTTTCCTCAGGAAAAGTAAAATAGACATAGGCCTCCACTCCAGTAAGAATTGTGACCCCCCTAGGCAAGACTCACCCCAAAACAGCAACACAACTTTCTTTAGTGGTCAAAATCCAGAGATGCTCCATCTCAAGCATCAGCCCACTCTCAGCCAATGAAGTTTTCTTGGACTTTTCTTCTTGCCCCTTTTTAAGTGGTGTATTTGAATAATTTGCAAGGATTTGGGACCTCTTGAAGTGGAGAGGGGTCCCAGCATTTACCACTAGAAGAGCTGGTTGTCTCTGCTGAATGAACAAACCATTTGCTGTAAGAGGGTTTAAAAATACTGGTGAATGGTACAAAAATTCATTTCACAAACTGTCTTAATCAATCTGGAGTTAAAACCTGAGTATTTTTACTGTCTATGATACAACAAAATGTCAATGATGGCAAAAAATGTAATAATCCATATTATCACGACAGCCAGAATGTTGTATGCACAACTATGGAGGACCAGCAAGAATCTTGACAAAGACCAGTTAATTATGAAGGCGCTGAACTATGCAGAAATGGACAAGATCTCAGAATTACTGAAATCAAATGGACTTTACGAAGATTTCAATGAAAGATGGCATGATTTCTATACATTTCTAGATCAACTTTATCATTTAAACTAAATTCCCTGTTTAATTTATTTGAAATTGAAGTAGTTAATTATTAATTATCTATCTATCTATCTATTTATCTATCAATAGTTAAAGTTATAGTTGTAGTTATGTATATATATAACAATATAACAATATATCTAACAATATATAACTATAACTATAACTATAACTCTCTCTCTCTCTCTCTCTCTCTCTATCTCTCTATATAGTTATGCTGGGATGCAAATTTTGTTTAAGAAGACTAGAATTGTTCCATGTTTTTTCCTTTCCACACTATTTTTTGTTTGAAAACTATAAATAAATGTAAAAAGAGAGAGAGAGAGAGAGAGGGAACACAAATTCATTTGCTGAGCATATCCTTCCTACGTGATGTGCATATGCTCCAAGTGGGAGTCGAGATTTGTTTCATTTGTACATTGCGACGAGATATCACTTTTGCCTCAAAAGTTAGTTTACATTGGCATTTGTTTTGCAAAAGGCTGAACCTCATGGCATATTTTCCTGAAAGTTTATGTTGGGTCCCTGGAAGCCATTGGGTTGCCCTAATGCTGTAAACACATTGGGGCTTGATGTGGGCACTTTGTCTCCTTCTTCCTTCCTTTGTATTGCTGAGGTGCGCCATTAGGTTCTTTGTGCCATTCCATCCTTTCACTGGCATGAAAGTTTATGAAAGCAGCCGCTCTAGTACAGCTTTCTGATTACCTAAACAACTAATAAATGAGAAGACGTCATAGCTGGCCATCATCCCTATATAAATAAGAAAAGCTTATTTTTGTTCTCTAATGCATACACATAACAATGAAATGTTTTGAATAAGTTTTTAAGGGGGTGACCCACCATCAGTTTGGCAAGTGCACTTTCACAATGACCGCACACCATGTCTATGGCAATATTTGTGACATGTTTGCATTGTTATTGGGCTGCAACCAGAATGAGAGGATCTGTCTTCCAAATTTAAACAGAGAGTTTGTTTCAGTTTATATAACCAATAATCTAAGTCCCCGGACAGTAAAAAACCAACAAGCTGGAGAAACTCTGAAGCTAAATAAAGTCGGGATGATTTTGAACAGGGGCAGATTAATACTTGCAAAACAGCCTTTGGCTCCTGTTGGAATTTCTGGGAGATCTAATGTGGAGGAAGAAAGCTTGCAGAAGAAAAACGATGCATGTGCTTAACAAATAGCCTTAGCCATATATCTGTGCTCTTGAAAGAGACACAAGCACATTTCAACAACTGCTGGTAACAATAACAATATTTTAACTAAAAAATAAGCACAACCTGTTTTTTTCATAAAGCATTATTAAACAATATAAAACATATGCTTAATGTCCCCTATGTGTTCTACAGTACTGGTCATGATCCAGCCAAAAAGCTAATGACCTGTAGATCCCACTGTTGCCCTTTGGATCAGAAGACAAGCTGTAATAACAACAAGAGCAACAACAATATGCCGTGGCCTGTTGGTTTACATTAATGGAAATGTTTTCAGTCCATCAAGGCTTAGTTAATTTTCACTGATTCCTTCCAACTTATTACATCCTCACCAATGTGCTCTGAAATCTGCTCTTGAAGGTTGGGTAAGTACAGTATTTGGAACAATACGGGATATGATACTGGGTCTGCTATACATAAAGAGAATTCATCAATATGGGGAGCACAGAAGTCATTTAGTATTGGTGATATTTATTGATACATGCCATCAACAGACATAATAAGAAGATAAGAACATAAGAAGATCAGGCCAAGGGTCATCTAGTCCAGCTTTCTTGATCTCACAGTGCTGCCGCTGCCACCACACCTGATGCCTTCTGGGAGCACATGAGACAACTAGATACCTGTCTCCGGATGCCACTCCCCTATATCTGGCATTTTGAAGCACCCTCCTTTTAAGCGTGGAGATAACACTTTTTCTCATCATGGCTTGTAACCTGTTGTGGAATTGTCCTTCAGAAATCTTCCATCCAATGTATGGTGCCCCTAATAGCTACTAGACTTCCATGACCCTGTATCCAGGTCACGGCTGTGGCCAGGAGTGCATTTGCACAATTAAGGCTAGTAAGCAAGTTGCACCTGTTTCTTGAGAAATCAGCTCTGGCCACGGTGACATATGCCCTAGTGATGTCCTGGCAAGGCTACTGTAATGCACTCTATTTTTTGGGCTACCAATGAAAAGTCTCTGGAAACTCCAACGGGTCCAAAATGCTGCAGCCATATTGCTGACTGGGGCAGGGTACAGATATCACATTATACTCCTACTAACTCCATTGGCTGCCAATCAGCTATCAGGCAAAATTCAAGGTGCTACTGCTGACCTTGACCTACAAAGCACAAAATGGCATGCGTCCTAAGTAGCTTAAAGATCAAATCTCACAGTATGAACCGGCTCAGGTGCTAAGGTCATCAGTAGAGGCCCTTCTCTCCATCCTGCCACCCTGACAGACACGTCTCATGTGAACACATGAAAAAGCCTTCTCAGCTGCTGCACCCAGACTCTGGAACTCCCTTTCACTAGAGGCCAGGACTGCCCCTCTCTTATATCTTTCCAGAAACAGGCAAAGACCTTTCTCTTCAGGCAAGCTTTCCCTAAATGATGGACTACCTATTATATGACTTTTATATCAATCTATCATACATGAACACATAGACTTTGTGTTTATAAACTATGTGATTGCATTGACATTATGTTCTCAATGCTAGTTTCCCTCACTCATAACTTTACATTGAATTTTACTCTCTTTTTAACTGTGTGTGTTCTCTTTCAATGCTGTAGGATGCTGTAGTCCTCAATACTTGAATATGTCTTAATTGTAATAGACTGTATATTATCCCACATTACTGTAAGCCACCTTGGTTCCTTTTCAAGGAGAAAGGTGGGGTAAAAATACCCTAAAACAAATAAATTAAATAAATATCCATTCAGGACATTAGAGGTGGCTGTTGTCAAAGCTGCCCAGCTTGAATGTATGCAAAAAGTTATGTCCATGTTGTTGTCCCCATATGCTGGAATTCTCTTCCTGAATTCATGCCAAGCAAAACATCCCTGTAAGGCCTTTGGATGTGTAGAACCACCATTGCACCTTTCATGAGGCAAGCACAATGGCCATGTCTATGAAATAAAATTGCCTAGGTTCTTGCTAGGTTTTATTGATTTTTATAATTTATAGGAAGCATTTTATTCTTTTGTGTGATATATGTGTATTATTATTTTTGTATGGTGCACATTTCTGGGTTGCTTTGGAAAGAACGGAATATGAATGAATGAATGAATGAATCTTTGAACTACAGAGCTGGACAGGATCCTGTGGTCTTTGAGTCATGGAGGCACAGTGAGGAATTGAGCTCTCAACCTCTGCAATCTGATACCTATGTAACTGAACTATCTAGCCAATCTTATAAGGTATGTGATATGTTCATAGACTATTTTGTCAATATAGCCTCTCCCCATCTCAGTTTTCAAAGCAAATTAGAAATCTGATCAGAGTCCTAACGTGTCTCCTGAGTTCTAGACCACTGTGCCACACTAGCTGTCTAGCATTAGTATTACCACTATAATACTTCACCTCTCATGCCTTGTCTTTTATCTTGTCCTTTCTCTCTGATTCAGGCTGGATTCCTATGTTCTTTTGCTCCTCCTTCCTACAATATTTATTTATTCATTCAAACATTCATTCATTTAGTTGATTTATATACCACAACCATCTAGCAAAAAGCTACTCTGGGCAGTTTACAACATAAAGAAAATACAACAAAAACAGATCCTAAAATAAACAAGCTGAACAATCAAAGCCAACAAAACTGTTAGTTTTTCCTTGTAGTTCAGTTATTGTTAATACAATGGGGTTGATCCTTGATTAGGAGTTGGATTGTTTCTAGTTGTTAGACATGAACTCTGCTGATGTTCTCATTAGACCCAGACACCAAAAGATATACTGTGTGTAGTTAAGGGAAATTAATTGGCTTATTGACAGTACATTGAGCCATAGCACATGGAGGGCATATGTTTGACACGTACAGTAGAAATCCAAGGTTCTATCTCTCGTCTCCAGGTAAGACTAAGAGAGGCTTCAGTTTGAAACTTAGAGATCTACTGCCAGTCAGTGTTGTCAGCACTGGACTAAGAGGATCCACAGACTGATGCAATACAGTACAATTCATAAGTTCACATTTGCATGTACATGCTTTAAGCATCATCTATATGTTACTTCTGAACTAGCCATTTCTTCTCCTGTAATAGCCCATTTTGAATCTTCTCACACAGAGAACAAGCCTGAATCAGTCTGGCAAGGCAGTGCCCATAACTCATTTTCACACAGTGTATAAATGAAAACATTTTAAGGTGTTTATTAGAGATGGAATTTTCAGATTCCCATCCCTAGACTAGAAATCCCATAGTTCTTTTTGGAACTTCTACATGACAGACACTCAAGTATGGCTCACTCAGGAGAAAAAAACTGTTAGAGGACATTGAGGATACGTAGGCCTAGCTCTGCCCACACCTCCTATTTTTGCCTTAGTGCTAGCTTAGAGATTTCTTTCTGACCAGGAAGCAAGGTGCACCTAGGCCTAACTAAGCCTCAGTGCTTCCACTTGAAGACTGTCCTCCAGATGCACCACATTTAAGTGTGTCTATCAGGTAGAATTTCCAGGATGAGTGACTGTAATATATGTTGTCCAAGAAATAATAATTAAAAAAAAACCATCCCTTGTGTTCATTTCTGTGCCTATGAAGTAAGCTTAAGAAATCTCTGGTGGTCTCTCGGCCTAGATAATGACTTTGCACTTACAGACTGTATCACCAGCTCTCCTAAGATAATATGAAAATGGCTATATGTGAAAGGCGTCAACTTTATTGTGCCCAATACTTTTTTATAATATAGGGCTAGAGATGTTACTCAGCCATTTAAAATTTTCTTTTATTGACACATAGCTTATTTTTCCTGCTTTAGAGCAAGGAAGGGGAACCCTTGGCCTGCAGCCATAATCCAGCCCACTGGAGTGCCCAACCTAGCCCATAGAGTCCTGGGTCAGGCCCCTCCCTCCTCAAATGTGAGGTGGGAGGAAGTCAGGGCAAAGCACCAGGATAATGTAACATTCAATAAGGTGTGGAAGGAATATAGGATGGTCTTACATTGATTCCTCTAAAGGTCAACACTCAACAGCCCTATACCCCACAGGAGATCCTCCCGAAGTCCACCTGATGGCAGGGACTCATCTGACAGAGTGAGGCATACAGACATAATACCATAAGTGGGACTTGCATTACAGCCTTACTCCTACTTAATCTATTCTAGTGGGAAGTGTTCATGCAAGTAACATTTGTTGGCACGTTTGTTTAAGTGAGTTTGTTTAGTGACTGAGTTTTCTGTTATTAGAAAGCCTGAAGCAATAGGAATTGCTTTGAGCTGTTTACTACCCAAACAAATAAACAAAATAAAACTCCTCTAAGAGAGAAGAAAGATACCATTTCATATGAATGAATAAGGATCCCAGAGCATCATCCTACCACTGCTCAGTCACTATGGCTTCAGGATGCCATTAGTTTTGTCCATCTTAAAAATAACTCTCCAGACTCTAAAATAGATTGTACTTGTGGCAGTTTGAGCCAAGACCTTACAGCCCAGCCGCCAAACATTTGCTCTAGAGGAAGCCCCACTGGTTGCAACGGAACTCACATCAACGTGAACGCACTTAAGAGAGTAGCCTCACTGTCTCCTCAGAGATTTACTGGCATGGCACAGTGCCTCTTTAGCAAACCCAATTCTGTGTCAAGGCTTAAATTAAATCCAAATTTCTTCTATTTCCTCTACAGAAGGAACAAATTGGCACCACATGCCAGTAGTCAAGGAGTGCTGATGTGAAGCAGAGCAAGGCAGGAGCTTTTCAATCTGGAAGGCGTCATGAGTAAAAATCAGCTAAGAATAAGTAACAACCCTTTCTGCTTTTAAGGTCAATAGACAATGGCTTTTGGATTATTGTTACCATTAAAGTAAATATAACATGTCTTTTTTGTACCATGCGGAACTATTCAAGCACCAACATTTCTATTTTTGAGGAGAATATAACCACAATATGAAATATTTCTTCACCACAGTTATAGATGGTAAAAGATCTTAGGTGTCTCCAGTGTTCTCAGTCTGAGAAATAAAAAAATATGTTTTTTTTCCATAGGGGTTTAAAGGAATGCAAACTTCAGAAGGGTCCCTCCCTTTCCCCCACTTTTTTTCATATTAAAAGAGAACCTATGATTTGCTAGTTTATACACCGAATATTCTCTATTACCATGGAGTTTAGAAAAGTTGATGTAGTCCAGCAAATGACAAAATATGCCCTCTTTAGGATAAAGATACTCTATTTCACTACAGTTTATCATCCTTTTACTCTTCAACAGCCTCTTCTTTCCTATTTAACCTCTGTTTTCCTCTGAACCTTCACTAATATTTGGATACATTTTCCACAGTACCATTCAATTCTGCTGGTTATTCATTCACATGATTTTACTGACAATCACATTGGACTTCATCTGACTGAGGAAATCATAGAAGCCTGTATACACGATGTATTTATTTAAAAATATTTCTTTCTCCTTCGGAGGACCAAAATTAACAAGAATGTCAGTAAAGCTATGCTGGAGGAAAGTGAGAAAGGGCCTGCAGAAGTGGCGACCAGAGAAAACGCTTAAACAATGGTCATGTTCACAACTACCATGAAACACATTGTGAGAAATGGGAGGCCCTTTTTAACTGTCACAAAACCAACTCTAAACGAAAATAATTGGTATTTGGTTTCCTTGAGATTTTCCCAGGTTTCTAGCTCAGCACATAATAAGCAAAATAGTGGAATTAATAAACAAAAATGTATTTCGGGCTGAACAAGATCTGCAAAGCAACAGGGTTTGTTTTGTTTTGTTCTGTACTATTTGTGAAGTGGTGGTCCTTTGCTCAGAATTTAATTTTTTTTTTTTTAGTGTCCCCATAAAGGTTTTCACCCACCCCTACACTTCTGAAAATGTTCCATACCATTGTAAACATGTTACTTGACTATTAGGGCTTTTCAGAGGCAGTTTGGTATTAATCCCCTAGATAGGATGCCTCCTGTCAATTTGTATTTCTGGAAAATGCAACAAAGCTCTGCTGTCAATCTAGGTCAGGGCTGCCACTTTGAGAACCCAAGTGCTTACCTTCCACTTGAAGTGTGTTTCTGCTTTAGAACTAGAGGTGGCTTGACTATGCTTTAAATGAAACCCAATGCCTTCAGTGTGTCTCAATTGATGCTTCAAAATATGTAATAGACCATGTGTGGTTGATGGGGTTACATTCCCTGTCACCTGTGAGGCCTTGAGGACAGTGCAAAGTGCCAGAGGATGGAAGAGCAGTTAAACTACTTTATGCCTAGAAAACCCTGAGTCAGGTCTTCATATGTCAGAATTGAATTGGCAGCACACAATAATTATTATAAGATGAGCCAGTAAATGGCCGGAGAGGCAGGCCTTGGGGAGGTAATGTCATAACAGACAAAACTAGGAATAAGGCTTACATTTTCCAAGGTTCTTTGAACTTCACCCCATGTCTTATCAATCTAAGTCTTAAACTCATGTCCAACCTAGATGTGGATAATTTTTCGCACTTTCCTGAGTGATTCCTTGGAAACATTTGCAAGCCATGTGGGGCAGAAAAGTAGCATCAGGAGTGGCCTTGCATTAATAAGCTTGTCCTTCCTAACTCATGACCATGTCCATGAGGCATAATAAATATTTTCACATTGTGGCATGCCCCCACCCCAGAGTGGAGGGAATCCAATTTTAAGATGGTTACACCACAAAAAATAGAGGCTGTGATCAGGCAGGAAAGCAGCCCACCCCTGCGTGGCATGGCTGAAATGGTACACATGGATCCTGTGCTAACTACAGGGTGCTTACGTTCTTTCAACGATAATTGTCTTAATGCCTGTTTTAATCAGTATTAACTACTAGCAATAACATGCTTTTAATTATGTTTTAAACGAGTCCTTTATTGGGCTGTTTTGGGAAGCAAATTAGTCAAAAGGAGCTGTTAATCAAAAATGTGTTAGTGGCATAAAATAAATGTTCATTTAAGGAGCCATTTGAAATAAACCTGGCTCATTGACTCTGACAACCTACAAGGACACTGAGGCCTCCTGAGGATAACTCCTTCAGTTCTCTCCTAGATATGCCTTGCTGCTCAGGAGTTATATGTAGAAACATTAAGTAGTTTAGGTCATTCATCAGCTAACTTTTACTACTGTACTCAAGAAAATGAGCCTCCTAGGAACTTCACAGCAGATCTATTCCTTCATTAGCTAAGTAATATTGAGAGAGATGTTCCTGTCATTATGAATGGAGAAATCTATTGCAATGAATTTTACTCATATCCCCTTTGTCTGTGAGCTGTCTCTGCAAATCCAAAGGTATTTAAGTTGAGAAACTGGCATCATTTTTGTTGCATGTTATGCGAATATGTTCATTCCCCCTCAGTAAGGGATAGTCCTGGCAAAAATACGGGAAAAGCAAGGTTATGTATTCCAGAAACGATGTAATTCAGAAGCATATGATGGATCACAGGCTCTGAAAACATAGGTGATCCTAAGGAAAAAAACTTGATCAGAGGATCACCTAAGAATACAAAGGTCTTTGATGATCTTGACTTTTCATATTGGCCATGACACACAATCTCAGAACTGGTGCTGAGATTGTGGAGGGTTTCAGCATTTGTGAATGGGGTGGTGCCTTGTTGGGGTGGGCTGGACTGTATTTGCCAGCCATAGAAAGCATAGAAATGTTTCCAGCCTTGCACCTCATATATGAAACAAACCACACAAACTTCTCCTTTCGATATTGTCTGTAATGAATTCAGAAATCAGTTGACAGCATTAAACTCTTCTCAGAAGCTGAAGGCAAGGGAAGGATGAGCTTTCTGGGGTGATTGTTCACTACTGTTCTAAACTAGATTTTTTTATTGCTGGTTCGATTCAGTTTAATTCATTTTGGCAGTGCTTGTTGTTGCATTATTTGTCTTTATTTCATGTTGTGAACTTCCTCTGAAACCATGTTTGAGAAACAGGGTATGACATTTTAATGATAAATACATAAGCATAATTGCATAATTAGAGGGGGAGAAATAAGCCAAAGTACAATTAAGACTAAAAGATAGTGAGAGTTTCTTTTAAAAATATGAAAACAAGTCCAACAAAGAAAATGGTGGAAGACAGCAAAAAAGACGAGTGTGGTTCTACAAGAAGACCAAAGGTGACATGGAACAAAAACAAATACATATAAGAAGGCCACAAAGGAAGACTAAAACAGGTAACAAACAATTGAAAAGATGGCATTTGGAAGGCAAAAGCTGAAATGAACTGAGGTTAGTAAGAAATGCTAAAAGCAACACAAAAGTATCCTTCACACAAAAGGCAGAGAAAAGAAATAGTAGCTCAACTACTCAATGGAGATAGGAACAGACAACAAAGAATTGATAGAGGTGCTCAATTTTTACTGAGATTTCCCCCCTCCCCACAAGACAGTCCATGACCCTCTATGCAAATATAAAGTACAAGCGGAAGGGATATGATTAAGTCAAAGAATACCTTACTAGTTTAAATGAGTTCAAATACCCAGGGCCAGATGAACCACTTCTAGGGGCATTGAATCATGGAGGATAGGTGAAGTCCCAGATGAGAGGGCTAAGGTTGCCCCCACCTTCAAAACAGGCTAAAAGGACGAACCTGTCAACTGCAAAGCAGTCAGTCTGACATCAGTTTCAGGGAATCTTCTAGAGCAGATTATAGAGTGGTCACTCTGCAAACAGTAGTAAGAACTGGAAGCCAACATAGCTTTGTCAAGAACAAATCTTGTCAGGGTAATCATATCTCATTTTTGATGAGATAATCACCTTGGTAGATTTTAATGCCATTGTACAAAATGATACTAAGGCCGCACCTGGAGTATTGTGTACAATTCTGGTCACTACATCTGAAAAAAGACATAGTGGAATTGGAAAAGGTGTAAAAGAAAGTGACTAAAACGATTACTGGGCTGGGGCACCTCCCTTATGAGGAAAGGCTCTTTAGTGTGGAAAAAAACAGCACCTGAGGGGGGATAGGATTGAGACATACAAAATAATGCAGGGTATGAGTAAAGTGGATAGAGGGAGGCTCTTCTACCTCTCACAAAATGCCACAACTAGGGGACATCCACTCAAACTGAAGGCTGGGAGAGTGAGAACAGACAAAAGAAAATATTGTTTTACCCAGTGTGTTGTTAGCCTGTGGAACTCCCTGCCACAAGATGTGGTGATGGCATCTGGCCTGGATGCCTTCAAAAGGGGATTGGACAGATTCCTGGAGAAGTCCATCACAGGTTACAACAAACCATGATAGAGATCTGCAATCTACAGTCTTAAAACTAGGGTACTTCAAATTCCGGATACAGGGGAATGGTCTCAGGAGACAGATACCTAGTCTTGTTCGCCCCCAGATGCATTTGGTAGGACCACTGTAAGATACAGGAAGCTGGAATAGATGGGCCTTTGGCCTGATCCAGCATGGCTCTTCTTATGTTCTTATGCTCTTAAATTCTGATTAGCAAGCTAAGTAGGTGTTGGTTGGATAGAATTATCAGGTGGAGACCCAGTTGGTTACAGAATTGTACTGAGAGAATTCTTATGTATGACTCCTTCCCAAACTGGGAGGAGGTAACAAGTGCTGCAGCACAAAACTCAGTCCTTGCCCTGATGCTCTTCAACATTTCATTAATATTTGGAAATGGGGTTGTAGTGGATGCTTAGCAGATTTGCGGATGACCCAAAATTGGGTGAAACTAGTAATACCCTGGAAGGCAGGAAGAAAATATCTCAATAGGCAAAAGTGCTTGTCTGAAAACAATAGAATAAAATTGAACACAGATTAGTGTAAAATTCTACACTTAATGGGCGGGGGGGGGCGGAACCCAAACATACAGTTTATGAGATGGGAGATGCTTTGCTCTGCAGCATGATGTGGCTGCAAAAAAAGGCCAATGCTCTTTTAGGCTGCATTAACAGAAGTTATAGTCTCCGAATCCAGTAAAGTAGTACTAGTTCTCCTCTGTTCAACATTATGTAGGCCTCATCTAGAGTACTGTGCCCAGTTCTGGACTCAGCACTTAAAAAGTGCAGAGGAGGCCAACATGCTTGATCAGGAGAATGGAAACTAGCCTTGATGAGGAAAGACAGAAAGAAATGGGCATGTTTAGCCTTGAGAAAAGAAGACTTGAGTGGACATATTATTTTGTTGTTGTTCAGTCGTTCAGTCATGTCTGACTCTTCGTGACCCCATGGACCAGAGCTTGCCAGACCTTCCTATCTTCCACTGCCTCCCAGAGTTTGGTCAAATCCATATTGGTTGCATCGATGACACCGTCCAACCATCTCATTCTCTGCCATCCACTTTTCCTTTTGCCTTCAATCTTTCCCAACATCAGGGACTTTTCCAAGGAGTCCTCTCTCCTCATAAGGTGGCCAAAGTACTGGAGCCTCAGCTTCAAAATCTGTCCTTCCAGTGAACATTCTGGGTTGATTTCTTTCAGGATGGATAGGTTTGATCTCCTTGCAGTCCAGTGGACTCTCAAGGACTCTCCAGCACCACAGCTCAAAAGCATTGATTCTGCGATCAGCCTTCTTTATAGTCCATCTCTCACTTCCATACATCACTACTGGAAAAACCATAGCTTTGACTATCCTGACCTTAGTTAGCAAAGTGATGTCTCTGCTCTTTAGGATGCTATCTAGGTTTGCCATTGCTTTCCTCCCAAGAAGCAGGCATCTTTTTATTATACCATTCTTCAAATCCTTCCTCGCCCTGAGTAAGGGCAGAATCTGTTCTCAACCATACCAGAGTGCAGGAAAAGTAATAGCAGGCTCAAGTTACAGGAAGCCAGATCTCAATTGAGTATTGGGGTGAGTGGCAGAACATCCCAAGAACTGACCCCGTGATCTCTGGAGGTGGTGAATGTTCCAATGCTGGAGGCATTAAGAGAAAATTTGACAACCATATGTCCCTCTAAGACATTCACTTCTGCCCCATGCACCCACAATGATGGTTTTTGTTTCTATGAGGGTGGGGGGAGTTGTGTGCAAGAGGGGCTGAGCCCCGCCCAGCGTGGCCGCAAATTAAAGGGAACGTTGGCCATGTATAATTTAATTTGGATTTCTGCACTAAGAAGGGGGCATGACTGGATGGCTTTATAGGCCACTTTCAACTCCATGCTTCCATAATTCTTTAATTCAGAAGGGATATCTCTTGTGTGAGTCTAAATTGCTATTAAGCATGTTTATATTTTGTCAGCATTGTGCTAATTTTAGAGGAACCCTTTCCCCCCTCATGTTTCATGGGGAACAGACTGGGATTCTATATAGTGGCAGGGAATAAAATAAAAATTAAATAATAATCTTAAAATAAATGAACAGAAAGTCTTATGGCAACGTCTGCCTTCCGTTTGCAGATCTATAGCTGACAATTGCCTTTTACGTACATTTACAGCTTCATCTCAGCTCTTAATTGGCTTGGTGACTTTCAGCAAGCCCCAAACTTTCTGTCCAAATCTGTTTTTAAATCATGCTCACAGCAGGAACACTTGCAAGATTATCGTGCAGGGTTTAAAAAAAAAAAAAGCATTACCAGAAGAATGTTGCAGCAACAATTCAAATTATGTGACTCATTAACAAGATAACAAAGTTTTCAATATTTGTTTTGCTAAACATGGGGCAATTATTTAATGAAGATCCAGTAACTTTGGATTGCTGTAGCACTGAGCCCTTACTGGAGAGGTGGGTGGTTAATTAAGCATTAATTCACAGTATGTACTTAGCAACTGAGCCTGGGGGGAGGAAGGAAAGATTTGGGGAAGCCACTTCTCATTGGTTGAAGAAAGGACTAAGAACACAGGCTGTATCCCGTCTCTGTATATAAACTAAAACTACACGGGGATACATTCAGATACTGTGACTTCTCTGATACACTCAATCAATCTAGTGTCCAATGGCACGGACTTATTTAGTAATTCATCTATAGATAGACCCAGGATAAATCTGTGTTGTTTCAGAGTTTTTAAAATTGCAAGAGAGAGACTATCAGGGTGGTTTTCCGATTAAATCAATCATATCTTACTGCTGTTTTGATTCCAATTTATATTTATACCATGCTTGTAGAAAAATTACTTACATTAAAATTTACATTTGAACTTTTGCTCATTTAAAATAAACTTACATTTAATTGCCATATATTAATTTTAAATATATTGTCAACAAAGTTCAAAGGTTTAAAATATAGAGAACGCAACAATAACAGCTCATCTTAAAGTGGACCAAGCAAGTCAGGGCTTGTCATAATCATCATTATGAAGTGGACCAAATGCGGTTGTTAGGAGGTCTAGTATGCAATGTTTAATGTGACCTTTGCATATAAGCTGACACCAAGTACCTCTATTTGGTCTGCACCAGCCTGCCTTCAGTTTGACAACACAATGAAACTGGCATTTCTTTCAGATAATACTTTGTTCCCATTGACACCAATGGGTGGATATGATCTGTACTAGAATGGAATAGGGGATTCTATGGCCATGTCAGGGAATGAGAAGCATCCTACAGCTTCCTCCTGGTATATCTATCCCCAGTATGATCTCAGAATGCTATGCTGATCACAGAACAGCACAAACTAGTATCAAACACAACAGCAAAATTCCCTTGAATACTGGGATTCTTGTGCCTCAGAACTTCTTTCTTTGCTTGTAGAAAGGGACATGTAGAATTTCACATTATACAATGTGAAAAAAACACAGAGAGAAGGGGGAGGGAGAGGGAGAGGGAGAGGGAGAGAGGGAGAGAGGGAGAGACAGACAGAGAGATAATTTACTTTACTTACATGCCTTTACACGTAGTGCATAAAATGCCACTGTAAGATAAAACAAATACAGTGGTACCCTGACTTAAGAGTAGAGATGGGCACGACCAGGAAAATTTTTTTTTTGAGTTATCGTTTTTTGGGACGGGTCCATTTCGGCTCGTTTCCGTTTTTCGTGAAATTTTTCAAAAATTTGTCGTTTCGTGGTGTCGTTTTTAATCTGTCGTTATACTGGTTTGGGGGGATAGCGGGCTCCTGGAGGCACCTCTGTAGGGTGGGTGCCTCCTCTGGCCGGCTATAAAGGGAAAGCGGGCTCCTGGAGGCACCTCTTTTTTGGGGGGGGTGCCTCCTCTCCTCACCTGCTAGGAAGGGAAAGCAGGCTCCTGGAGACCCCTCATGGCATGGGGGTCTCCTCTCCTCACCTGCTGCAAAAGGGCATGCATAGCCATATGGATATGCATACCAAGTTGCACGCAGAGACACAGCAGACTGGCAGAGTCACCCCTCTTTTTGGGGTGCCTTCCCTGCATCAGTCAGGACTCGGGGGCATGGTCTGCATGGCACACATGCTGCCGAGCTGAGCCTGCAGGAGTCACCCAGAGCCACAAGTGGCAGACTGGCAGACTCTCTGCACCCGCTGTGTCTCACTAAGAAGGGAATTGTACTTGCGTGTAGTGCAATGCAAGTACAGATCTGGCTTAGGCAACATGGTTAGCGCAAGGGCTAAGGTTAGGCTAGTTACGGGTGAGGTTAGGGTGAGTATTGGGGTGCACCTCTGGGTGCCTCTCTGACCCACTTAGGGCAGTGTACTGGCGTATGGGTTTGGGTTAGGGTTAGGGTTCGGGTTCAGGCTACGGTTAGTGGGCTTTTTATGCCCGGTTGGCACATCCCAGAAGTCTCTGTGGTCAACCTGGCCAAGTGGCCATGTGATTGGTGGAATGGCTCCAAAAATTTGCATGGTCACTCCCATGGCCAGCCCATCATTGTGCAGGTGTAAATAAAATAAAATAAAATAAAATAAAATAAAATCAATGGAGAGAGGACAGAGGAGACATTTTGTTGCAAGAAAAACCCACTGCTACTGTAAAAATTCTGGCAGTTTTAAAATAGCAATTTCTGCATGTTTCTGTGGTGCTTTGGTGCGGTTTTGGACCACGACGATACGATTTCAAAAAAAAAATTGTGGTTGCCGCCCCATTTTCGATCCCCCGCCCGCACCGCATGTCATGGTGAGACGAGAGCAGCCCAGGAGGACAGGAGAGGGGCGGAGGCCGGGGACCCCCCCCAAGAAACCACCCCTCTGGTATAGGTGCCCTGCCCTGAGCCCTCACTCAGGCAGGCAGGCATATTTCCGCCTGCTTTTTGGGCCGGGAATCGGGGGTTTTAAAACTTTTTTTCTGTGCCACTTGAATTGCGGTGGCCGGTGGCGAGTCTGGTGCTTGTTGCGAGCGACTAAGACGAGGATTTCCCCCACCACCAGAGCAGCCCAGGACAGGAGAGGGGGGGAGGCTGGGGACCCCCCCCCAGAAACCACCCCTCCTCTGGTAGGTGCCCTCACTCAGGCAGGCATATTTCCACCTGCTTTTTGGGCCGGGAATCGGGGGTTTTAAAACTTTTTTTCTGTGCCGCTTGAATTGCAGCAGCCGACGGCGAGTCCAGTGCTTGTTGCGAGCAACTTCAATGAGGATTTCCCCCACCACCAGAGCAGCCCAGGACAGAAGGGGGGGTCAACCACCCCTCTGGTAGGTGCCCTGAGCCCTCACTCATGCAGGCATATTTCCGCCTGCTTTTTGGCCGGGAATCGGGGTTTTTTTTAACTTTTAAAAACTTTTTTTCTGTGCCGCTTGGCATCGCGGGATCGCCGCAATGCCAGGAACGACAACGACAAATCAGACCCAATTTTTCTTTAGTCGGTTCGAGTTCGAGTTCTGGCGGAGTAATTGTCATTTCCTTTTCCGTTCCGTAACGGAAACGAGTAACGGAAACGGAAACGAGAATTTCGTCAAGTTGTGCCCATCTCTACTTAAGAGCAGTTTGACTTAAGAGCGATTCAACTTAAGAGTGGAAAACTGTTGGCATTTTAACTGCTGCCTTACAAATTTTAGATATGGTCTGCTCGATTTACAATTTTTTTATTTTTTTTACTTCTTAACTTATTTTTTTCAAATTTTTAGATAAGTACCCCAACTTAAGAGTAGCTCAACTTAAGAACATGCATTTGGAAGGGTTTAAATTCGTAAGTTGAGGTACCCCTGTATATCAGAAATCAGGAAGATTAGCACATGTTAGGTCAGATAACTTCCCAGAGTAGCCGTGTAACTAGATGGAGTGGTATATAAATTGAATAAATAAATAAATAAATAAATAGACATACAAGCTCAAAAAATTATATGGGTGGAATCTCCCTCCCCAAAAATAGCTACCCATCCCATATGGTCTTCACAGTTTAGAATTGTAGCACCAAAGGAGGCCGACAAAGCCAGCACAAGGAACCAAGCTTTCTTGGCCATGGTGCCTTGCCCTTGGGCCAAGCTACCCACAGAAGTTTAGTAGGCACCATCCTTGTCTATTTTTAGGAAGTGAACTAAGACCAACTTATATAAAGCTGCCTTCTAATATGCCCTGAGATGTTTAAATGGATTTTAATGTGTGTATTTTGATTTAAAGATAGTCAGCTAGCAAAAGAGTTTATTGCATTTTATTGTAGATTTGCAGTTTGTACCATTAACTGTTGGTCTGCAAGAAAAAGGAGTGCATAAAAGTCAGATGGTCAGCTTTAGGGATGGGCACGAAATGGAAAAATAGTTTTCATTTCATTTCATTTTGTCCCTCCATGTTTTATTTTGTTTTGTTTTGTTACAAAATAAATTGTAAAGTAATTTCACTACAAAATGAAACAATATGACATGAAATGCTATGCTCCCCTTAAAGGACCCAGGGGAGCAACCGATTTTAGGTCAGCCCCCCACATTTGGAAAGGTTTTGGGAATCAGGAGACTGAGTAATGAAGGTCCAAAGGGGGCACCCCTAGGAAAAAATCTTTCTAATTGGAATTGGAAGCTGATTGGGTGAGCGATAGTGCTGCCACGTCTTCCCACTGATTCCAATTAGAAAGAATTTTTCCTAAGGGTGCCCCCTTTGGACCTTAATTACTCAGCCCTCTGACCCCCCCCCCCGAAATCATTCCAGATTTCAAGGGATTACCTAAAATCGCTTGAGGAAGCTACCCCTGCTATTTTGGAGCCCAAGGTAAGTAAATTTTGAGTGTATTTATTTTCAAAATATGCACTCAAAATTATTTTAAAAAATAAAATTTACTTACTCTGGGCTCCAAAGTAGCAGGGGTACCTTCCTCAAGCAATTTGAGGTAACCCACCTGAAATCTAGAAAGATTTCGGGGTCAGAGGACTGAGTTTTGAAGCTCTAAAGGAGGGGTACTTAGTTGACAAAGTATGCCAGGAGGTTGCCAGCAATTAAGGAGTTAATACTATAGAGTAAACTCCTAAATCGCTGGAGTGGCTGGCAACCTCATGGCACACTTTGTCAACTAAGTACCAGACCCCATTTATAGCTTCAAAACTCAGTCCTCTGACCCCCAAATCTTTCCAGATTTCAGGAAGTTCCCTAAAATTGTTTGAGGAAGCTAGCCCTGTCACTTTGGGGGAGATATATGGCTGGCATCAGTCTTTTCTATAGCATAGGATTTCTAGGGGCAAAGATATTAAACTTACCTTCCATATGTGCTGTCTTAGGCGAATATTCAACATTACCTGGCACGACAAAGTTCCAAATAGCATAGGCCTGAATCGAGCTGGAATCCCTAGCATGTACACTTTATTGAAACAGCGACACCTACACTGGCTTGGACACGTTGTGAGAATGGATGACGGCCGGATCCCAAAAGATATTCTATACAGAGAACTAGTGCAGAGAAAGCGCCCCAGAGGGAGACCACAGCTGCGGTATAAGGATATCTGTAAGAGGGACCTGAAGGCCTTGGGAATGGACCTCAACAGATCGGAAACCCTGACCTCCGATTGCACTGTCTGGAGGCAAGAGATACAGCATGGTCTACATAAATTTGTAGAGGCATTTGTCCAACAGGCAGAGGAAAAGAGGCAGGCACGGAACGAACGAAACTCAAGGACCGGGCAAGAAACAGAATACATCTGTCCCCAGTGCGGTAGAGACTGCCATTCCCGAACTGGTCTATTTAGTCACACTAGGTGTTCTTCTTAGGATCTCTACTCCAGGCATGATGCCATAGTCTTTCGAGACTGAAGGATGCCAATGATGATATTAAACTCAAAGGAGGTGGGGCGACTTAATTGAATGAGTGTCTTCAGCGTGCTTTACCATGAAGAGGGGAAGTTTTAAATTAACCCTATAATTGGTAAAGCACACCAAAGACACTCATTCAATTAAGTACCCCCACCTCCTTTGGAGTTTAATATCTCTGCCCCCAGAAACCCAAAACTTTCCAAATTTCAAAGGGCCCCCTAAAAGCCCTTGGGGAAGCTAAGCCTGCCATTCGAATGCCTGAGATCAGTAATTTTCCATTGAGTGTTTTTTTAAAACAAAAATTAAAAAATAAAATTCAATGGAAAATTTCTGATCCCAGGCATTCAAATGGCAGGCTTAGCTTTCCCAAGCAATTAGGCAGACAATGGCCTGAATAGGCTTGTTAGGTGGACAAAGGCCTAGGGTGCTTGAAATTCCCACCTATTCAACCTTTTCCAAAACCCATTAGTTGTGGCCTTGCTGGTGGAGGTGTAAAGTGCTTCTTATTTGCCTGGGGATTGGTGAAAGGACAGCTTGATAAGTAGCAGACAGGTTGTGCCTGAGTCCCCACCTCTATTGAGAGTGTGGTTTTCAATACACACATGCCCAGATGCCAGTTATGCCACTATTAAATGTCAATTTACCTTCTTACCAACCAACCAAGCAACCAAACATAATCTCAGTATTTTGATGGCATTTACTTGTTATCTCTACACATACATGATCTTAACCAAAAAGACTGACAAGTGCTGTTCTCTCTTATGTTACTCTCGAGGAAGTGGACTTATTCACAAAAGCTCATATTAAAACATAAATTTGTCTTTAAGATGCCACCACATATTTGGCTTTTTATTTGCTCTTTTATTTTAATTTATTTTAATTTTTATTTTTGCACTTTCTCCTAACATACTTTTTTTGGAAAAAGAAAAGAAGCAACATTGTAAACTTGAATGAAAATGTTTAGCAGCACACTGCAGCTGACGATAGGAAGTTCACCGGCCTATAATTAAAATATAACAACATGCCTTCATGGGACCCAATATTTTGCAGATCTGCCAGAGGATGGCCTGTTAGATGGCCATCCATCTAGTCAGCTATGAGATCCTTCGGGAACTTTGAGAAGATTAAAGAGAAATAATGAAGGATATAATCGTGGGTTATATGGGAATAGCTGTTACTCCTCCTCAACATATGGAGAAGTATGTCAGTCAGATGATGCACACTGGAAGGTATAATACCTAAGGGGGTTGAGCGGCTGATGCTTCCTTATCTATTCTTTTTGCTTTCAAATTTCCTCTTTCATGTTATTTTTCCAGTAGACTAGAACTATAGGTAGTCCGTATGGCTTTCACATAATATTTCTTTCCCAGGGTGGGAGCTAATGATATACATCTGTCTGAGCTTTAATCGGCACATAGAAGAGCAGATTGGTTCTGTTCTTATTGAGGCCTTACTGGTGAACTGTACCTGCAGAGAAAAACAGCTCAAAAGAACATCCATCAAAAGGCATTTCAAATGGCATTATGTTATCCTGAGTGATTCGTAAACACCGATTTAGAATGTAGCACAGGATAGGCTCTTGTTCATGTCTTTCTACTCCCACTGTTTCAGGAATCATTCATGTATTTTATTTTATTTAAGCAAAATGATCTCTCTGCCTTCAGCTGCCCTTAGAATACCCATTCTTGTGAGACAAGATCGGCGCTTCTCAAAATAAATAATAAACAAAAACAAAAGAGAATGAAATGAAAATTTCCGTTACATTTTGTTTCTTTTTTTAAAGGACACTTCATTTTTCGTTTCGTTCTGTAACAAAACAAAAAACAAAAAACAAAATGAAAAAAGTTGTTTCATGTCCATCTCTAGTTACCAATGTATGGGCCAGCTTAGTAAGGCTTGTGCTTTCAGAAACACGTGCATAGGCGTAAATTGAGAAACCTCAGTAGAGATTATCTTTTGCACACTGAGTCATATGACTCAACATGTAACAAACTAGTTCTTAACATTTAGACTCTCAACTTGTCAACAGTACCATCCACATGGCTGGGTACTCACTACTAGACCTAATATTTACCACAGAGCAGAAGGAGAGAGAGAGTACACCAATGGTGACTGGCCTGAGATCTATTCCCTTTTCATGGTCAGACCACCACCTGATAAAATGCAGCCTTTCGATGGCACTCCCACCCCATGGGGAAAAAGGACCCATCAAGATGGTCCAACCTTGCAGGCTACTGGAATTCAATAGGATTCCACGATGCCCTACGGAGAATTCTATGAAGCCTGCTGATATAATCAACACCTTCAAAATTCAAAGTGGAACAGGAAGAGCCTAGAGAGCTCATGGAGACAGCCCCTGATGGAATATAATTTATTTACCTTCCAAAGGGAAAGACTGCCAGGAAAATCTTCTTTGTGAACTGGATAAGTGAAGCACAGAACCATGCTGCAGAACTGTTTCAAATAGCATGCAATCTATCCAGAATTAGCCACAGTGATAGGCCCCCAAATACCATCTCCTGTGATCAATTTGCAGCATATTATTGATTTTTAAAAAATTCAAAAGGGGAGACCATCCGTTGAAACCTAGATCAATCTGAGACAATGAATGGAGCCACCATGTCCAGTGCATCACCTTGCCTGGCTAGCTAAATCCACTTTCAACCAGTTATGTCAAGAGAAATGGACAGGGCACTTGATTGTTGTAGGGCCACCAACACCTCCCTTGACCATTGCCCAGCTTGGGTCACTAAGGCAGCTAGGCTAGCAACAACCAAATGGGCCATAGCAATAATCAATGTGCCCCTCTAGGAGGGCAAGGTCCCAAAAGCCCTCAAGGAGACACTCTTCAGACCCATTAGAAAGAAACCTAACTTGGCAATAGACAATATTACAAACTGTTGACCCATTGCCAGTGAACCTTGTCTGAGCAAGGTTGTGGAGAGTATTGTGGCTGACAAGCTTCAGGTGCTCCTGAAAGAGACTGACGCCCTTGACCCATTCCAGTCTGGGTTCAGGCCGCATCATGGCACAGAGATAGTATCCTCGATCTCTCAGCAGCCTTTGATACCACTGACCATGGTTTTCTGTTTATATTATTTTCTAATTAGTGTAACTTGGTAGTTATGACAGTATTTATAATTTGTTTGTTGTAAACATTTTTGTACACCACCCAGAGTAGCCCGATAGCATGATAGGTGGTATAGATATCTAATAAATAAATAATTTCAGCATTGTTACCAAAAAGGCTCTGTGCTCTGTACTAGTTACTCATGACATCATTTACATCTGAGTGGAGGGGATGGGTTCTCCTCTCAGCTGCAATAGACCAACAGCCTCAATGGGAGGAAAACAGTCCTTCATGTCTCTGCCAGTGACCTATGAAGACCTAACATTATTAATTCACATTGCAATGAGAAATAATATGCTTCCACTTGTAATATATATTGATTAGTTTTATTACAGAAGTCTGAAAACTACAATGACTACAATATGTATGATTCATATATAAAACAAACAGAACAATTCTTGATAGTGTGACTACACTATCTGACCCACAGATAGTTTGCTACACCCTGACCCACAGGAAGATAACACAGACCATTCTGTATCTCACTGCGAAAAATTTGCACAGCACTTTGCAAGCAAAATTGAACAGATCCAGGCTGTCTTGGATGCTGCTATTGATGCAGAACCTGTAAATAAAACACCCCACCCTCCTTGTCCTGTATTAATGGATGACTTTCAGCTCCTATAGCAGGATGATCTGGTCAGGATCCTTGGGGAGGTGAGAGCCACCACATGTCTGCTGAATCCTTGCCCCTCATGGATCATAAAAGCTGCCAGAGAAGGTATGGCAGACAGGTTAGGAAGAGTAGAGAATGCCTTCTTACAACAGGGCAGGATTCCGGCATGCTTAAAGGAGACAACAGTAAAACCACTGTTTAAAAAGTCCTCCTTAAACCCAATGATACTGAACAATTACCAACCGGTATTGAATATCCCATTCTTAGGGAATAGAGATGGGCACAAAATCAACATTTTTTCATTTCCGTTATTCGTTATGCGTTCTGTTACATAAAAAAACGACTAATGAAAATTATGATGAAAATGAAACAAAATGAACAGAACCACAAAAATTGTGGTTGTTACATTTCGTTTTCATTACTGGCCACGTGCAATGAAATGAGCTGTTTTAAATGTTAAAAAACGCCCTGGACATCCAGCAATAATTATTTATACTCTCTGATAATACCTACCGGGTTGGGGGGTCCTTAAAACATGCATTTTTGTCTTTTCTCAGAATGCTATATCTTTTTCCTTTAAGGGGAGTTAGGGGACATCAACCCAAAATGGCTCCCAAATGCCTAATATTGATTTATTGCATATTAAAACGCCCTGGACATCCATAAAAATGCAGCGATAATGCGATAATTATTTGAAATTATTACCTACCAGGGGTTGGGGTCCTTAAAACGTTTGTTTTTGTCTTCTCCCATCGCAATGTAATTTTCTTTTCCCTTTAAGGATGACAAAATGGATGTCGCCACTCCAGCCACAACATGGAGGCAAGCCATGTGAAGGGATCATGTAAATTCTTGGACAACTTCAACCAATAGCATACCCAAGTGGCAGACTGGGCAGGTCTGGCAGCCACAGGGGGCATAAAAAGCTCTGGCAGCCCCCGTCCTCCTTGCAGTCTCCGGTGGAAGTTAGGGTGGGATTGCTGTCTCTGCAACTCTGGCTTCAGTCCTGCAGCCTCCCTGTGTGCGTGTGTGTATACCTCTCAGTGAGTACCCTCCCCTGCCCTGCAGTGCGGTCACTCTGCGGCTGCCTTGCACCCTGGGCAATGCCCGCCGCTGCCTTTGCAGCCTCCCTGTGAACCTAGTCTATACTGTGTCTCTGCCAGCATCAATTTTTTTTTTTTAGTGTTTTCCCTCTGGTCCGGGGCGTTGGGGGATGCCCACACATGGAAATGCTTAAAAAATCGCGCAAAAAGCGGGTAGAAATGAAAAACAAAAAATGAAAAATGAAAATGAATTTTTTCCAAAAAATTCACAAAAAACGGAAACGAAACAAAACGGACCTCTCAACGACAAACGACAAACGAAACACCATTTTTTTATTCGTGCCCATCTCTATTAGGGAGAGTTCTAGAGCAGGTTGTCGCCTTGCACCTCCAGAGATTTCTGGATGAGATAAACTACCTGGATCCATTTCTATCTGTCTTCAGGCCTGGCTGTGCGACTGAGAAGGCACTGGTTGCATTGGTAGATGACTTACACAGGGAAATGAATAGGGGATCCGTGTCCCTCTTGTTTTTACTAGACCTCTCAGCTGCTTTTGACACCATAGACCATGGCATCCTCCTGACTCGTATCTCTGAAATGGGAATTGGGGGTACTGCATTAAAGTAACTCCAGTCCTTCTTGCAGGAAGGAACACAGAAAGTGGTGTTAGGTGATTCATGTTCAACACCATGGCCACTGACCTGTGGAGTTCCCCAGGGTTTTGTTCTGTCTCCTATGGTATATAACATCTATATGAAACCACTGGGGGAGGTTATCAGGTCTTTAGGGGTTAAGTGCCACCAGTATGCTGATGATACCCAGATCTACCTCTCATTACCTCCAGATTCTGAGGGAGCTACTATCTCAACTTTACATGAGTGTTTAGCTGCAGTAATGAACTGGATGAGGATGAACAAAATGAAACTAAACCCAGACAAGACAGAGGTGCTCCTGGTCAATCGAGAGGGAGAACAAGGCATAGGAATGCAACCTGTACTGGATGTGGTCACCCACCAATTGGAAAAAAAAAACAGGTACACAGCTGGGGGGGCATATTTTTACCCCATCTTTCTCCTTGGAAAATGACGCAGGCAGCTTACAGTAATGAGGGACAATATACAGTCCATTACAATTAAGACATATTCAAATTTGATAACAGGGAATTTTACTCGTTCCCTTGCAGAAAAGATGGCATCCTTCCAGCGGCTAATAGCTTCTTGGACTCAGGGAGGGCCCAAAGAATTTGAGGCAGAACAATAAATGGCACTCATTCAAAGAATGGGTGGGATTTCCCCCAAAACACTTGTGCAAGTCAAGCTACATTAGAGCAAAAGTTAAAACATCTCAAGGTTGCAAAAGCTCCCACCTGGCTATACATGTCCCTTTTTTCAGCCAGACATTGTAATCTAGGGGTGGCAAATAGCCACCACTGAAATAATAATTGACTCAAGATTCCAACTGATGAAAGCAAAACCTGTTTTTGCCTCAATAAGTCTGTCTAGACATTAGTGCATAGAGATGGGCACGAAACGAACAATTTTTCGTTTCCATTTTTGTTTTTTCATTTCATTACGTAACGAAATGACAAATGAATTTTGTCTCCAAAATGAAACAAAATCAACAGAAACACCGGAAATTTTGTTGTGTGTTTTGTTTTCATTACTGCAATACAGTGAACGGCTTTAAATGCTAAAAAAAAATCACAAAAATTGAAATAAATGGTAACAAAACGGTAATGAAATGAACGAAAATGAATTTTTTTTTGCAAAAATTCTCAAAAAACGGAAACAAACCGAAACGGACCCTCCAAATGACAAACGACAAACGAAACGTCGTTTTTTTTATTCGTGCCCATCTCTATTAGTGCGTATAGAAATGCCATTTAAACTTGAGCATAGGCAAAGTTTAGAGGGGACATTGTGGAGCCTATTGGTAGGAATGGATGAAGCCTGGGCCTCCTGAGGTAGTGGTTCACTCCCAGAACTTGTGATGCTGCTGCCATCAACTGGACTGCAAAACAAATGTATGGTAAGATATTCTAGTGCCCTGAATTTCTCACACACACCCCAAAGCAGCTGCAGTCAACAGAAAAGGACACAGAGCAGGAAATAGAAGGTATGATCAAACTGCCTGTAATTAATTTCTTTTATGACACCTTATTGGTGAGACATTGAAACAATGATGGATATCTTTGAGATGTTCTTAGGCTACAGCCCTAGCCAACAAATCCAATGGTGAGGGATGATTACAAGTGGAAGTCTAATGACATTTGGGGGTTACTCATTGCCAATTTCTGCAGTATAAAAGACAAGTTTGTTAGCTGCATCATTTATCAGTTTCTTTCTTTGGCTTATATCACAAATTTGTCTTTAAAACCACACTCACGGTGGACACAATGAGATACATTTTTAATTAAAATATACTAATGTATAAAGTAAGTAAGCACACCATTATGAAAGTAATAACAACACTCATGAGATTAAAACTTCCTTCTGCTAGTGCCTAAATCCACCAGTGTATACATTACATCCATGCCCTTAAAAGCTTCCTCAGTGAAGGATTCCCATCCCATTCTGCTAAATGAACAGGCATTGTAGATCAAATCTCAGATACTACACGGGGGTGGGTGGGTGTGAGGAACAACTTCGAAAACTTTAGAAGACCAGAACAAAGGATATATAAGAATACCAATGTGAAATGAAATGGCATTAAAAGGGAAATGATTAATTAATAGCGAAGAACCAAGTCTCTAGAAATTATACTCATTCTTAATTCATTCATACAGGGGAAGGAAATGCTATAAAAGTTGTTTTTAATGAGACTTTTCTTACATACCATATCAGGCTATGACTGTGAACTTTTCTGTGGAATTACTTTACAAACCAATCAGCACTGTGTCACTGCCTCCAGATACAGTTCTTTTTAATGATGTCTAAACTACTTATCTATTAAAATGATATTGTGAGCCAAACATAGTAGAAAGGAGATTGAGCAACTAAATCTCAAAGAAGATACTATAGCATCATACTAGCCTGTATGTGTTTACTGGAGGTTTATTGTAAAAGAAAAGACTAAAGTTAGCTGTGAAATGAGTAGGTGTGCAGTTGTTTGGGACAAAAATCCTGGATGTAGTCTAACATCAGGCCAGGTGCAACTGAGAGAAGGCATTAGAGTTTGCAAATGCAAATTACAAACATAGTTCCTTACTTCTACATTTCTAACTATAATTGTTACAATTGTAGTTACATGGAAAAATGGCACAAACCACTGGCCTGAGATATAAAACACCCTCTTCTCCCATTCCCCTTGTCATAATCTCAACACAAGTCAGCATGAAGCTGCAACCACTTTTCTGATTCTGAAACACCACTTTGCCCAATCATCCACAACTTTGTGGCATAGGTAAGCAATTGCCATGTCCTTATTGATAGTGTCCTGCCATATCTGTTTCAGTTGCCCACATGCCATCAATTTTCAGGTGGCACACAATTTGAGTGACAGTGGAAGATGCTGCTCTGAAAACATGTCCATACCAACAAAACTGGCTTCCTCTCATCTTCTTTGTTACTGATACCACACCTAGTTGCTGTGAGATAGTAACATTTGTGATGTGGATGAGTAGGGAGATAGCATTAGAGCAGAAGGTAGCACTTGAGCCATGTGATATTCATTCATTCATTCATTCATTCATTCATTCATTCACTCACTCACTCATTCATTCAATAGTTTATTGCATTCAGAGGAAAGAAAAAAAGAAAGAACAGCAAAACAGTATAATAAAGAAGAGAGGGAAGCATAGACTGGGTTCACAGAGTACATATACATAGATCAACCATTTGCTAATACTACAGCCCCTCTAAGGATTGCAGCTAAATACTTTTTTTTAGCAACCTGAGTTGTTATATAAGAATTCGGGTCTGAGAGGCAGTACGAGACCAGCCACTTATCTGAACAACCTTGACATCTCTGGAGCAGAGGATGGATTAGATCCCTCCTGGTTGTTTGTAGAAAATACAGTAACTCCCTGCCTTTCATGGGGGTTAGGGACCCGACCCGACCTGCGATAATTAAAAATCTGCAATATGCAGATGCTGGGTCGGGTTGGGACTGGGGGGGGGGCTGTCTGAGGCCCCTTATACTTACCTGAGGCCTGGCGCTACTCCCAAACGTGCCTCCGATGGCCTTCCCAGGCTTGTTGGAGGCCCCAGACGTGCTTTCCAGTGATCTGGAAGTCGCTTCCAATTTTCCAGAAGTCACTTCCGGTTTGCCGGAAAGCACTTCCAGGACCTCTGACAGGCCCAGAAAGGCCATCGGAGGCCTTATAAATGGGTTTCAGTGATCCGGAATTCACTTCTGGTTTGCTGGAAAGCAATTTGGGGCCTCCAATAGGCCCAGGAAGGCCATTGGAGGCCCATTCGGGGCAGCGGCTGGCCTGGGGTAAGCACAGGAAGCCTGAAACAGGCCCATCCAGCTTACCCCAGGGGGCCTTGCCTTACATATAGTACAGTCCCATGATATACTGGGACTGCAGTATATTAACCATGAAAGAGCGGTTGGAGAAGGGTGTTTGATAGATTTTCAGGGACACTGGCTCCACACAGGCAGAATCTTGCTTGGCATGGGGTTCCCTGAAACCTACTATGAATTAAAGCTGAGGGGAGAACATGAAATCTTCAAGGATAAATGCTCTACAGGTCTGAGGTGTTCAAAGCATAGCTAGGTAGGTTGCAGATGTCCTATATACTGGGAGGATACCAGAGGTGAGCACTTTCTATTCACTAGTGAAAACAATTCTGTTTCCCGATGTCATGGAGTCTCTGGCTTAGTGCTTGATAGGCCTATTGTTGTCCAAGCAATAGAATATAATCAAGGGACATACCACCGGATCTGGTTTTACATTGAATTGTGGGTATCCACTTACTGATACAGTGGTACCTTGTATAACGTAATTAATTCGTTCCGAATTAAATTACGTTATACAAGTTTTCCGTTGTACAAACCTTAATTTCCCATAGGAATGCATTGGAAGTGGATTTAATCCGTTCCAATGCATAGTCAAGTAATGAGAGAGAGAGAGAGAGAGAGAGACCCTCCCCCTCCTCCCGCCAAGGCAGTCCTGGTCCCATCCCTGAGGGGGCTGGGAGCCCACCGACTCAAGCCCCCTCCCCCGTGCCCCCTGCCTCCCTCAGCGCAGCCCCCCGCCCCGAAGTGTGCGGAACAAACCAGTCCCTTTGGCGAGGTTGCAGAGGCATCGGGAGAAGGCAACAAACGGGAGCCGAGAAGAGCGTGCCGTGGGGAGTGGAGGGGAAAGGCGGGAGGCGGGGGGATTCCCAGCGCGCCCCCCCTCAGGTCACACACCCCCTTCCCCTCAAGCATCCACTGCGGCGGCGGTAAGAGGCGGGTGGGGGAGGGGAAATCCAGAAAGGATGGGGAGAGCCTAACCCTAACCCTAACCCCCACCCCCCCGCCACCTGCCCCAAGCGGCCCCCTTACCAGGATCCAGCCCAGCGGCGCAGGAGCGCGCACGGGCGTCCGGGAAGATCCTCCTCCTCCTCCTCCTCCCTTTACACCCCCGTAATCTCTCTCTCTCTCTCTCTCTCTCTCTCCTTTCCGGGCTGCCGGCTCCTTTGGACTCCCGGCCACTCCCAACTCCCCGGTCCCGGCAGTTCCCACGGAGGGGCTTGTCGCCCCTTGGCTCCCTCCCGGCCCGGGGCGATCCCTCTGCCGCCTCTCCCTCTCCTGCCGACGCCGACGCCGACGCCGACGCCGCCGTGGTCGGGGGGAGGGGAGGCAGGGAAGGAGCGGGGGCAGCCTCCGCCCATGGCTCCGCCTCCTGCACGGTGAAGGAGGTGCTCCGAGGAAGGCCGCCCATCTCCTCCACAAGGGCAGCGCTCGGTGGCCCGCCGGCCAGAAGCCCCGCCTCGCTCGCCGGGCACCTTTGCTGCTGCTGCTGCTGCTGCTCCGGGCGGGCGGGTGGGGTGGGCGGGTGGGAGGGGGACTGAGCACCGGGCGCCGGCGGGGCAAGTGGGGGGGGAGGCGGGCGCGGGCGCTCCTGGGCTAGAACTGGCGAAGAAGGGCCAGCAGGCAGGGCTTCCTGGACGAGGCGAGGGGTGGGGTGGGGGGAGCGCAGGCCCCTGCCCGCCTGAAGGGGCAATGCTCTTATGCTCATCGCCGGTGGCGGAGGGTTCGGGGGGGTTGTGTTGCCTTGTGTGCGGAGGGAGGGAGGGAGAGAAGGGTCTCGCATTATAAGAAAGAGGTGTGCCGGGTCCAGGAAGCAGCAACCTCTTCCGCCTGTGAGAAACAGCCCGCAAAGAATATTTGGAAGGCAACACGTGCGCGCACTCCCCCCACATCTGCTGGAGCAACACCCGGCTCCGTCTGCGCTGGAAAGTTGCGCACCTCCAAGCCCCGCTCCTGAGGATCTCCTGAGGGTTTCATTCTCTCTTTCTCTCTCTCCACTCCCCCCCTCTTCCCCGGTGGCCGCGGGGGGAGGGGGGCAGATTTTTTTCCGTTATACGGATTTTTCGTTATGCAAACCCTCCGTTATACGAGGGTTTACTGTATAACAATCAGTTAACATAAGGTATATGTAACCCAGGTGTTCAGCCAGAAAGTGAATTCTCAAGCAGAATTTTAAGGTCTGGATCCATACCCTTGTTTCCATTTGGTCGAATCCTGCTTCCAGATATAGAGCTGCTAGTCCTACACAGTTGGGGAGCACCCGATACAATGCAAAATGTAGATTTTACTTTCTCTACTTCAGAGTTATATGTGCTGATACTAAATAGGTATCCCATTGAGCAGTTGGGTCCTTGTTTTTCCTTTGAAAACCTGAGCAGCAGAGGGGATGTGATGTCCACCATTAATGTAAAAAAAGTGAGCAGTGGCTGTCATACTGAACTTGAGATGTGTGATATTCCTCTGCTACTTTTTTGTGACTCATGGCCTTTAACTGTGAAAGTAGCTAAAACATTTACTGTTTTACATTTGCTTGCTGTAAAAGTAACTAAAAGTAACTGCAATAGAGTAAATCTGTTCCAGTTAAAGAGGGGTGAACTAATCCCTCACACAGTTAAAATCAGAATGGAATTTATTTGCACCTTTGTTACTAGGAATAGGAAGATTGTTAATTACGTTCTTGTTTATTTTACTACTTCCTTCCAAGTTCCAAATAACATTAATCCACCATGTTATTCTACTTCACCCTTCTTTATGTGTTCAGGGCCTGACATGATTGTTATTGTGTGAGGAGAAATGACTTAGAATCCTGGTAGTCACAATCAGCTTCCTCCCTGGAGACAATTATCCACATGGCATGGAGAGTGCTGCAGCCAGGCAATATGGACATGACAACAGCAGCTGGCCATCAAGTGCGGCCCCACACTCTTCATCAAGGAAAACTACTGGGAAATGAGAGGAGTGTCACCTGTGACTAGCAGAGAGCTCTGAAAAGCTACTGGTTTGGACTATGCCTTCCAGAATCTTTCACTCAAGCTATTCAATAGACATTCTTTTAGCAAGATTCAAGGAACTGCACTCCAAAACATAAGTTTTTAAAGCTGTGGACTGTGTGTATAGAATGAGCTCAGACTGAGATATAATATGCTCCCCTGTATTGCTGTTTGTGAACTGATTGTGTTCATGGTAGAGATTAGTAATGTTTTATGTTTATTTGGTTCTTATTGGAGATAATATACCGGTACCTCCCTTACCAAGCGGTCTTAATTCATCTTCATCTTTTGGTTTTAGGAATGAGTACTCGGTACAGAGAAATGTAAGTACATATTTGCACCATACACAAGTGCAGAAGATAGTTTGCAAATTCAACATTTATTGAAATTCAATTGTAAATAAACACAAAGTGTTCAAAAGTCTTACAGACACTTTGGGAAAAGTTACATATAATTTACAGGATTCATTTTTTTTTTATTTTTTTTTTTTGCTCAGTGTGTGTGGGGGGGAGTTATATTCCACCCAAGGCTTCCCACTGGCCTTCAGCTTCCTCGGCAGGCAAACAACATCTTGCAGACACTTTTGCTGTTACTGCTACTGCTGCTGCTGCTGGACTGGGCCTTGAGGAGCCGCCCTGCTCTACCCTTGCTCCTTTGTCTGCTCCTTGGGTGTCAGTGAGAGAGACACTTGGAGGGGCAGTCAACCAAACACCAGAAGGGAGGGGCCGAAGAGGAGGGTTTCCCACCCAAGGGGGAACAGCCTATTGCCTTTTTATGGATATGATAGGGAGGGAGAGGTGGGATGGTGGGGGTGAATGGATGAATATTTTTTGCCATCAAGTATAGGAGATAAGACCCACAATGGAACTGAGGGAACAGGAAGGGGGGAGGGCAACGGAGGGGGCAGCCATTAGTATTGTGCTGGGTAGGGGAAGGTATGGTGGTAGGAGTGGAACGTGCCCGTGTAGGAGAAGAGAGGTTAGATACCTTACATCTATCCCCTCTTCTGGTTCCATCCCTAGCCAGAAGGAATCAGGTGACCATATCAGCGAGCCCACAAGCCACACGGTGCTGTTGTTGAATGCCAGGTCGGTACAAAACAAGACCGCCCTCATCCATGATGTCATTCTGGATGAGGGTGCCGACTTGGCATGTATTACCAAGACCTGGGTGGGAGAGGAGGGTGGTGTTCCCCTCTCCCAGCTATGCTCGCCTGGGTACTCGGTCCAGCACCAGTGTCGCTTGAAGGGTCGGGGAGGGGGAGTTGCTATAGTCTATAGGAGTTCTATCTCCTTGACCAGACTTCCTGTCTCCTTGGGAGGAGGCCTGGAGGGCCTGTACTGTGTGTTGGGCTCACGAGACAGATTGGGGATTCTGTTGGTGTACCGCCCACCCTGCTGCATACCAACAGTCTCCCTGCCTGAGCTGACGGAGGTTGTCTCGGACCTGGTGCTGCGGACCCCCAGACTGTTGGTACTGGGGGACCTCAACATCCATGCTGAGGCACCCTTGAATGGGGCGGCTCAGGACTTCATGGCCACCATGACAACCATGGGGCTGTCTCAATATGTCAACGGCCCAACGCACGAGAAGGGTCATACTCTAGACCTGGTCTTCTCAACGGGATTGGAGGATGGTGGTTTGGATGTGGAGGGGTTGGTTCTGACTCCATTGTCATGGTCAGACCACTTTCTGGTCAAGTTTAGGCTATTAGCTTCTTCTACCCTCTGCAAGGGTGGGGGATCTATACAGATGATCCGCCCTCGGAGACTAATGGATCCAGATGGTTTCCTGAAAGCTCTGGGGGATTATCCGTCTGATATGGTCGGCGCTCCTGTCGAAGCTCAGGTCACCCTGTGGAATAGGGAAATGTCCCGGGCGGTTGACATGATCGCACCTAAGCGCGCTCTCCCCTTATGCAGAGCCCAGACAGCTCCTTGGTATACATCTGAGCTGCGGGCAGTGAAGCAGGAGGGGAGACGGCTGGAGTGCAAGTGGAGAAAATATCACTGTGAGTCCGATCGAACACGGCTTAGAGCCCATTATCGGGCCTATTCCGTGGCGATACGGTTTGCGAAAAGGCAATATTTCACAAACCGTATTGCTTCTTCAGAGTGCCGTCCAGCAGAGCTGTTTCGGGTGGTCTGGGACCTTCTTCAACCGAGAAATACGATGGAGGTTCTGGACCACTCAGCAGCCCGCTGTGACGAGTTTGCTGTCCACTTTGAGGAAAAAATCACTCAGATTCGCAGGGAATTGGACTCCACTATTGGTGCAGAATCAAGGGATGTGTCAAGTGTGCCGTGCTTAGGTCCAGTATTATTGGATGAGTTTCAATTATTGAGACCCGAGGATGTGGACAGGGTGCTTGGATCTGTCCATGCTACCACTACGCCACTCGACCCTTGCCCTTCTTGGCTAATTGAAAGATCTGCCAGGGGAGTTCGCACCTGGGTCCAGGAAGCTGTAAACTCCTAATTAAGAGAGGGAGTGGTTCCTGCTGCCTTAAAAGAGGCAGTAATTAGGCCACTCCTTAAAAAACCTAACCTGGACCCAGGGCTGGTGGTTAACTACCGTCCAGTAGCGAATCTCCCTTATTTGGGCAAGGTGTTGGAGCGGGTGGTGGTCGGGCAACTCCAGGCACTGCTGGATGAAACAGATTTTCTGGATCCATTTCAATCTGGGTTCAGGCCGGGTTTTGGTACAGAGACTGCCTTGGTCGCCCTGTATGATGACCTCTGCCGGGAGAGAGACAGGGGGAGTGCGACCCTGTTGATACTCCTGGACCTCTCAGCGGCTTTCGACACCATCGACCATGGTGTCCTTCTGGATAGGCTGGCCAGGCTGGGAGTCGGACGCACCGCTTTGCGGTGGTTCCATTCCTTCCTGGCTGACCGTGTCCAGAAGGTGGTGCTGGGGGACAGTTGCTCTGCCCCATGGCATTTATGTCATGGGGTTCCTCAGGGCTCTATACTGTCTCCCATGCTGTTCAACATTTACATGGAACCACTGGGAGAGGTCATCAGGAGGTTTGGGCTGAGGAGTCAGCAATATGCTGATGATACTCAGCTCTACCTCTCGTTTTCCACCAATCCAGGTGAGGCGGTTTCTGTGCTGAACTCGTGTCTGGGCCAGATAATGGACTGGATGAGGGTTAACAAATTGAAACTCAATCCAGACAAGACGGAAGTGCTGTTAGTGGGTGCTTTGCCAGACAGGTTAGAGGGCCACTTCCCTGTTCTGGACGGGGTTGCACTCCCCCTAAGGGACAGGGTCCGCAGCTTGGGAGTGCTCCTGGACCCCGGTCTAACTCTGGAAGCCCAGGTGGACTCGGTGGCCAGGGGTGCCTTTCCCCAGCTGCGGAACATATATCAGCTACGCCCCTACCTGGATGAACGGAGCCTCATGACAGTTACGCATGCACTGGTAACATCCCGTATTGATTACTGCAATGCGCTCTACATGGGGCTGCCTTTGAAGATGGTTCGGCGATTGCAACTGGTTCAGAATCGTGCGGCGCGGCTAGTAAGTGGTGGGGCCGCTAGGGATCACATCACGCCGATTCTGCGTAGCCTACATTGGTTACCAGTTGCTGCCCGAGCCCAATTCAAAGTGCTTGTCTTGACATATAAAGCCCTAAATGGCTTAGGACCTGGATACCTGAAGGACCGCCTCCTTCCATATGAACCTACCCGGCAATTAAGATCAAGCCAGGGGGCCCTCTTGAAAGAGCCATCCCTCAAGGAGGTAAGAGGGATGGCTTGCAGACACAGGGCCTTCTCGGCAGCTGCCCCCAAGCTATGGAATGCCCTCCCAAGTGAGATCCGCCTGGCGCCAACACTGATGACATTTCGGCGCCAGGTAAAAACCTTTCTGTTCCAGAAGTTTTTTAATTGATACAATTTAGATTGTGGGTCTTCTGATGGCAATTTTAGTGTGATGATTTTAGTATAAGGTTTTTATTGTTGTTTTAATTATTTATTGTTGTTTGATGTTTTTAACTGTTTTAATTCCTTGTTTGGAAGCCGCCCAGAGACCTTTGGGTAGTGGGCGGCATATAAGTTGTAAAAATAAATAAAAATAAATAAATAAATATTGCTTAGAGAAATTGCTCGCTTAATTCTCCACAGATTGTGAGGAAGATTTGCCTCTATGAATGGTTTTAATATTTAAAATACACAGAGCAAAATATTGTGGGCTTTGTTGTAATAAAACAGTGGTCTACCATATCACTCAAGAAATGATTCCAGTAAAAATAAAAATAAAAGCTAAGAGGCCAGTGTTGAAAGAACCTGACAGTGGTGGAGAGTGTGTGGAGGAGATATTGGTGCTGGGTGCATTCAGGATCATGGTGGCAAGGCTTTCGCTATCCTTTACCCAATTCACAAACATATACAGCAATTGTATTCACCATGAAAGTACTTGAGAAAACAACTCGTTCATATACTAAAAACCCACATTACTGATGCACATTGAAGTCATTGTGTTCAGAGCAAGATCCTCACACAGTGAAAAGGATCAATGTGTGGTCAGCCCCTGCTGGTCCATCCACATGTTCAGTAACAAACAGCTGAATGGGATGACTTATAACTTAGGAGTTATAAAAAAAACCCTGCTGTCACCATGGCACTAAGTACAAATTCTCTGGTTTCTCTTCAGGTCATATAAATCTTTCGTCTTTTACTAACTACAAATTCTGGAAGACTTTCCACTCTACAAAAAGAGAGATCACAGAGGAGGCATCCATGTGCCGAGACTGTATTCCATACAGTAGAACTGTTCCTATTGGCCTGTGTGGAACGATAATTTGAAAAACACCCAAGAGATCTTTGCAGGGCTGGAGTATCTTAATTGGATATACCTGATAGCATTTTATTCACTGCTTGGCAGCAGAAACCAAACACAATACCTTGGGGAAAGGCCAAGTCCTCCATTTTCAGCCCAAAGAAAGAACTACTTTAGCACTTCAGGACTCATTTTTCCTCATCAACCATGCCAAACCTGACAGTACGCTTGTATCACAGATTTTTGGCGAGCATTTTGGGGTGTGCTGCTTTTTTAAAAAAATGAAATGTATGTTTAAGCAGTAAGAATAACCTCCCTGTGTCACTTAAGCCACTTTACCAATATTTTGCAGTTCTATGGAGATTTTTTTTCTTCTTTTAAAAAAGGCATCCTGGTGCTGAGATTAAATTATTCATTAACCCTCATTATTTATTCAGTGGCTCCTGGGTTTATCTTGCTTTACTAAAGGTGTCTACTTTCTGTTGTCAATAAAGAAAATGAGCACTGACTGCCTGGAAAGCTTGCAAACCTGGTGGGCAGCTGACAGCAGTCTGTCCTCCTAATCCCATTTTCTCACTGCTATTTTACTAGCCACCTGAAAGCTGGCTACATGTATCGATGTCCTTGGTGTTACGTGAGGTAACAGAACTTTTTTCGCACACAGTTCACATCAAAGGAACTAAACCAGCTTAAATCCAACTCCCACGTTTCATTGCAAGCTTGTATGCCTGAACTGTCTGAGGCAGCAATAGACATTTGATGGCTGTTGCTGATCCCTTCAAAAGGAAGGGCTTTGGCTAGTTTCAGGGATTCCACAGTCAACAAAGAGGAACAATTAGTTCCTCCCACAAATATGTTCACCACAAACAACTGGATTTCTTCCAAGACATATGCCTCAGCAATTGGGCTTCTAAATGAAGCCTGTCTCAGCCTCCAGTGACCAAGCACAAACATAATAGCAAGATGCACAGGTGAAGAAAAGTTTATGGTGCAGTAAACAGATGTCTTTCACCAAATCAGATAGCACCTCTTCTAAATTTGTGCTAAGTGTATTGTGAGTTCTCCATAAGAAACAAGCACTGCAGAATGTGGTTAGCAGTAGGGCAGAGGTTCCCAACCAGGGGGTTGGGACCCCTTTTTTTTGGGGGGGGATAGAACAACCATTTCACAGGGGGTTGACATGAGCCAGTGAAGAAAAAGGTACAAATGGTTTGGGTCTGGAGGGGTAGGGTGAGGAAGGAGGGAAAGAGTGAGTTACAGCTTGATAGTTTGGAGGGGATGTCAGTCAATGGCACCGGAGGCTGCGATTGGCTGAAGGTGCCTGTAGAGGGAAGTTCTCTATGGCGCCTGTGGCAGTGGCCTTCCAAAAGGGGGTTTGTAGCCTCTTCTAAGCAGGGCAAGGGGTCACCACAACATGAGGAATTGTATTAAAGGGTTGCGGCATTAGGAAGGTTGGGAACCACTGCAGTGGGGGTAATGCATTTGGGGTAATGCATGCCTGTATAAAGGGGGGGGGGTCAGAGTCTATGGGTGATTGGGTTTGGTCTTCCCTCCTGAAAAGCATGGACACAGAAAGTGAAATGATATTCTACCTCTGATCTGGAGTTATGGTGGCAATATTTTTACCAAAAATCTACTCTTTACTATTTTTCCTCATTCCAAAATTTACTCTTCTTCCTCATTCCAAGTCCCATGTGCATCATTTTTGTTCCTCCTTCATAGCGACAAGTGTTTCACAGGGAGAAAGCACCTTATAGGGAGAAAATAGCTGACTCCCCCCCC
>JAHTLZ010003547.1:16516055-16528827 GCA_023846285.1 Phrynocephalus versicolor
ATCTGAAATCAAAAGTGGCAGCAATATTTTCTCAGTTTAAGCCAAACCACACAATCACATCATGTGTCAGATGAATAAGATGAAAAACCACAGTGATGTCAGTACCCAAAATGAGTACAAAATTCAAGACAGATTTTTTTTTCCAATCTACCTCCCACTGTAATGTTTTACAACTTATGTATAATGGCCTTAACTAGGGCAGGGAAACTGGGACTTTGCCTCAAGTGACAAATTTAGAGGGCATGTCCTTTGCCCCAAACTGGCACGCTAACCTAGGAGAAAAATAAATGTTGAGCATTGTTATTTTGGGCATGCTGCATAGCCAGTAGACTAGGTCTTTGGAAGAAAGCAGAGCCAAGAATTTAGATAAACCTGGATTTGCTGAAGGAGCATAGAGCTGGTCTACTGAGTGCTTAGCAGATCAGGTCCCTGGCCCGGATTCAGAAGAGGCAATGCCACCCAGATAGAGGGTTTGTTTAACCAGATCTTGGGTAGACAAGTCTTCCCTGCTCAAGGACAGGTCCACCTGGGTTTTGATTAAATTACCCACCCATCCCCATCCAAATTCATGGGGAATCAGAAGAACCATCAAAGCTATAGAAACAAATCAAAAGAGTAATTTATGTTTGTATAGTTTCACTTCCTGGGACTTAGGGCGTTTTTACATGACTCCTAAGATCTGCTGGCAAATAAAATTCAGACCAGAGATCTTGGGGTTTTGTCGCTCTTCCTGTGTTCCCACCCCTCGGCACTCCCTTGCTCCTCTCTGCATGAGGGGAGGGAGAAAAAAGGGAGAAAAAAATGCAGGCTCACCTCAGGAGCTGCCCCAGGAAGCATTTCAATCTCTTCCAGTCTCTTAAAGGGGCGGGGGGCAAAAACAAACAAACAAACAAAACAAGGCAAGGAGAGCCCAGCACTCACTGCTTTACATCTGCATCAGAAATTTTTCACCTTCGGAGACCAAGTACAAAAACAAAAGCCAGCTGCAACCCATGGAGGTCTTAAGGGTTAATCCTGTCACTTAGAACTGGATATGGGGATGGACTAGATGCCAAAGCAAACCACAACCCATTGGTGCAATAATATGTGTGAGGTAGCTGCACATGCCCTTTTCCCACCCAGCAAGTATCTACTCCTATGTCTCACCCACACACCCACCCATCCATTTATATGGTCATTCCTACCAAGGGCACCCATGGTCAAAGGCAAGTCAGGAACACCACATACTTCATCTCTCATGATTTTTCCAGACCTAAAACATTCTTTTGAAAGACATTCCTCACCCCCGACACACACACAGCCCTCTTTCCACAGCTATGAATGCTTGCAGCTCTCTTCTAAAACTTCCATAAAGCTTCTTCTTCCTACAGCTTGGCTTCCAGCGACCACTAACAAAACTGCCTGGTGGGGGTTGAGGGATAAATTAGTGACAGAGGGCTGGAGCTGCCATGTTAAATTGCCCTTCTCCCCCCTTTCCTCTGGGAAAGTTGAACCTTGACCTCAACCACTTTCAGTCAATCACAGTCCTAGAGAGTCCTGGAAAGTGTTTTGCAGCCGTGATCGGTCCCGCAAATATCTGCTGGATGCAAAATCCATGATAACTGTTGTTTTCATTTTGTTTTTCAAGCAGCTGTCTAATAAAGGGCAGTGCTCATTCAACTGGCCTTCCTAGTAACTCAAATGTGACACAAATGATGCTGCAAATAATTACAGTGACCTTTAGCTCACCTCAGTTTTAAACAAAGGTTAAGCTGCCCTTTAGTAAAACAAATATTTTCTGGATTCCAATAACAGCAGCAGACACCTGTAGGAAAAAGCCAAACTAAACTATTGGGAAGCTAAACTTAATTGTCAAAATACTGCAGTTATTTCCAAAGAAGAAGAAAAATGCAGCACAGCTGAGAGTAAACAGCCATCAAATATTCTGACATCTGGTATTATTATCATACCTTGCAAATGCTCTCTCTCTCACACTGTGTGTGCGTGTGTGCGTGTGTGCGTGTGTGCACGCACATGGGGGGCATATGTGTGTGCCACCCCCACCCTGAGGACACTTAGCTTGATATCCCTGTCCAGTCACTGGACAGAATGGGGCTAAAAATAAGAAAGTCACTCCATTCTTGTCTTGTTCTAGCTTGTAAACAATTTATATTTTATTCTTTACATTCAGATTGAATGTGCGGTACTTTAAGTAGTGAGACCTCAGATACTGAGGCTTGAAAAATAAACTCTCAGGAAAGTTCACATCATTGCCCAGGAAATGGCTGATAGGTTTTATTTAGTTTCTCATGCTCCCAAGTTGACCAGATAAGGGCCAGGTGTACTTTGCACATTTAATTTGTTTAGTCTGCTGCTAATTCAAACAGCCCTTTTAACTCTTCATACTGGGGCTGGCTTTTAGCATTAGTTGCTTGGATTGAATAGAAGTCTACTATCTAATGTGGCAGTTCCTCAAGAAAGGAAGTTATCTCTTTCCTTTGGGGTTGTTTACCCTTATATTGCTCTCTCTCTCTCTCTCTCTCTCTCTCTCTCTCTGAGATTTTGCTTTTTTCTATAAAAGGGGTTTCCATTGCTTGGACTGAGCAAATGTATTATTTGGACGTGGTCACCTACAGGTACTGGATGCTTGCCTACTCATACTCTTAAGCCATGTACATAGACACGGTGACAAACATGTATATATCTCTCTGCACAGCTTTCTCTCTATAGATTATAGATCTTCCTATTGAAAATGCTGGAATGATCAGCCTTTCATAGCCACTTTCCATGCTTCCGATTTTCCCACTTTTTATATGAGGTTGGGATGTGCAGCTTTCCATGCTTTCTTCAGTAGCAACTTCTACTAGTCCTAAGAACATCTGGAGGGCCAGACATTCTCCACCCTACCACTAGATCATTTTGTCACTCAGTTATCTGTATATTTTGGCATATACGGTTTAGTTTACAGGAGTACATAATACATGATACTCTGTATGAAAATTTAATCAGGTCTAGAACATAATAACACAGATGTTAACCAGGAGTCAACAGCTGTTCATGGGCTTCTAGATTGTTTTTGAATGTGTGGACATGCCCATCCATTGAGATCCTTATTGGTGACTTTATCTATCTATCTATCTATCTATCTATCTATCTATCTATCTATCTATCTATCTATCTATCTATCTATCTATCTATCTATCTATCTATCTATTCAGACGAGAGAGCAGGAGATATAGATGAAAGGGCCTTTTCAGTGAGAGCACCCAGTTTCTGACATTCTCTGCTGAAAAAGATTGTCTTGACTTTTTTATTGCGATCTCTTGGACATCAAGCTAAGTCCATCCTGTTGTCCAAGCTGCTGTTTTCAGTTGGAACATTTGCTTCTGTCTGCTTTTATTTGTACATTGATTTTTCTTTCAAAACAATGTGGATGAACATTAGTCAGGTTTTAACATGTTTCCAGTATGTGATTTTAATATCCTGCAAGCCATCTTGACAGCTTTTATAGTGGAAAGGAATGCTAAAACATGGATCATGCATGGAAAAATAAAGTATAGCTTCCTGAGACAGAAGTCAGTAGAAGTCTGATCTAATGTGAAGATATGAGGAAAATGTCCCCTTTTAATTTTTGTCTGCTCTTCCATCTACCAGCCAAGCTTCACCTGCTGTGACAACTATGAACTCCCTCGTCTCCATTTTTTAAAATAAATGTTTAGATAAATGTCCACAAAACTCATTGAAGTCAATAGAGTACTTCTTCCATCATGGATGCTGAGGCTGATAATCGCTTAGCAGAAATCATATTCGTCATTATCACAATATTGACTGAGGGTGCTATCAAATTCTAATCAATAATTCCAATCAAATCAGCAGATGTCACTTCTATCTTTAACTGTACATTGGATTTTACATGTAATAACGATGGGCACAGTCCCTGCCTATCTGGAATGCTATAAAAAGCTAGTCAATGAATTTACACCCTCTTACTTATTCATGAATGAGTTGTGCCCCTGAATTTTAACAGGCTACGCCTTAAACTATTAGCTGTATATCTGCTTTATGTGATGTTCCTACATAAGCTGGCAGTCCATCAATTCAGTGTCCATACATTTCTGTGAAAGCTATATTATAATTAGAGCTTAGGTTAATACTATTCGGTAACCATAAAACAGACATAAAATAATTATAACTCATTTAGTGAAATTAGAAAAAGAGCAATTATTAGACTCCCATTGTGAGGCTTTGCTGTGAGGGACAGATAATCTATCTGCAAGATGTAGTCTAAGAACATCATTTTGGAAGAAATAAAATGAGATGAAATACTGTTTTGTTTGTGTTTTAAAGAAGGCTTGCACTAATAAATATAGCAGAACAGTTGCAAGAAATGGATGTTCCACGGAAAGAAGAGAGACTGCAGATTTACAGCCTGTCTTTATAATATTACCTCATGAGCTAGTATGAGTTGATATGTCAGTTTCCTCAACTTTTTTTGCATAAAGCCACTCACTTCCTCATAGGTTTAAGCCACCTTCTCCTGCAATCTTCCTTTTGGGACCAAGATATATTACAACATCAACCTATAAAAAGTTATAGAGACCTTGTTAACTTTCAGGTTTCAAGTTTGACACCACCACCACCCAATTTGTACAGGCAGTGATAGTCAATGCTAGTCAGTGATAGTCTTTCCAGCTGTGGTGATTATTTATATCAAGTTATGAGGACAAATCACTGTCTAACAAGATCCTCACTGACACAAAGGGATCAGACCCAGATAAACTCAGTGTCCACACTTTGGATATCCCTAGTCAAGGGATGTCCAGTGTCTTTTCCAGAGAAGGGGAAAATTGAGTTTAAAGATGGCAACAGCTAGAAGTGCCCAGCCAACAACAAAAACTGTGTTGGGCAACCGAGAGAAAATTGGACAACCATCTGTCAGAATGACCTTGATTTGGATTCTTGCACTGAGTAGGATGTTAGACTTGATGGCTTTATAGGCCATTGTATAGTTATTGTGGTTCTATGATCCAGTGCTGCTGCTGTGACTATTAACTGGATTTTTCCTCCACTTTTTAGTCTTTTATTCTGTTAATTTGACTGGTTGCATTTAGTCTTGAAAATTATCCAACTTGCAACCCATTGTTTAACTTTCTACTGCCTTTATCTACTTTATCCTCATTCTTTATCCAAAAGGGGACTTTTCCAAGCTTTGTTGTTGTTCTTATTTCTTTTAGAGACATCACTCACTGTTGCACCTTATAGTACCTGATCACTCAAAAGTGCCAGATGGGGGCCTGCATGTCAGGTGAGCAGAGATGTTGGTGCAGCCCATCATATACAGGGACACACAAGCCTAAGGAGATCTCACTGGGAACCTATGGAGAAATCATTGGATAGTTCTACTGGATAGGCCTGGCCGACCTCTCTTATTGTTTCCACAGTTTTATTGCTACTCAGAGGGAAATTCATGCTATCCAGCTGCTCCTCTCACAGCATTCCCTTTAGCTACTGCAGTGAAATCCTCAGCCTGTGGTTATTACTAGTACAACAGGAGACAGGATTGATGTATAAGAACACCCAGCTGGAGATAGGTAAGCAACCTGAAATGACAGCAGCATGCTCTCCAGATGAACATATTCATTTTTGTTGCATAAACTCTCCCAATATGTTCTTCATTCCTTAAAAGGATTAAATTGTGCTGCTTTTGAAGAGGTAGGAAAAGGCATATTTTGATTGGGTAGGGGAAAACCTCTGGCTTCCTCATTAATCTGAATGTGAAAGTGACTGGTAATGCTTTTCCTGGTTAAGCCAAAACAAAGTATAAGTTCAGAAAACTGTTGCCTTTGACAGTTATCAAAGACTGAATGAATGCCATCTCCAGAGAGTATTTTTCTGTCACGTTAGCAGTTTATATATTCCTCCATTTAAAATATATACATTTTTTCTTCTTCCAATCACCAGGGATTCGAACGTTCATTTAAGGTCACTGAGGCTACGTTAAGCTCCAGACAGAGTCTGCTAGAGTCAGGTTTTTATGATGACAGTTTTGGAATACACCAGTGACTTTTGTGGTCATTGCTAGACTGCCATGAAGAAGAAGAAGAAGAAGAAGAAGAAGAAGAAGAAGAAGAAGAAGAATTTTTATTCCAATGTGGATCAGTTATGAGGCTTAAAATGGTAAATTAGTAGATTTTAGTTTGATTTTGAAAACATAGTGTATATAATGTCATATATAAAAAACTTTTTCCATTTCAATCATGTGCTGTCAAGCTGTTTCAAGGTTCGAAGTGAGATCACTGTGAGTGAATGGGGAAATAGAATAGGGCACACATGAAAACTAAATGATAAAATGGTATTGTTTTATTTATTTCTGTTCTAATATTTCAGTATATGCCCCCAGGCCATTTTACAGATGGAGAAAATCCTCAATCTTAATCTTGTGAGCTACAAGTTCACCGACCTACATATTGCCATTATTTCTGCTAGTTTAATTCACTGTTTCTCAAAGGATGTAAATATAAAGTGTTCCTTTTCTCTTTTCTAAGTCCATGCAGTTGTTCTGTACTGAAGAAATTTCAACCAACATGCTTTGCAATCCCGGCCCTGCAATAAAGAGATGGCACAAAATTGTTGGAGTTTATATAGGACCCCAACATTATTAAATCTTCAACTAATTGAGTAACTGGAATTAAAGGGGAGGTTTCCTCCCATAGTGCAAGTAAACCTGGGTGAGACCCAATTAATCACCATTCACTGTCAATTAATGGTGAGCTCATAATTTATAACCAGCTATTCCAGCTGTTGTACTTAAACCACCAATTTTCCTTTTCATGGTAACTAAATTTCCTGGGACAGCCATAAGCCAATTATTTTAAACCTGCTACCTTATTATAACTCATCCAATGCTACATTGAACTGTTAACCTTAACCTAACAGGCTGCCCCATTTTGATATTGTAACCATTGCCATGAGCTCTTCTACCACCATAACTTACACTACCTGCCATTGTGACCGGGTTGAGTGTGGGGAACCTTATTTAGAAAAGTAAGAGAATGGGATGGGCGAAAACACACTATCCATCCTGAGCCAATCAGGTGGGTAGTCAAAAATTCCCATCCAGCCCCGAAGCGACCAGCTATACTTATTCTCCTTACTCCTAGGGCAGGTGGGTGCTCAGTTCAAGAAGCTGTGTGCTACACAGCTCCCTGGTTATAACTGCAGCAGAGCCTGTACAATTAAAGCAAAGCAAAGCAAAGTGTTCTTCTTGTATGCTGCCCCATATCATTTCAAGTAGTCTGTGGGCGGTTTACAGTTTAATTACAGTATGCAGGCTACACATTGCCCCCCCCCCCAGCAAGCTGGGTACTCTTTTTATGAACCTCAGAAAGATGGAAGGCTGAGTCAACCTTAAGCCTGGTACCTGGGATTGAACCCCAAGTCGTGAGCAGTTTTAGCTGCAGTTTTAGCTGCACACGAGGTGGCACAGTGGTTAAAAGCCTATCACGTGGGCTGATTTAGGCGCCGTTTGTGCGGCCCGCTTTGCAAAGCGTCCCACCATCGGACAAGCCTCACTGAGTCACATTTTGCTTCCAGCTTCCAAGCAACACGTAACAGTAAGGAAGGACATTTTGTTTATATCTAATTTCTCTGCAGTACAATTTTCTCCCTATTGTGCTTTCAGGGAAAGGGCGGCCTTCTCCCCTTCCACCCTAAAAATGAAATATGGGCCATTTCAGTTTCTTGGGTCAAGGAATTACAGCCTATTCAGAACACAAGTTATCAGAGTAAAAGGCAGGAAAACCTAAGAAAGGGCAGCTTATGAGCTTTATGAAATTTCCGTGCTTTTATTGACTTTAGGAGACCTTTGGTATTATTGTTACATTCTTCATTGCCTTCAATATCCTGTACATTTTAATGATAGAAGAGAAAAGTAAGATAGACACATCACATTTAAATATAGTTATTTTGTTTAACATAGTTATTTTGGGAATGTTTTAGATTTGCCTTGGGCATCAAGATTCTTCTCATGCCAGGATGAAGTGATTTTCATGTTTCCTTCAGCCCTCTGGAGCTCGCTGCTTCTGGAAGACTAAATGCTAATGGCGATTCATGGTCCATCCTTGGGTATGGCTCAAACTCTGTCTATGCACACACACCCCCAGGGACTAGGTGCCTGTGCCATCTATCATCCTCTGTATCCCCTTGGTCTAAGTTGTGGAGAAGCGTGAGTTTCCTTAGACTTTTGCTGTCTTTCTTCACACATTCTCCCATACAAACTCCAGGGGAGGGATTGATCTTTGTCAGCTGCTCCAGGTCTGCCTGTAAATCAATGCCAGTCCCAGGTTTTAGGAATCCCTTGTGCACGACCTTCAACATTCTCCTTGGCCCTGTCACTCACTTTTCCTCTGGGCCTCAGAGTTCAGCTTTGGTCCAGAGAATTCCATCTGCTGATGCCAAGTATGGAGGCACAAGAGGAATGCTTGTTAGAGTGCCATTTCAGTCCCTCCACTTCACACCATGAAAATGTAATCTTTCCTAGTGCATTCTATGAAATGGAAAATTATTGCTGATTTACAACCTATGAATTGCACAATAATTTCTTCATGAAGAACAGCTAAGTACATTTTAGGACTCTTCCCCCCCTGAGATGCATAAAGCAAGCAGGCTGCAGTGTGAATACCACTTTAATACAAAACAATCATCAACCAAGATCCACAAGAGGGAGGGAGAAAGTGAGAGAGAGAAAGCACTCTACAGTGAGTAATTATCTATATTTACAATTTATTTTAATCACCTTGACCATTCAATTACGGCATTATTTATTTGGTCCTCACCACATATTTACAAAGGAGCTACATGGCGAAACTGAAAAACAGGACTATATTAGCTAACTAATGAGTAAGGCTGAGAATACTACATTAGCTAACTAATGAGTAAAGAGGGAGAGAAATTGAGAATAAAAATAAGCAAGGTCAAGGGGTCCAAGCTCAAATACAAAGACTATTGTGTAATCCTAATGTGAGAATACAGTGCAGGTTGAAATCATGTTCATTCTCTAGACTTCTCAAGATTAATAAATATCAATTTTTCCCCGCCAAAACTCATTTATTTTGTGTTACATAAGTCAAGGCTCATGGTCATATTGTGAGAGTCGCTCTGCAATGTCAGACCCGCATTAATCGGCTGATTAGAGACAGCAAGAATGGTACTTTGACTTCAAATATATTCAGAATTTTCATTCTACACCTTGGTCCAATCTGGATCATGCCTTACCTTTTGGCTGTTAACATTGACGGCATCTCTTTTATTGGACTCCTGATGATGCCTACTGATGTTTTATGCATAATGATGCTCAAATTTAATTGAGCTGTAAGCTTCAGTTTAATTATAAAGCTTCATGATACCTTCAGCAGTTTTCCTTCTCTGATTACTGTAACTGGTTTGCTCTAACCCCTCTAAAATCTTTCATCTATTAAAGCTTGAGTAGACAAGCCATTTTTAGGAGAGCCCTAATTAGACTATTGCAATTATCTTACAGTATCTTCAGCATTTTAAGAAAAATCCTTATGAAATGCACCTTGAGGAATATGAAAAACATTCATGTTTAATGGTCTCACTCGTATGCAGGCACCATGATAGAAACCACAGACGTTACACTAGGGAAGCACTGCATGACATAATTATCAAACTTTTATTTGCCTTAGCATCTTATTTGTCACATTCTTATATGTGCCAACTTCTTTTTTACATGCAGTCCCCTGCAGTAGAGATATAAAATTTCATGAAACTTTGCAAAAAAAAATTATGGAAAAGAGATGGGGGGAAAACTTTGCAAAAATGGGAAACAAACAGTAGTGGGGGTTTTTTGTGGTGTCCCCTCCCCCCCCCAGCAGGAATATTCTAGAAATTTTACATCTCTACCCTGCAGTGGTGGCATGGTTTATTACTCCTGACTGATCCCAACTCTTTAGCAACTTGTTTGGTACAGTCTTGCTATTATAACAGGTGCTTTTTTGTACAAGAGATCCTCAAAGCGAAAGATATGGGAAAGAGTGACACTTCCAAATAGAACATTTGTTCTCCATAATGTACCACACTGATCAATAATGTTATCTGTATTTTCTACACCATGCAATGTTCTCCTTGTTTCAGTTAATTTAGTAACATTTACAGTAATTTTCTGGTAGTGGCGGTTGTCACTGTTGCACAGAATGGTTTGTTTACTTATTCTTAGTTTGTTCTCAGGGAGGCAGAAATCAGAATGATGGTGCTTCCAATAATGATCATTTCTTTCATCAGAGTCTCTCAGTCGAAGTTTCTCAATTTGCATTCAGTGAACACATTAACATGTACACACACCTGGAGAAGAGAAGCTCTGACAGGAAAAATATATTTCTTACAATTTTTAAAGTATTTTAAAGATTTCCTGAAGAGAAGCAGTTTCTCATAAATTAATTTTAATTTTTCTTACTCTTTTTTGATGAACCCAGTGGAAGAAGGGTGGACATTTTGCTCCATGTAGCTCATGGTGTGTGTTTCAGCTGGTGAATTAACATCACTGCTCCCCAAGCAAAACAACTTTGAACTTCAATCATAAAAATGTGAAGATTCTCAGTCATCCAGGTGAGTTTATCTGGAAGTGGAGTCATGGTAACTGGACTTCTCTTCTTGAGAGATCCAAACGTTTCACTGCTCATCCAAGCAGCTGCATCAGTCTGAGGAAAGTTAGTGGCACGTCCTCCAATTTATATTTCACCTTGATTTCACATTATCCTGGTCTGAATAGACTCATAAGTTGGACAATGGCCGAGTAAGTTTGTTAGGCAGACAATGGCCTGAATAGGCTCATTAGGTAGACAATGACCTAGGGCAGTGATGGCGAACCTTTTAGAGACCGAGTGCCCAAACTGCAATTCAAAACCTACTAATTTTTTTTTTGCAAAGTGCCAATACAGTAATTGAACCTGTATACAGGTAACTATGAAGGGGTGATGCTGAGTGCCCACAGAAAGGGCTCTGAGTGCCACCTTTGGCACCCATGCCATAGGTTCACCATCACTGACCTAGGATGTGTGAAAGTCCCACCTATGCAACCCTTCCCAACACTCATTAAGTATTGGTTATTAGCTATGGCCTTGCTGGTGAAGGTGTGAAGTGCTTCTTATTTGTCTGGGGATTGATGAAATAGCAGCTTGATAATTAGCAAACAAATTGTGCCTGAGTTCCCTACCTCTGTTGAGAGAGGGGGTTTCAATACACACATGAATGAGACTTCCAGCTACACCGTGGCGAGACAACTTGATAAGTGCTCCAGCTTATCAATTTGAATTCCTCCAGATAAAGGGACTCGAATAAGGGGAAAGTTTCCTTGGAGGAGAAACGAAGAAGAGGTAGCAATTTTAGACCATGAAGGGAGCAGCGGTGAACTTTGTGAAAGCAGGAAAATGCTTTATCTCCCACTGGAGGAAGATGTTTGCTATGGCGAAGGCAGAGCTGTTGGTGCCAGACATTAAGCTGTAAATATGTGGCATGTTGTGAGTAGAATGCTTCTATCTTGTTCTATATGAAGCTTCTCCTTGGTATCTGGTATCCTTCAAACAAGCACTAAACTCCCTGACAATAAAGACTCCTATTCCTATTCCTTCTAAAGTAGTAGCTTTTAGCAAAGAAGGGGTGAATGTTTTTGAAAGTCAAGCACAGAAGAAGCAATTGTTTTCACATTATTTCATCTTGCCTTTCTGCCTATTGTTTTCTTCTTGTTGAAAAATATTTTATGCCTTTGGTTCTCTTCATATGTGGTGGATTTAAAGACAAAATTTAAAAGAAACTACCTTATGCCTCCATGCTTTCCATTTGTTGAATTTAAAGATGCAACTGTAAGAACAGCATTGGGAAAGTTTTTGTTTTTTTTCAAAAAGCATCATCTGACCTTGGAGTAAGCACGTGTTTTGAAAACAACACTTGGAGACTGTTCCTTGCTGCATTGGCTTCAATTTAGTCTAGTTGCTCTCCTCTGTAGCTCTCTTCTTTGGAAACTAAGTGGCAGAAACTATTACAAGCAATATTAACCCTTTCTTGTGAGCTATAAAACACAATGGATTGGGAGAAGAAGATTTTGCCAACATAATTCTATCCAGATTGCAAAAAGATATAGATATCTACACAGACTCAAACTCTGAAGATACAGATATTTTCAGTTCTGATAAAGTCACAGAGGCAAAACAGATAACTCATGATGGAGTGGTGGATAGCACTGGGTCTCTAGAAAAAAATTTAGTTCTGATCAGGAGATTGAGCTAAAACAGACAGGTGATCTTAGTCTGCAGACAAACACAACACGATTAATGCAGGATAAATCTTTGGATATGCCAAATTCACAAAAAATGATAAACCCATCTATTGAAATCAACTCGAATCAGGAGATTAAACCAGAAAAAGGTCAGATCTCAACATGAAGACAAACATGACAGGAATGGTGCAGGCTAAAGCCTTAGATGTGCCAAGTCCAGAGAGTATGATAAGTGCATCTGTCTTACTTAATATGGGTGCTGAAAAGAGGAAAATTTGGGACTTTTTCAGTAGCAGAATGGACATCAAGATTACTATCAAGAAGAACTACCATGAACATAAAGGATTTGACAAGGGGGAACAACCTTGGCAGACAAAGGAAAAATTGAAAAAAAAGAATTTCTGGCTTAGTGAATCTATTACATTAAAAATGTTTTCTGTATGCTGATTGTCTAAGGCCACTAGTTAATTGGTATGATATGGGAAACTGAAAATGGAAATGTGA
>JAHTLZ010003547.1:16528837-16542503 GCA_023846285.1 Phrynocephalus versicolor
AGAGTGGGCTCTGCAAGGCGCCCACTTTGACTCACTAAGAAGGGAAGTGTACTTGCGTACAGATCTGGAATAGGGTTGGTGGGGTTAGGGTAAGGGCTAGGGTTAGGGTTACGTTTAAGGTTAGGGTGGGTTATTGGGCTGCACCTCTGGGTGCCTCTGACCCACTAAGAAGGACAGCGTACTGGTGTTTGGATTAGGGTTAGGGTTAGGATTAGGGTTAGGGTTTGGGTTTGTGGGCTTTTAATGCCCTCTCTGGCACACCCAGAAGTCTCAGTCAAAACCTGGCCATGCGATTGGTGGAATGGCTCCAAAAATTTGCATGGTCCCATCCCATGGCCAGCCCATCATTGCGCCTGTGCAGGTGTAAAAAAATAAAAATAAAATAAAATAAAATCAACAGAGACGTTTTATTGCAAGAAAAACCCACTGCTGCTACTATAAAAAATCAGGCATTTAAAATACCTAATTTTCACATGTTTCTGTGGTGCTTTGGTGGGTTTTTGGAGCACGATTTCAAAAGAAAAATTGTGGTTGCCATTTTGGATCCCCCCCACCACATGGCAAATGGAGAGAGACGGCAATGATGCCCCCCCCCAGCCTGGTACCAGCAGCCCAGGACAGGAGAGGGGGGAAGGCCAGGGACCCTCCCCCCAGAAACCACCCCTCTCTGGTAGGTGCCCTCACTGAGGCAGGCATATTTTCACCTGCTTTTATGGCCGGGAATCGGGGTTTTTTTCATTTTAAAAACTTTTTTTCTGTGCTGCGCCGCTTGGCATTGCGCGATCGCCGGTGCCACGATGCCATGAACGAGAACGACAAATTAGACCCAATTTATCTTTATCGGGTTGGGTTTGAGCTGGAGCGGAGTAATTGTCGTTCTCGTTCCTCGTTACATAACGAGAACGACGAACGAGAACGGAAATGAGGATTTCGCCGAGTTGTGCCCATGTCTAATACAGGGCTTAGTGGTACCTGGCTAGCCATATAAAATAGTACAACATCCACTCAGGTACAGACATGGCTTTAATTTTGAAGAGTGAAGGGGTTTTGCTCTATCAACAACTCCAAAGATGCTAATATTTGTGTTATAGCAGACCCTTTGCACGTTGGACCGTTAGGCACATTCTGACATCAGTATAAAATTTTGAGAGGCATAGGACACCAGCAACCTAATAGGTCAAAGCAGGAACTTGTGTTTCTGTCATTGAAACATTTCACCCTTCATCACAAACACCCTGTGTTTCCATGTCAGCATTCTGCAGGAGGAAGGTGTCTACAGTAGCTTATGGCTTATTATTATAGCTTATGAGTCTCTCATTGAGGAGACAACCGTTTTCTCCCTCAGTTCATACTGTTTTGATAAGCCAAGGTGTGCCATAACATCCTCCCAGAGCAAATTTAGAAGGGACCACCTGCTATAGTAAAGTTACACTTGGACCACACAGCGTGGCATGGGTGACTCATGGGCATGGCAGTTCATTTTGCCAGAAACCTCCGCAGCTGCCTTTCCCCATCCCCATCGAAATGAAAGGTGTTCCCTGGGACCCGCTTCAGAGATGGATTGTTATGCAAAACTCTGTTTTCATGGTAATATATGCAGATGAGCTCAGCTCTGTTAGCGCTACCCCACATTCACTCCTGTAATTGTGTGCCAATCTCATCTGTGAGCAGCTTTGGTGCCATAGTATGCCAGCTTCTGCAGCTGGTTTTTGCTTGTGCAAACATGTTCATCTCTTTAAAAGAGCTCTTCCCCCACCCCCAATGTGGGATGGAAAAGTTCCCACCTCCCTACTGATGTATACCAATAGCCTGGTCAGCTCTATTTGGTTTGCTTGGGACCTACCAATGTTCTCCATGGTCATGAGTGAAGCCATTCCTTCTGTTTCTGTTGGCTCTGGATGGCTAAAATAAGACAGCTATAACAATAGCTTCACACTTTGTCTCACCTGTTTCGATTGGACTGACTACAATGCATAATTATTCATGGCAGCCATTATCATTTCCATAGCTCAAGAAGTGAAAGCCAGAGTGCAGAAAGTGTGGCAAACTAAGTATGATCATTGCAGTGTACCAAAAGCAGGTGTTTCAGAATGCTGCAGCTGTTTGGAAACTTTTCTCAGTACATCCAAATTACTGCCTTGACACTTCCAAACATCACGAATAAGTAAGAGAATACACCTAACTGAGCTAGTGCACCATGAATCAAGACAGAAGACCATATCTTAGGGCTGGGAAACCAAGTGGATGGGCTCCAGAACTCTTGGACAGGGTTGAGGAACTCGTCAATTACCTGAGAAAGGCTGCCACTTGATTCTCACTTCCATCAAACATGGGGCCCAACTTTATGGAGGATCTGTAACCCAGCTCAGCTCATAATTCAGCTCTCTTTAAGCAGTGTGGATCCTTAAATACCTGTTCCAGCCTAGACACTAGAAAGTCTTCAAGTCTTTTCAGTATTCCTGTGCAATGCTGTTTCAGTCCTACTGCTGACTTGAGGTTTGGATGGCTTCACCGTGTCACTATATTCATTCTTTCTAAAAACTGAATTTCCTGACTCCAGAAAGAATAATAGAATTTCCATCCTTTCTTGTTAAATTAGCTTCTGAGAAAAATGTTACCTAAGGCTAATTATCTGATACAATCTTATGCATGTCTGGAGGCGAAAAATTCTACAAGAATATCTTGCATGCCTCATGGGTGTTGTTTCATATTGACAATGTGAACACATTGTACAATAGGATGCTTGGAAGGATTATCTTGTGCATATTTTTCCAAGTGCATAAATACATTCAAATTCATTTCTATATTGCTTTCCGAAAACTGCCCAACAGATTTGGATTCACAGACTCATTGGTGGCTCAACAAAGTGTGATATATTGTTAGAAGGCTCTGTCTGGTCCTTCTCTGACATTCAAAGTTTGCGAATTTTGCATTCATTCTGATTTTTTTAAAAAAAGATCTGGAATTGAACTCTTGCTTATTGCCAGTCAAAAGTGAGTGCAGCTAGACTGAGAATTTCAGCACGTCAGTTACCTGAGAAAGGGTGCTTAGATGAGGAATTATTTATAGAATTACTCTGAGTTTGTTTGTTTGTTTGTTTATTTATTTATTTATTTATTTATTAGACTTGTATACCATACCATCTGCCAACAAAGGCCACTCTGGGTAGTTGTTCATGAAATGTTACAGGAGGTCATTCATCTTGTCCTTCTCCATGGCATTTTAGATGTTTTTTGGAAAAGCATTTTTGAACCACATAAAAATTATTTCTGAAAGTTACACCACACACACACACACACACAAAGTAGATAAATTTTAAGCTGGCCTTCCTAGCTGTATATTCGCCGATGTGGAAGGAAATTTAGAATTTGCAGGGCGAGGTAAGAATATTCAAACACGGCCCAAAAACAATTACATGATATGCTTATTTTACCTGGCAAGATCTGCCTGGAGATCAGACTTAGAAAGAGATCGTGGTTGTAATCCAGTTTGGCATAGCCCTGAACATACATCATCCCTTAAGATGTGTTGAGTACCTCTAAAAGATGTTACCCCATTGTCTGCAGATCAAGGTACTGCAAATGTTGCTCTGTAATTAAGTTTTCCCATTTCCATTCATTTCTCAGTTTGAGTTACCTGGTGGTAAATTGAGAGAGTCAGGCTCTCTGGCAGGTGATGCTTTCTTTTTAAAGGCATAAACACCTTATGCTGAAACACAAACAGGCAGAATATCACCAGGAAATTGTTAAAACATCATTAACATCACCATGCTCGGCACTATAATCCAGCTGATGTGCCAGTTGTTTAAAAAGTTTTGACTTTATTTAACTCTTGGCAATAGGCGTAAGTGAGAGGCAGGCCTTTTTTTTTCTTTTTCTTTTTTTTCCTGTGGGTGTGAAATGCAGTCTGGCAAATTCCTTCAGACCACCTGTTCTCATCTGTGGGCTCAGCTCTCTTTTTCTAAATGGTCCGTCTACAAGGAGAAAGGATACATCATTTTCAGAATGCAGCGGTAGTTTTAGGTTTAACGGGATTTTAAGGTTGTGACAACACCCTGGAAACAGGAGTAATGCATATGCAGATCATTGGCCAATCCCAGCAGGAGGACGGGGGATGGTATTATATAAAAAGGGTGGAGCCTAGTCAGTTGAGGCAGTTAGGTTGAGTGAGTGCTGAGAGAGAGAGCACTGCTCTGTTAGAGTTCAGTCAGGCAGTGAGGGTTTTACTAAAGACAGGGAGGCTTGAAGAGTTGATTAAATCTATTCTATGTTAAGGGCAATACATACCAAATTCAATCATTGTTATATTTATTTATTTTCTCAATAAACTTCATTATTATTTTTATATTATACATCTGAGTCTGTCCCAATTCATAAGGCGACAATTTAAAAAGTGGCAGCATTACCAAGTGAATAAAAGGTGGCAGCATTACCATTTCCATCGCAATTACACGTGGAAAAGGGAGATGTCATCACAATTTGGTGGCACAGCGGTGGGATGTCGAAATAAACCCAATTGTGCCTTTGAAAACCCAGTGTGTGAAAGGGGTGATGTCACAAAGGTGCAGCATGATATCATGCAGATGTATTGAAGAGACAGGGAAGGTTCTGAGAACAGGAGAAACAAATCCCAATCCCAAAAAGAGATGGTAGACCCTTCTCATACCATGGATGGGGACTTGATTTGTGGGACTAACTGTCAAGCCAGAATTATGTCATACCCGTGACCATACCTGGACTTTACTCACATTTTTTTCAATGACAAGTACTCAACACATGACTTGTAACCCGCCCAGCCATTTTGGGGAGGGGAGCTTGTTTTTAATATGCACTCAGACTTGGGGCTTAGCATTCAGGACTTGATACCAAAGCCCCAGACTCAGAAATGGGACCCAAAGACTCATCAACATCCCTGTCTCTTGCCTACACCACCTGCCTGAAAAGCTAACATGGAATGTTGACAGCAGCAGCAGCAGCAGCAGCAGCAGCAGCAGCAGCAGCAGCAGCAGCAGCAGTAGTAGTAGTAGAGTAACAGGTTAATTGGAGGAGCCATACTTGTGATGTTTACTACAGAATATAGTCCACTGGAGTAGGTAGAAATTCAGTGCTACACAATGGTAGATAGCTGAAAATGCACCATTCATCTCCTACAAAAATAACACCCTGAACTGTTACTGCTGGGATTACTGGTATCAAATGAGTTACTTATTCCCCAAATAACAAAATAGAAAGATGAGGAAATGGAAATATGATGTAAATCCCACAATCAACTTTCTGATTTCTCAACAGACATATATAAGATTGTACATTTGTGAGACAGCAGTCTGATTGATTTACCTTGGAGAGGTAAATATATCTTCTTCAAAAAGAAAAGATTTCAAAGAAGGAAAGATTTTAGAGGAATTTTGAAGGGAGAGGTCTAGAACTTAGTCCTTACTTTACTTGTCAGGTGATGGAGGGAATATGTTTACATGTTGATATTTTCATTGTAGAATCAGCTCTGTAACAGCAGTCAACTGTCCACTAGTTGTTGTTGTTCAGTCGTTCAGTCATATCCGACTCTTCGTGACCCCATGGACCAGAGCTCGCAAGGTCTTCCTATCTTCGACTGCCTCCCAGAGATTTGTCAAATCCATACTGGTTGTATCGATGACACTGTCCAACCATCTCATTCTCTGCCGTCCTCCTTTCCTCTTGCCTTCAATCTTTCCCAACATCAGGGACTTTTCCAAGGACTCCTCTCTCCTCATGAGGTGGCCAAAGTACTGGAGCCTCAGCTTCACAATCTGTCCTTCCAGTGAACATTCTGGGTTGATTTCTTTCAGGGTAGATAGGTTTCATCTCCTTGCAGTCCAGGGGACTCTCAAGACTCTCCTCCAGCACCACAGCTCAAAAGCATCAATTCTGCGGTGATCAGCCTTCTTTATAGTCCAGCTCTCACTTCCATACATCACTACTGGAAAACCATAGCTTTGACTATCCTGACCTTAGTTGGCAAAGTGATGTTTCTTCTCTTAAGGATGCTACCTAGGTTTGATATTGCTTTCCTCCCAAGAAGCAGGCGTCTTTTTATTTCGTTGCTGCAGTCGCCATCTGCAGTGATCAAGGAGCCCAAAAAAATGAACTCTGTCATTGCCTCCATTTCTTCCCCTTCTGTTTGCCAGGAGGTGATGGGACTGGTGGCCATGATCTTAGTCTTTTTGATGTTGAGCTTCAGCCGATTTTTTTCACTCTCCTCTTTCACCCTCATTAAGAGGTTCTTTAATTCCTCCTCACTTTCTGCTATCAGAGTAGTATCATCTGCGTATCTGAGGTTGTTGATATTTCTTCCGGCAATCTTAATTCCGGCTTGTGATTCATCCAGACCTGCCTTTCGCATGATGTACTCTGCATATAAGTTAAATAGGCAAGGTGACAGTATACAGCCTTGTCGTACTCCTTTCCCAATTTTAAAACCAGTCAGTTGTTCCATATCCAATTCTGACGGTTGCTGCTTGTCCCACATATAGATTTCTTAGGCGACAGATAAGGTGGTCAGGCACGTCCATTCCTTTAAGAACTTGCCATAGTTTGTTGTGGTCCACACAGTCAAAGGCTTTGGCATAGTCAATGAAGCAGAAGTAGATGTTTTTCTGGAACTCTCTGGCTTTCTCCATAATCCAGTGCAAGTTGGCAATTTGATCTCTAGTTCCTCTGCCCCTTCAAAATCCAGCTTGCACTTCTGGAAGTTCTCTTTCCACATACTGCTGAAGCCTGCCTTGTAGAATTTTGAGCATAACCTTGCTAGCGTGTGAAATGAGTGCAATTGTGCGATAGTTGGAACATTCTTTGGCATTTCTTTTCTTTGGGATTGAGATGTAGACCGATCTTTTCCAGTCCTCTGGCCACTGCTGGGTTTTCCAAATTTGCTTGCATATTGTGTGCAGCACCTTTACAGCATCCTCTTTTAAGATTTTAAAGAGTTCAATTGAAATGCCGTCACCTCCGCTGGCCTTGTTGTTTGCAATGCTTTCTAAGGCCCACTTGACTTCACTTTCCAAGATGTCTGGCTCCAGGTCAGCAACTACACTATCTTGGTTATCACTAGGTATGGGCAGAAAACAGAAAAACTGTGTTTTGTTTTGTTCTATTTTGCCCCTTTTTTGTTTTGTATTGTAAGAATTATTTTCAAAATATTATGTTACTTATGAAACAAAACAAAACAAAATTAATCCCCCATGGCACCTGCAGTGTGGTGAGGGGGTGCAAAATCCCCCTCCCCACCACCTCCCAGCTGATTTTGACAGATCAAGTCCAGCTGGGAGGTGGGGGATAGGAGGAAAGGAGCAGCCAGGCAGAAGTAAATTCCCTGCCTGACTGCTCCTTTCTCCCCTGGCACGCCCTCCTACCAGGGAGTGTTTTGGACAGGGAGTGCTGTGTGCAGTGAGGGCTGGCCTCACTGCCCACATCCTTTCCTTTCCAGAAAACTACCCTGGGAGGATGGGGAAGCATGGGAGAAGGAAGGAGGCAGAGGTGAATTCAAAAAGAGCTTCACTTTACCACTCCTTCCTTCCTTCCTTCTTCCTTGCGATCCCCACCTACCAGTGGGGCTCTTTGACAGGTTGGGGTTAGGAGAGGGGAACCCCTCCCCCATCCCAACCTGTCAAAAAGTCCCAGCTGGGAGGCACGGGGATGGGCAAAAGGCTAAGCACAGCAGGGTTTTCCCCCTCCATGCTGTTCTGCCTTTCATCCCTTCCTCTGCCTACCAGCTGGGGCTTTTTGACAATTTGGTGTTTGGAGAGGGAGGCATCACTCCCCCCCCCACACCTCATCTTGTTAAACTGTCCCTGCTGGGAGGCAAGGGATAGGGCGAAAGGCTGAATGGAGCAGTTTCCCCCCCCTTGATGCTCCATTTTGCCTTTTGTCCCTCCCCTGCCTACCAGCTGGGGCTTTTTGACAGGTCAGGGTTTGGAGGGGGCACTCTTCCTCCCCCACCCCAACCTATCAAAAAGCCCCAACTGGGAAGTGGGGAGTGGTGAAATGCAGAAAAGAGCAGTGAGGGGGGAAATCCTGCTCCCTTCTGCCTTTTGCCCATCCCTCTGCCTACCAGCTGGGGCTTTTGACAGGTCAGGGTGTGTGGAGGGAAGGGTGTCCCCTCTCCAAATTCTACCCATTCAACCCCTCATGCTGGGAGGTGGGGGAGGGGGAGAAACACAGTAAGGAGCATTTTTCCCTCACTTCTCCTATGTTGGGAGTATGGAGGCAATTAGTGATTCAATGATAGAGTAAACTCCCTGATTGCCTCCACGCTCCCACCGCACTTTGCCAATTAACTACCCCAGCCCCTTTAGAGCTTCATAACTAAGTCCTCTTACCCTCAAACTTTTCCAGATTTCAGGGGGCTCCCTAAAATTGCTTCAGGAAGATACCCCAGCTACTTTGGAATCCCAATGTAAGTAAATTTTGATTGTGTATTTTTAATAATAATTTTTGAGTGGATACTTTTTTAAAAATATGCACTCAAAAATTACTTATCTTTGGGCACCAAAGTAGCAGGGGTACTTTCAGAAAGCGATTTTAGGGAACCCCCTGAAATTTGGAAACATTTGGGGGTAAGGGGGCTGAGTTATGAAGCTCCAAATGGGGTGTCCCTAGGAAAATACCTTCTAATTGGAATCATATGGGAAGTGATGGCACTGCTATCACTTGGTCCGATCAGCTTCCGATTGGTTTTTTTCCCTAGGGGCACTCCATTTGGAGCTTCATAACTCAGCTTCCTAACCCCCTCCAAATCTTTCCAAATTTCAGGGGCTTTCAGGAAAAAACCCTCCTCTTTCCAAATTTCAGGGGCTTTGGGGAAGCTCCCCTGCCATTTCCTCTAGAATAAATTCTTTTGTTCTAGAGGGGAAAATTGTGTTTTGTTTCATTTGTAACAAAACACTGCTTCCCCCTTTTGTTTCATTTCTTTTTGTTAGCTAACAAAATGACAAAACAGTGTGTCATTTTTTTATTGTGCCCATCTCTACTGTCCACCCCACACTTTCCTCTGGCATCTGAGGAAGGTGCAAAGAGATGATGAGATATTTAACAGAAAAAGTGAAGCAGCACAATGCAGTGTTGCAGTAAGATGAAAAAATAGAATGAAAATAAATTTTAAAGAGGGACCTGCCTCCTACCGCCACCACTATGATGTCTTAAAATTATACTAAGATAAGAGACACTGTTGATGATGCAAAATGTTGATCAATGTGCCAATACAGGTATGGTTTTTGCTGCTTGGATTGACTATGCTAAAAACAAAAATCAACCCCCAGGCTGCCCTGGTATTTTGTGGAGTTGTAGTCCAAAATTATAGCATTTCCAAACTTGAGCATATTCTACCAGTTCTACACCAGCAAGAAGCAGTAGTTCAGCACTGATTCCCATTTAGTTTCTAACAGTGGTCTGTGGACGCCCCTGACCAACTCCATGTCTGAATAAAGAGCACATAGATTGGAGGCTTCTGGGTCTACTCTTTAGGATCCTTGTCTGAACCAGTCATTATCCAGGACTGTTATAATATTTGTCCCTTTCCATGAATGCTGAACTAGGATCCCTTGAGTGCTGCTCTTTGCTCTGCCTTGTGATTGCCTACCATTTATTTTTATGCACTTGTCCAAAGACAGAATTTCTGGTATCCCAGGAGATTAGTGCCTGCCATATCTGCCTCTGTGGCCATCTTAGCAGCAGCACCCCTCACTCGATCAGTCACCTAGGCAACACAGGAGGGAAGATGGTGACACATCATGCACTGTCACAGTGGCCCCCAATCTTGGGTCCCCAGGTATCCTTAGGCCACAACTTCCAGAAATCCTGACCAACACAGCTAGAAGGGTTTTAGTTTGAGAACACCTTTGGGACCCAAGGTTGGAAACAACTGAACTGTTATATGATAGGGATTCTCCCCACCTCTGTTTCTCATAATTATAAGAGCGGGGGCCATTTAAGGCTGTGAATTCAGGAACATACAAAGCAGTGTACTTTGTTATACATAGCACAGAGAAGTTGGTGAATTCATAACCAGAAGATGTGTTTGCTGTCAGTATCTAGCAAACTAGTACAAGGGCAGATGTGTGTGGATAAAGAACCATCTACAACAGTGGTGGCGAACCTTCGGCACTCCAGATGTTTTGGACCACAACTCCCACAGTCCTTTGTCATTGGCAATCTAGGCTTGGAATTCTGGGAGTTGTAGTCCAAAAGATCTGGAGTACCAAAGGTTCACTACCACTGATCTACAAGGAGGATGCTCCTTTATGTATGTATGTTTAATGGAATGCCAGTCTAACGCTCAAGAGACAAGATTGTGGGAAATGATTGCTCAAAGCACGGGACGTTTCCTCCCTCAGAGAAACAACAGCCTGTAGGCAGAGAAGCACAAGTACATCAGCAATGAACTAGCCTGCTAAAATTCTAGGACCATGCCATCATACTGAACCCTAACCTCAACACAAAGTGACACCAGAAAATAAAATCAAGTTGTTTGGAAGGGGAAAAGGTTCAGCAGCTCATTGGGGCAGGGTTGCAATTTGAGTATTATAATGAGGTAGAAGAATGTCCTCTGGGTGCAAGGGAGAATCAGATCACATCATTGCAAAATCTGGAATGCACGGAAGAATAAATGTTGCATTGGAAGAGTGCTCAGTTACACTTTAGCACCATTGGTCAGTTCTAAAGATACAAATACCCTAATTTCCCCCAGTCTTTCATAAAGACCAAAGAGTTATAAATTCAGATCTACCTGACTTAGGTAGGCAAAATAATTCACACTAACTAGTAGTTACTGTAAGTAATTTTTTTTAAAAAAATTAGTTAATCCTAATGTAGCAGAAATAGCAGGAATCTCTTCTTAAAGGTGGTCTCCTTTGAGAAATGGGGTGGTGATGGTGGTGGGGATATTTCACTGAAAAATTTGCACTTCCCAAGATTATAAACTTTGTTAATATTTCCAATTGAAGATTAATAAACTTCTTTCAAAACTTATATCTAATTTATGTGGCTTTAAGGGTCATGCTTTAATAACAATGATGAAACATGATTATTACTTCCTAATGCTGAAATTACAATTTTTTTACATTGTAATTTTTCCCCCTGCTATGCACCCTGTGGCACTAGCATCTTTATCACTCCATGTGTTTCTAGTTTTAAAACCTTTACCCCCTACTGTTTGAAAAATACTTCTCATTTTCATCCCCTATGGAGTACAGAAATCCCTAAAGGCAAACCATTAGTGATCTTTCTGCCTTTTCCCAAACACTTATTATGATCACCAGTGTTGCCTTCCCCTGCCTCATTGGCTTTTGGTAAAGTATGCAAATAAGATGTTGAAAATACACACTTTTTTTTTGCAACTGTGCAAGTTCATACTGATTTATAAAATGGGCAGACTATTAAAGTGACTGAAAATGTCAGCAAGATTTATGCATGGGTGACAAATTGTATTGGAAATGTTCCTTTCAAACAGTCTGCTCTAGATTCTTCTTTTCTCTTTGAACCAGTTCTATTATTCCGTATGATGCCCCCCTTCCCTTTCAAAACAGAATTTTGACAGTGCCTTTTAGAAAAGGAAAATAAAGAAAGCTTGCCCCAAGTCATATCAATACAATATTATAATGTAAAACAGACATTGTTTTTCTCCATTTTTTTGTTTGAGAGTCTTGGGAAGTTAGTTCACTACATGTAGCATTTCCTCAAGAACAGTGATCAGTGTTTTGTTTTGTTTTATCAATGGAAATATAATACCAGAATAGTCCTAAGGTGAAAAAGAGAACATTTTATAAATTTTGCCCAAGAGCCGTCAACTTCAGAGAGACATATGGGAGCATCCGACTTTAACGCAGCTCTAATACGACTCTGAGGAGAATTAGCAGGCTATCAGTTAATATAAACAAATACATGTACACTTCCTTATGTCCACATTATTTGTTTGCAAGGACAGCAGCATCTGAGCCTGTTATTTAGTTCATTTGACTCAGCTTCTGATTTTCCTCTTCAAAGAGTGTTTATTTGTTTCCATTTTAGAAGTTTAAGAGGACAGGACTTATGATGTGGCAAAGGACACACGTGATCAGCTTCTGTGGAGGAACTTCATAAGATGTACCATGAGTACCAGGCTTCCCTGCAACCCTTGATTGTACTTAGGGCCTTTTCACACGACCCCTAAAATCTGCGGCAAATGGCTCCCAGATCCGGAGCTTAAAATTGTTTCCCCACCAGCTCCGGAGTTTACAAAAAATTAAGTGCGACCACGCCCACCTAAGCGCATCCCAGCACACTTTTCAAGTACCTGGTCTCTGGAGCTGAAAAATGTCTGATGCGGATGTAAAGTTGTGAGTGCCGGGCTCGCCTCGCCTTGTGTTTGTTTGTTTTTTCCCACTGCCCCTTTAAGAGATAGGAATCATGACAACGACGGGGCTCGGGGCGGCTTCCACCGGCAGACGGAGGTGAGCCTGCATTTTTCTCTCCCTTTTTTTCTCCCTCCCCTCACCCAGACAGGAGCAAGGAAGTACGGAGGGGGTGGGAACACAGGAAGAGCGATGAACCCCCAAGATCTCTGGTCCGAATTTAAGTGGCCAGTGGATCTTAGGGGTCGTGTGAAAAGGCTCTTAGTTGTTCCACCATAGATATAAGAAGCAGTGAACCATGCTTCTACAGATACACTCCTCACAATATGAGAGGAGCACCTAACCCCTCTCTTCCTGATCATCACTTGTTATGTGTAAAGAAGTTATGTGTCTGCAGCAGAGATGTTCCTACTTGAATGCAGGCTCAACACGAGAGCAAAGATCCTGCCATCCCTTTTTTTGGGGTGGGGGACATTTGGTATATATACAGAAGCAGATGCAACTTGGCTGTGGACATGTCCCTATTTCTTTATTGCCCAGGGTGGGGCAATTCTCACTAGGTGTAGTGGGTGTATCCACAAGAGTAACTACTGAATATTTTGTGAGTATACCTATAATGCATGCAAGATGCAACAATACATTTGTATTCATCCATTGTGTCTCATGTAAATTTAAACCGATTTGATCCAAATTGGGGAACTCAGAATTGTGAAAAACCTTTATTTGGATCTAGATCAGGTAAGGCTATAGGTTTTGCATCTCATGAAATAAATGTCACAGGAGCAGACCATATCGTTTATAATCACCAGTAGAGATGGGCACGACTTGAAAAATTTTTTTTTCGAGTTGTCGTTAGTCGGGCCGGTTCCGTTTCGGCTTGTTTCCGTTTTTCGTGAAAATTCGCAAAAATTAGTCGGTTCGTTTTTTTGTTTTTTCGTTTTTGTTAGTACTGGTTTTTTTGGGGGGGTAGCGGGCTCCTGGAGGCACCTCTGTGGGGTGGGTGCCTCCTCTGGCCCGCTAGGAAGGGAAAGCGGGCTCCTGGAGGCACCCGTGGGTGCCTCCTATCCTCACCCACTAGGAAGGGAAAGCAGGCTCCAAGAGACCCCTCAACATGGGGGTCTCCTCTCCTCACCTGCTGCTGCAAAAGGGCATGCATAGCCATATGGATATGCATACCAGTTGCAGACTATGAGACCAGTGTGGACAGGCAGAACCCTGAGCCATAGGGTGATGCCTAAGGCTCTTGTAGCCGCCGTGTCCCACAAAGAAGGGAATCGTACTTGCGTGTAGTGCAATGCAAGTAGA
>JAHTLZ010003547.1:16575732-16593909 GCA_023846285.1 Phrynocephalus versicolor
ATTATTATTATTATTATTATTATTATTATTATTATTATTATTATTATCATCATCATCATCATCATCATCATCATCATCATCATCATCATCATCACCACCACCACCACCACCACCACCACCACACAGCAAACAAAATAACTACAATGAATTTTGTATTACTAGTCAAACGCTTCCCAAACATTTAGGACTACATGATATATCGGCAAATTTTGCAAACAGATTCCACTAAGGTGGGCTTTTGCAGCTGACTGATTGTGACTTTGTCAACTCCAATTTCTTCTAAATACATGATTAGCTCTTTAGGCATGCCGATTACCATTGGGACCACCTGTACTGGTTTATGCCAGAGTCTCTGAAGTTCACTTTTCAGATCGTGATGTTGGGTAATCTTTTCAAGTTGTTTCTTGGTGACTCTACTATCACCTGGTATAGTAACATCAATGATCCACACTTTCTTTCTTCTCCACAATCGAGTATTATGCTTCAAAACCCTGTCTGTCTGTATTCGAAAGTCTCAAAGTAATTTTGCATGATCATTTCAATCACTTTTTTCAGGCTTATGATCCCAACAGTTTGCTATGGGAAGATGATAGTTGTGACACAAATTCCAGTGGACCATGTGAGCAATTACATTATGACACTGTTTCTAATCAGTCTGAGCAATTTTCTTGCAACAACTCAATATATGGTCAATAGTAGAGATGGGCACAAAATGAAAAACAAAATGCTGTTTCATTGTTTCATTGTTTCATTCATAATGATATGAAGCAAAATGAAATGATGAAGCAGCATTTTGTTACAGATGAAGCGAAATGGTCATTTTTTTAATTAAAACAAACCATTCTGTTTCCTCTGTAAAACACCACCATGGATTTTTTTAAAAAAGCACCAACCCTGCCTGAACAAAAGGTGAGAAAAGGTAAACAAAAATAAATAAATAAAATTTTAAAAATGCACTGACCTGGCCCACGGGCCAGCTGGTCAGCGTGGGATAAGAAAAAACGTGCCAACCTAGGCCAGGTGGTCAGCAGGAGAGAGAAAAAGCAAAATGAAACAAATGAAATATGAAATTAATTTTTAAAAAATCATAGTAAATGAAATGAATCAGGAAGGGGAAAAACGAAGAATGAAACGAAACACAACTTTGGCATTTTCTACCCATCCCTAGTTGATAGTTTCCTCTGCCTCTTTACAGAGTCTATGTTTGGGGTACTCAGTTGATTTTTCTATTCTAGCCTTAACTGCATTTGTTCTAATAGCTTGTTCTTGAGGTGGAAAAATCAGGGCTTCTGTCTCTTTTTTCAGTGTTCCATTGGTGAGCCATAACCAAGTCTTTTCCTCATCAGCTTTTCCTTTGACTCTTTTCAAGGCATAATAATGCAGTGCTTTATTATTCCAGCTATCAGATCCTATTTGCATCATTGTTTTCCTGTATTGATCCCTTGTTTGCTTTACTTTAAACACCTCCCTCTTCTTAACCTCCAATAATGCTGGCTCTGTACTATTTTTTACATCATCTGCCAACACATGCTTCTCTGCTTCAGCTCTCTGCTTCACTTGCAAAAGACCTCTACCACCTAATTTTCGAGACAAATACAGCCTGTCAGCATCACTGCATGGATGTAATGCATGTTGAAGGGCCATAAGTTTTCTTGTTTTCCCATCCAGACTGTCTAGCTCCATCTGAGTCCAGTTTATAATGCCAGTGGTATCCCTAGTAGAGATGGGCACGACTAAAAAATAATAATTTTTCATTTTTCGTTTGTCATTTTGGGGTCCGTTTCGGTTTGTTTTCGTTTTTCGGGGGGGTTCACATTTTTTGTTTTTGTTTTCGTTACGAAACGAAACAAAAAAACAAAATGAAAACAAAAATTTTTCGTTTTTGTTAGCATTCTTTTCGTTGGAATGCATCTGCCATAACAAAAACGAAAATGAAAAACAGGGCAAAATTTTTCGTTTCATTTTCGTTTTCATTTTGTTTTCTGGAAAATTTTCATTTTCGTTTTCGTTGCGTAACGGAAATGAAAAATGAAAACGAAAACGAAAATTTCACTGAGTCGTGCCCATCTCTAATCCCTAGCAAGGCAGGCCTATATTGCTTGCTCCCCCCTCCCCTTGATGAGACTTTTGGGGAGTCTTGTGGGGTTCTGGCTGGGAGGCGAAGTCACCCTGCTCTCTGGAGCAAGCCTGGGTGCGGAACAGGACCTTTTCATTTTAAATGAAACTAGAAAAGGAAGAAAAACTAGGAAGTCTTGTTCTGCATAAAGTTTCATGGATTTCAGCCCATTTCATCAGATAAATCTGAAGTGGGCTGTAAGCCACGAAAACATATTCCAAGTAAAACTTATTCAACTTAAAAATGCCTTGAGACACTTTCTTATATTTGATAATACTTTTCATATGTTCCAATTGCTATCAATAAGAAACAGCCACAGATCTCTCTATCTCTGTCTCTCTTTGAAGAGCAAAGTAATTTGTACTTTTGGGAAATATAACAAAACAGTACCCACTCTTATTTAATTGTTTAGAAGTGTGGTGACCCAGTACAATTCTCCCTTGAATTTCCCAGGTTTAGCAGCATGGTTTTGACTACTCATGGATTTTTATTTTTATTTTGCATCCATCCATCTATCCATCCATGCATACATACATAATGTACACTCTTATGCATCTCCAGAAAGTCGCCTGAGAAAGGTAGGACTTGGAATTACCAAGGCCCATGTTGTTAGTGGGGTAAATGTGTCTCTTTCCCCCCTCTAACAGAGGTGTCTTCTGTCCTTTAGCTGCCTGCCTCTGTGGGCCTTTTCATGTGACCCCTAAGATCCTCTGGCCACTTAAATTCAGACCAGAGATCTTGGGGGTTCGTTGCTCTTCCTGCGTCCCCACCCCTCCGCACTTCCTTGATCCTGTCTGCGAGGGGAGGGAGAAAAAAAGAAAGAAAAGAATGCCGGCTTACCTCTGTTCTGCCGGTCTCCCTCTGTTCCAGGCAGCATTCAGATCTCTTAAAGGGGTGGAAGGCAAAAACCAAAAACCAAAAAACAAACAGAAGCGAGGAGAGCCGGGCACTCACCAGATTACACCCGGAGAGGGGATTTTCACCCTCCAAGAGCAGGTACCTGAAAAGTGCGCTGGGACGCACTTAGGTGGGCGTGGTCGCACTTAATTTCCTGCAAACTCTGGAGCTGGTGGGGAAACAATTGTAAGCTCCGGAGCTGGCAGCCATTTGCGGCGGAGTATAGGGGTTGTTTACAAATACCCTTAGTGTGTCTCTCTCTGTGTGTGTGAACCATTTATTTTTTGTAGTTCACTTTGGGGGGCATAAGAGTTATGCACAAGCTTTGAGCGGTATAGGGGTCCAACACCCCTTAACCCAATGCAATGGCCATAAATGCAAATAATCCTGGATAATAATCATCTGTAGCTGTAAAACAAGATAGGTGAGGCTTCTCCCCCTAGTTACACTTCTGGGAGTTAGATTTCATGTGTGTAATGTGCCCAGGCTACTTTTCATGAACATCGTTTCTTGAGAGATTTAAAGGGGTAGCAGAGGGTGCCTCATTCTAAAATCGCTTTTCTCCTTCCAAGGTCATAGCAAGCATGGCATTTGAGCTATTTTGATACACATTTCATGGTGAGTGCTGGGGACAATATGCCTTTAGTCTCTAGCCAAGTTATGCACGCTTGGTCTAGAGGCTCACGCTGTCTTCTGTTGCTTTTCTGGATCCACTAGAATTAGTTATTTTGCACTGAATTTAGCAGAGAGAAGGGAACCACTACCTGAGTGCAATGAACATAAAGGAAAGGGGAAACAGCATTGGTAAGTCTTCTGGTTCTTTCTGCTGGTTTAGGAAGGAAAAAGCAGTCCAACATGAAAGTTCATAAAAAGGGAACACATCCTCTGTGTGAAGCACTGACAGCATACAGTCTTCTTTGTGAAAGTGTTCTCTATTTGACGGGCTTTGCAGTTCAGGTCTAATTAAAATATCAAGAAGCATTAAGGAGAAGGATGGTGCACCTTATAGTTGTCCATCCATAGTGAGCAGCAACTGAATAAAGTCTATATCCAAGTCGCCTGGGCAATGTGAGATGCATCTTTCTATTTAAAAAAAAACATTTCTAATGTTGCATCTGTACACATAAATTGCCACATGTAGCTTTATGCAAATCACTGTCTTATTTCACGCTTTTTTTAATGAGATGTAAGTAATCCATGGACAGCAAGAACTGTGTAACATCAGGAGGAAGACCACCGGGTACAGACAAGCTGCTAATTTCTTCCGGTGTCTTAATTGAGGGTATTATCATGTCTTTTAGGCTTCCACTTCCTCTGCTTTACTATTCTTCCAATACATATGAATCTGATATGCTACTGTTATTTTTATAGATACTTTTCAGGCAGGACATGCATAATAAATTCTAGAAGATAAACATTCTAAGTGCATCAAGTACTTGTTCTTTTCCTTCTAATGCAAATTTCCACATTTCCCATCCATCCATCCATCCACATATGCATGCATGCATCTAGTTCCCATAACTAGGCATTTGGGAGCTGCCTCAGTATGGAGGGACACAGCAGGTTTTTTCAGAAGAAAGAACCAAAAGACCTACTGATGCAGTTTCTCCCTTCCTTCATGCTAGTTGTACACATGTAGTGGTTTCCTTCTCTGTGCTAAATTCAGTGCTAAATAACTTACCCTACCTGATCCAAAAGAGCAACAGAAAAGGATGTGAGCCACTAGACCAGGTATGGGTAACTTGGCTGGAGCCTGAGAGTAGAGATGGGCACGACTTAGCGGAATTTTCGTTTTCGTTTTTCATTTCCGTTACGTAACGAAACGAAAAACAAAAAATGGCTCAAAACTGGAATGAAAACGGAAACGAAACAACTAATTTTGAGCCATTTTTCGTTTTTGTTACTGGAAAAGCACTTAATGGAGCTAAATGGGAAGAAACGGAAAAATTTTCATTTTCGTTTTCGTTTGTCATTTTCGTTATGCAACAAAACGAAAATGAAAAATTTTGAAAATTAGCTCACAAAAATGGAAACGAGCCGAAACGGACCCCTAGACAAAAACAAAAACAAAAACAAACAATTTTTCTGAGTTGTGCCCATCTCTACCTGAGAGCAAATTATTGTCCCCAGTTCTCACCATGAAAGGAGTCTAGAAATAGCTAAAATGGCATGGTTGCCGAGGCCTTAGGAGAAAACTGAATTTAGGATAAGGCACGCTCTGTGACCTTTGGTCAACTTAGCTTAACTTACGTCTTCTACCTTGGGTGCACGAGATGCTGATCATTTTCTCCATGGCTTAGTCAAAGTCTTTCTTCTGGACCACAGCTGCCAGGATTTGCCAGCCATTATAGCCTCAGTCTAAATCATCCATGCAAGCCTTCTTCATCTTATGTACCCCAGCAGCCATGTAGCTAGCTCAATCCTGCCAGTCCCACCCACTTGACATCTGCAACCTGATGAGATAATGGGAAAAGAAACAATCATGTGTATTCAGTAAAGAAAAGGACCTACATCTGCACACCTTTGGGTGGACCAGTTTGTATAGGAAGCTATGTGTATACAGATGAAAGCAAAGATGAGATGCTTCTTTCTTTCTTTGGTTGTTGTTGTTGTTGTTGTTGTTGTTGTTGTTATTGTTGTTGTTGTTGTTGTTGTTGTATAGATTGATGTTTTCCTCCTCCCCCCCCAAAAAAAAAAGCTGGGCCTCTGGGCTAACCAGATTAACTAAAGAAGGTAACAGATAAAAGCATCCACAGACAACAGGAAATGAATCATAATTTTTGAACATGGCTGAATTAAAAGCATAGGAGCAAGTAAATAGAAATTAAAAGCACCTTCCTCGACTGTATCCCTTTCCAAAATCTCATCTTGCTCGCAGACAGACATCTGCAGTTGGGAAGTGAAGGCACAGGTGGAACCAATGGGTCATTCTTGCTTGTTCTCCACACAAAGGAGAACCGACTTGCTGGATCTGCAACAAGATCACGCAAAATATTTTATTTCACTGGTTTGCTTCCTCTACCTGTTGCTCTGGCCCCTACGAATGCTTCGTAATGACCTACATTTTTTAAAGAATCACAGCCTTCCTCTGCAGCCTTCTGCATTGAAGCATTTCTGCCTGGGTTCCAAATGGACGCACAGAGGCCCAGAGCAACCCATTGTTTTTCCTATCTTATCTTGCCCTGCGTAAGCAAAGGGACCTGCCTCTCTGTAATAAAGCCAGAAAGCCAATATGTGCGCCTTCACTCTTGTGACCTTCATGAGCCCAGCTGATGAAATATGAAGCATAATTTTATTTTAAGAAAAGGAAGGTGTTTGACAGACAAATTCCGCCGCTGTAATTTTCACAATGAATGGCACTTTCCTCAGTACTGCCACACCACCTGCTGCTAAGTACAAAGATGATTAGCCACAAACTAACCCACTACAGAATTATTATCAGTATATATTTGCGTGATGAAGAACTAATGGGAATTATGCAGATTGCATTTCCTTCCCTGCTGAAGGCAACCAACCTTCACCATCAATAGCAAATGGAAAACAGAGCTCAGCTGTGGAAGAACAACACAGAAAGCAAGGGCTTCTCCTTCTTCTCCTTAAAATTATTATTATCGGTGGCCCTACTATTTTATTTCCAAATAGGTTCTGTTGATTATTCTGAGGCTCTAAGACACATGTTTCTTTTTTTCATGTAATTATGTGACGAGAAATCCAAGGCCCATTTTTAAAACCTTAACAATTTCCAGAGCATGCTAATAGAGTTAAATAGAAAGTAGCCCCACTGCTTTAATGCGGCATCTTGAGCCGCTGCACATCAAAGCAGCTTTTTATAACTCCACCAGTATGTAGTGCAAACCAGTAGCAATTGGCCTCCATAATCACATTAGGAAAGCTGCTTTGAATGTTTTCTCTGTAGTGGAAGTATTAAAGCCTGATTTCCCTCAATGGAAGTTTATTTCAGCTTTCGTCTGTAGAGACCCTCTGGCGATTCCTGTGCGTGTCTCAGTGAAATTACACACTGGAAGTGACTGTCCCATGTGAAAAAGCCTGTGCCATGATGTGCTTTCCTTTACTGGGAGGGATGGGAGGAAAGACACCTTTGTTCCTTATTCCATGATCATGACTCGGAGCCATTTGTCACTGCCGACTGGAACGTCAGCCTCTCGATCGGCATAGGTGGAAGAGGTTTTACCACTGCAAAGCTTCTTTCTTGTGATCTCTTGTATGTACAATTTTGCACAGTTTTATGAAATTTTATCTCTATTTATGCTTAATTTATGATAATACTATTGGTCTTGGATTGTAATAAACTCAGTAATTCATTCTGCAGGCCCAATTGTCATGATCAGGTTCTTGTTTTAAGGAAAGAGTCATCTCCTCACAATCAGTGAGATTCATTCATTCACAAGTCTGCTGCGTCTTACTTCCACATTAACCCATAGCCTAAAATTCCAATATAAATACTAACTTCTGTAAGCATATTTGGTAAATTTTACCTCAGAAGCATGGATTTTCAAAATATGCTTTGGGCATTTTTCTTGCTATTCAAACAGAACAGCTTTGTAATTGTCAAGATTCTGAGAGATAGTAGATTACTAACTATATGTTATATATTAGTAGATTACTAATTATATATTACTATTAGTCAGATTTAGTAGTAGATTTATTAGCAGAATACTAACTGTATATTACTATATATATAAGCTAACTTTTACTAACTATATATTACTATACTGTGTATATAGAAACCTTTCTCTGTTAAAGTAAATGAAAAAGCAATCTGCTTGCTAATAAACGCAAGATTAGAGATGGGCACAAATATAAAAAATGATGTTTTGGTTTTTCATTTTTCGTTGCAGGTCCATTTCAGTTCATTTTCATTTTTCGTGAATTTTTTGAAAAAAAAATGTTTTGGTTTTTCATTTTCCATTTTTTGTTTTTACCCGCTTTTTGCACAACTTAAAGCATTTCCCATGCGGACGTCCCTCAACGCCCCAGACCAGAGGGAAAACACTAAAAAAAAAAAGATGCTGGCAGAGACACAGTACAGACTAGGTACGCAGGGAGGCTGCAAAGGCAGCGGCAGGGGTTGCCCAGGGCATAAGGCAGCCACAGAGTGACTGCATTGCGGGGCAGGGGAGGGCACTCACTGAGAGGTACACATGCACACAGGGAGTCTGCAAGAGAAATCTCTTCTTTCTCTCCCCTAAGAGCCAGGCTGCAGCCAGCTGGAATACAGAGACACACACCTGCCTGGCTGGCCTAAAGTAACGAGTCGCAGAGACAGCAATTCCACCCTAACTCCCACCACAGACTGCAAGGAGGATGGGGCCTGCCAAAGCTTTTTATGCCCTCTGTGGCTGCCACACCTACCCAGTCTGCACCCTGGGCATGCTATTGGTTGAAATTGTCCAAGAATGGCTTGCATCCATCTTGTGGCTGGAATCCATTTTGTGTCATCCGTAAAGGGAAAAGAAAAAAATACATCGCAATGGGAGAAAGACAAAAACAAACATTTTAAGGACTGCAACCCCCTGGTAGGTAATAATTTCAAATAATTACCACTGCATTTTTACTGATATCCAGGGTGTTTTACTACCCAAGAAATCAATATTAGGCATCTGGGAGCCATTTTGGGTCGATGTCCCCTAATTCCCCTTAAAGGAAAAAAAATACAGTGATCTGAGAAAAGACATAAATGCACATTTTAAGGACCCCAACCCCCCTGGTAGGTTTTATCAGGCAAAATAAATAATTATTGCTGGGTTTTTAAGGATATTCAGGACATTTTTTAACATTTAAAAACAGCTCATTTCATTGCACGTCACCATTAACGAAAACAAAGTGTAACAAACCTAATTTTCATGGTTCTGTTTGGTTCATTCCAATTTCATCACAATTTTCGTTATTCATTTCATTACGTAACAAAACAAATAATGAATAACGGAACAAAAATAATTCATTTTGTGCCGATTTCTACTCAAGATTGTGACATCTGAATGAAAGACTGACTTGAAAATTAAAATGTGCCAGAGTTCTTTGATTTAAGAAGTTGTTGAGAGTGACTTTTAAAAAAATTGTTGCTGACAAGCGTTCACCACACAGTAGCACTAAGATGTTTGATCAGGGCTGGGAAGTGTGTGTGTGTGTGGGAGAGAGAGATGTAGAACTAAGGTTTCTGATGGACTTGGTATGAACATTTTATTTCCTTTGGTGTAAAGCTCCCACAAACATCATTTTATAGGGATTCTCATACATATACATGATGACCACAATTGTCTAATAACTAAAGTAAGAAGCACCCTAACTCACACCAAGTTCAAGGGTGAGAGACAACCCCCAACTTGAGTGAAAGCCCATCGGAAGAATTTCAGTATACTCTGGCTCTTTAAGATGCTGAAGATGAATCATCTTGAAAGGTGAATTTCATTCTTTGGCATTCTTATTCACAGATCATAATGTTGATCACAGTTGCATGAAAAAGCAATGTTGTGCCATAACTGGGGCTCTGTAAAACAGAATGCATTTGAATGTAAACGTTTAATAATTCAATGTAAGATAAATAAAGAAATGAAAACCGATAAGGAAGGCAGAAGGGAAAGATGCTGAACTCCTAGTTGAAATGATTTGGCTGCATAGACTGCTTTGTCACACTGGAATCCAGCTAAATTTTTCAGAATAATTTCTTTTAACAAGACAGCATTTTATTCCAAATATTCAGAAGCTTTATAGTCAGGGAAAGGGATAAAAGCATATAAACACACCCTAAAAGAAGTCTGGCTAAAAAAAAAAAAAAACAATCTGCCTTCTCTATCTAAATTTGTTTCCATAAAGCCAATATACAGTATATATATATTCTGTATTTCATTTAAAAAAAATCTCACAAGCAGTTCCAGGATTTACAGAAGCTGCAGATCTCTTTGCATATACTAAATATACAGTATACTTATGGGAAGAAGAATCAACTGCCTGTTTGATTAATTGCCTTAGTCACATATTAAAAACTTTTGCTTCTTCTCCCATTAAAAGTAACACTAATGAGCTATGGCTGTGACCTTCAAGCGGAAAGGCACATGCGCCTCAACCCCTTCAATATTTACCACCCAAATTTAATCTTTATAATGGACGCCTTAAAAGGAATCTGAGAGAAAATACTAAGAGCTGCTCCAAAACTAAAACACTTAGGGAAGATTTTGATTAATGCCTTGAAATTAATCAATTGATTAATATAGTTTTCAATACAGATGTTAGGACACTGTCTACTTTAATCAACCATTCTGAAAACAGAAAAGACAAATGATCTATTTTTGTGTCAATTTCTCCCCCCCTCCCAAAAAAGGCCCATTTTAGCAGTTATGTAAATTATGACATCAACCTTACTTAGTATGCTTAAATTTTCCCCATACATTAAAAACCTTTAAGCATTGGAACTATTAATTAAACAATTGTCACCCTTTTTGGCAGGACGTCTTTAAAGCTAATGAGAAAGAAAAAGCACAAGAGGGAGGGAGGAAGAGAAGGAGAGAGATATAACCAAATGTGTTCTTCACTTTTAAAAGAAATTGTTTCAGCCTTATGTTATAATCCATATTTAAAGCCTTCCCAATATTTTTGTTTAAACTCTGAGGCAGCTTCTAATTTGTGATTATGCTCCTCCGCCATACTAAAACTGAAATCTTTATTTCAGTCAAAAATAATCACCCTGTAATTACCATGACAAACTGCCCAGGCTGTATCATTGTGGCCATTTCGACTAATGATATTGTATTATAATGCCTAGCAATAGACTTCAAATGGAAAATATAATTATGTGCATTAGTTTGTCTAAGCATTTATAAGATCACATATCCATCAGTTTTCAGCCTTCATAAAAAATACTATACATCACTGTCACTGCTGGTTTTGTTCCTGGAAATTGGGTCCTTTATAAACTAGCTGAAGATGGGAGATTTAAATTTCACGTCCTGTGGATCCCATTCTGACCTGTGGCAGCCAAGCACTTCTGAAATGGTTATTGTTAGTTTTAATTGCTTGTATATACAGACAGGCTTTTTAAAAAAACTTTCCCTCCTAAATGTTGAACTTAAAACTTCTTCCTCAGTCTGAGTCACTATTTTTGGTGTTTTGGGGCACTTGCTGAACAGTTATTCTCTCTAAGTATCCTTTTACTTAAGGTTTAAAGTATTTCGGCTTCATCTTGATGAGCAAATACAGACAGAACTTCATCAACACAGTTGGTGCAGCAAGTATAGGATGGAGATTCATCTGGAGCTCCCAGTGCTGTGCCCAGATCATCACTCCAAGGACATTCCATAAATCATACTGAATGGATAGGCTCAGTTTCTGTGTTTGAAACTAGTTTCAAAATAGGGTTGTAGAGCCAGATCAGCGATAGCAATTTTAGATTTCATCTTTGAGAATGCAGATTACAACCACCCTCCCAATTTTGTTGGACAAAGAGCTGCCAGTCACTCAATAGCTCCTCCCAGCACACGGCCTCATCGTGATACACATCCTTCCTCTCCCCCCTTTTTTTCAGAACACAGCCATTTCAGGATCATATAAAATGCATTGTATACAGGAAAGGGCCCTCTGCTTCTCCAGGATGAGGACACCCTAGCTACATTGCTAAATAGGAGCACATCTGCCATAATTATCCAGCCAGCTTTGGAACAACTATGCCTGCTAGATCTCAGATGCCAGCTAAAGCCTTAGATATTGCTATGCTTCTCCAGGTATCTAGTCAAAGAGACAATCATTAGGGTGAGCAACACTGGTGTGGGAGAGAGAGTGTGGTGGCTCCTAAAACTGGGCACCCATTTCCACCTACTGGCTGGACATGAAGGCGTGTGTGTGTTGAACCATATGGCATAATATCCCAAGTGCAGGAAGCAAGGAGGTGACTGCTCACCCCCTCGGTCCCTTCCCCTTGTTCCTCTGGTGTGCTGCCTTTGGGCTCATCATTCTCTTTGACATGAGGCATGAAGGAAAGCACCAGCCTTACAGCTCATGGAATGTTTGGCTGCACAAACCCTGGTAGCCATACAGCAAAGCCTGGAAGAAGGGAAACTCCCACCCCCAAATGTTACTTGCCCTGCCTCTATGACATCACAGTGCTCCACTCCTTGTATTCAGATTTTTGTTTTCAGATTTCAGGCATAGGAAGTGGCTGATCTAGCAGTTCTGATTACAAATAATTTAACCATCACAGAAAAAAATATGAGCCAGCTTGGTATAGTCCTTTAAAGAGTTAAAGTGTAACCAAAATATCATGTGGTCTATACGATTTTGTTTTTGCACACATAACTGCCAGGAAAGGGAAGAGAAAAGAAATATGATTTCTTATCACTGCAATGAAACATGGAAATTAAGCCAATCTGTAAAATCGCCTCCAGCCTATTCACTTAATGTTAGATGCCATAGCTTTTTATATCATCTGAAACAAATGTTCTGAGGGATAAGGGTGAATTTTTCATCTCACTTGGTCTTTAAATCAGGATTGGTTGTCTCGCTGACAGGTGTGTTATAGTTCAAGTGTAGGGCACTCTATGATGTTACAAAATGAGAGGCTGATTCATTTAGACTCTTGGTCCACACGATTGTGGAAACAATGTCATGGGTGGTCAATAAAAAAAATGAAGAGCCATTACATGTGCAAAAGAATGAGGACATAAATATTACAGAAAAGACATTTTTAAATGCACCACAGCTGAACTCCATTGTTGAAGCCAGGGCATTTAAGAATATGGTGCTTCTAAAAGGTAGCAAATTTGAATCTAACATAGCTGTGGGTGGTATGCATAGAGGATGAAAGAATCCAAAAAGAGAGTAGTTTGTTTGTGTTTTGTTTTATATTTCCACTACAGCTACTGTTTTTGTTAAGAGGAAGTCATTTTGCCTCTTTAAAATGTGACTTCCCTCTTCAGTAGCTAAGGCTCTGGCTGTGGGTCCCTTGCCCACAGATGGCTTAACACAGAGACTTCTCTGTATATAAAGGCAGATATTAGTAAGATTATAAGCCTAGTCACCAGCTACAGTCTTAAGTACATGATGCTGCTTCACATATGTGCCTCTCAAACCACCTGGGAGAAGACAGAAGTCTTTTAATACCATTGATGCACAAAACCATCTGCCTGGAATACAGCTTTTTTTCCCTGGGACACCACATTGTATTTTAGTAAAATAATATTATACTGTATAATAATTAAACAAAATGATCCATTAAGCAGAGTGTCTTGGGATTTTAAAAAGTGCTGTCCTTTAATGACAATTTATAGTGATACTTCCTAGGTTTTTCTAAGTACTTGGAAGTGGTTTGCTGGTCCCACCCATGGTGACACTCTGGACTGTGCAGCTTACCCAAGGCTCCACAGTGTGGCTTTTCTGGAGAAGACCATGAGGAAATCAAATTTCTGGTCTGTGGCTCTTCAGCCAGGTGGTCCAAGCCACTGGACAAAACCTGAACTTTGATAAAAGTTCATGATACTAACATAAATGTTGCTTTTCAAATTCAGCAAAGGGAGGTATTTCTAAAATGTTTAGAAATGTTTAAAATGTACAGCGAACTGGGTGTGCCAGATCTGAGATCAAATCTTAAACCTGCTTACATCCCTGGAAGAAATACAGGGTAGATGGTTAACAGTAACATAAGCCCTGAATGGGTTTCATTTTCCAGTTATGCTAAATATGTGAGGAAGGAGAGTGAGCTGCTCCCTTCCTTTCTTTCACTGTTCCCCTGAGGATTTCCAATCACACAAAGACTGTCCACACAGTGAGGTGATTTTTCCTGAAACAATTACCTTCCACTCAGTGGCGAGACATGAGGGAGATTGGTAGACCTAGTGTAGTCCCACATGTGTAATTATATTCCAAACTAGAGTTAACATTCATCATCAGTTTGCCAACTTTCACTATTCCCCCCTCAAATGAATCCCTACAATTAATCGTACCTATAATTAGATGTATTAAGCAGGAAATCTCAAATGCAAATTTAAATTTAAATTTCTTTGAATTAAATTCCAGTAAGGAAAAGTTGCTGGAGATTTTTTTCCCTTCCCAAATTAATTTCATATGCAGTCTTCCGTCACTGGCACCTTGCACATATGTCTATGTTTTCAGCTCTGCAGTTGAGCAATATTGCTTATTGTATTTTGGTGCCAGTATAGATTTAAGCAGTCCAAACAAGACTGTGTATTTGAACTGACAGAGAGTAAATTATTTTTATCTGGCATAACTGATGGTTGTGTCAAAACCTTGGCATAAAAATCAGTGGAAAACATATTCTTATGAATGCCTATTCAAACATGCCCAGCATTCATTATCATGGGATATCGCCAGCTCCATGCCAGAATAAGCCTAGATTAATGTGTGTGTGTGCATATATACCAGTACTGCTCACTGTGAAGATAAGACAGCCATGTATGCTCCTAATAAATGCCAAATCAGATAATGGCCTATGACACTGAGGATCAAAGATCTTGTGCTTTAGGAAGAGTTTATCAAAAGGACATTATTCTAAAAGCCTGTACAGAACAAAAGTTGAATTGAAAATTGTTTTGGCACCTAATTTTCTTAGAATTGCAGATTCATTCAGAAGGACCTGACCTTTGGAAAGGCCCTGAAGGGCTGGTGCCAGTAAAAATAGACAGTACTAAATGAACAAATAAGTCAGATTGGTAAAGGGCTCAGACTTTGCTTTAAGAACTGTGTAAATGCTAAAAAATTAGCTTTCTTTAGAATGGAAAGAGTTGTTACTGTGCTTCATACCTGATTCTTCTCCTTGATGCTCTGTGATATGATGGCAAAGACAAATGAGTACAGAATTAGAATGCAGGGCTACAACTAGGGTTAGGCAAGGGGGCATGTGCCCTAGGTGCCATGTTAAGGGGAAGGAGCCAAAATGAGAACATAGCATTCGTGTACTATTCTGCACACACCCCAAATGGGAGAGGGCAGAATCCACGTTTGCCCTGGGTAACATAGACTGTCGTTGTTGACTTCCTAGGATGACCCATGCAGCTCATCTTATCTTATAGAAACTGCTCATATAGTTGTGTATGCGTGACAAGCATTCCATTGTCTCTTAGATGGACAAATGTTCAAGAAATGTCTATTCCATATTTCAGTTAAAGATGAAGAAACTATAAGAGTAACCAACAGGAGCACTAAAGTTTCCCATCAACAATGAATTGCTAGACAACAAAACAAACAGAAATATTGGTGACCTGTAGAGATGGGCAAAAAAAAAAAAAAGGAAATGCTGTTTCATTATTTTGTTAATTAATGAATTCCTTTATAATGTAACAAAACAGTAGGACACATTCCATCATGAAATGAAACATAATGCCATTTCCCCCTCTAGGACCGAAACGATGCGCCTTAGAGGAAATGGCAGCAGAGCTTGCTCAAGCTCTTCCCTGTAAGCCCTTATATTTGGAGAGGTTTGGGGCTCAGGGGGCTGAGTTATTAAGCCCCAAAGGGGTGTCCCTAGGAAAAAAAATATTTCTAATTGAATCAGCAAGTTGCAATACCCCCTTGCGGGCGGGCGATTAGCGGCTTTGCTTCAGATTCCCAATTCAATTAGAAATATTTTTTTTCCTATGGGCACCCTCTCTGGAGCATAATAACTCAGCCCCCTAAGCCCCAAACCTCTCCAAATTTCGAGAGCTTACAGGGAAGAACTTGAGGAAGCTCCTCAGCACTTTTAGTGCCAACACATGGCTGCAACCCGTATTTTCAAGTACATAAATGGATTGCAGCCATGTATCAGCACCAAAACTGCTGGGGAGATTCCTCAAGCTCTTCCTTGCAATCCCCTAAAATTTGGAGAGGTTTGGGATCTCCACCCCCTGCATAAAGAGGCTATTTGGAAGTCCCATGCACCTCTCTTTTTCCAGAGGGATATGCAGCCCAGAATAAGCTGTTCTCCTTCCACAGGGACCAACCCAAGACACTCAGGTCAGCTTGCACAGCACCATCTCGACTGGAAGTTTTCTACCATATTTTTCTAATTGAATTGGAATATGGAAGCAAAGCCGCTAATTGCTCACCCATGGGGGGCTATTGTGACTTCCTTATTCAATTAGAAAGATATTTTCCAAGGTCTCCCCTTTGGAGCTTTATAATTCAGCCCCCTGAGCCTCACACCTCTCCAAATTTCAGGGGCTTAAAGGGAAGGATTTGAGGAAGCTACACTGTCGTTTTGATGCCTCACCCAGGGGAGCATAGCCTTTCATTTCTTTTCATATAAAACTACTTTAAAATTAATTACAAATGAAATAAAATGAAACTACTAAAGGAATGAAACAAAATGAAATGCTACATTTCCATTTTGTGCCCATCTCTAGTGACCTGGATGCAGACTTCCTTGTTACAGCACGGTATTACATGATTCTATTTATATAATTATAAAATTCTTCCTAAATTTTCACCCAGACTTAAAATAAACTGGGTAATTTTTACATTATACAGGATAGATGGATGGATAAGAGTAGATGCAGAGGAGTGGTATCAGGAGACATATATCTAGTCTCATGTGCTCCCAGAGGCATTTGGTAGGGCCACTGGGAGATACAGGAAGCTGGACTAGATGGGCCTTTGGCCTGATCCAGCATGGCTCTTCTTATGTTCTTATGTTAGAGCACTGGTTTGGGTATATAGCCGCAGTGCCAGAGGTTTGGAGTTAGATTTCCCACAGTGCCCATCTGCAAGTAGAAGCAGCCTGTTTGAACTTGAGCAAGCTACACAGTCCAAAGGCACTCCCAGAAGAAGAGAATGTGAAACTACTCCCAAGTATTCTCTACCTGGGAAATCCTGAAAAGTGTCACCATAAGTCAGAATTGACTTGAAGTCACATTATTTATTTATTTATTTATTTATTTATTTATTTATTTATTTATTTATTTATTTATTTATTTATTTATTTATTTAGACTGACTGACTGACTGACTGACTGACTGACTGACTGACTGGCGGGGGGCGGCCGTGGAGGGGTGGGGTGGTGGTGGGGCGGGCGGCAGGGGGTGGCTGATGACAGGGGACGGTGATGGACACGGGGGTGGGTGGCGATGGGCATGGGGGCAGCAGTCAGATGGTGATGGGCAGCGGGGGGACGGACGGCGGTGGCCAGCAGTGGGGGGCGGCAGGGGGCAGCAGGCTGGCCAGCACCCCCTCTCCATTTTGGCACCCTAGGCAACTTGCCTAGTTCGCCTTAATGGACGTGCCAGCCCTGGGTGGGAAGACCTTGTGGAAAATCCCATCTGACTCTGGGTACTGGTCCAGTATCTTAGTTCTATATATGTGTAGGCTGACAGTGGAATCGAATGGGAAGTGTTTCATCCGGGTTACTATTGACTTGGCTAGTGCTACACAGAATGCTGAAGAAACAATGGTGAGGTTGCCAGGACAGCAACACTGCTGTACAGAACGTGCACTTTTAGCTCCTTCTCTAGTTAATTCCTTCAGGGATTTTGTCCATCTGTTTCCAGTGGAAGGAAGGAAGGAAGGAAGGAAGGAAGGAAGGAAGGAAGGAAGGAAGGAAGGAAGGAAGGAAGGAAGGAAGGAAGGAAGGAGCACACAAATCCTCCACAATCTTGATATAAATAATTCTAGACACTTTTCCCCTGTTTGGGCATGTTTATTTTTCTGACCAGAATAGTGAAGTGAACTATATTGGCACCAAGTCATTTACTATGCTTGTGAAAGTACCTGCACAAGATCCTTGTCCAAAAAAGAATGCCTATTCTAGCTGGGGACTTTTTCTGACTGAGGACTTCTTCTTTTTGTCTGTTGGCGACACTTTAAAATGGTACTGTCATCTAAGAACATTATTTTCCAATTCCAGAGTCCAACTGCTTCAGTGACATCCCCACAATCAGAATAAATTGTATTTCAAGACAAATGTAATAGAGATGCTGAATGAAATCTCATACAGTTGGGAAGATAAAATTAACATGCTGATGATCTTTTAATGTTTCAATATAATCAAAGGAGCATGGATCATGCATCCTCCAGTTCCAGTATCATTCTCTTCTTTAATTTTTTGCATATGCAAAAAAGGAGGGGAATAAAGTGAAAAGAAAATGGGTTTGATGGGATGATACTTTGCAAATGCTACTGAAGAAATGAAAGCAACATATTAGGAATTTTTCCTTGTAACCTAGGCA
>JAHTLZ010003547.1:16610148-16643553 GCA_023846285.1 Phrynocephalus versicolor
AAGAAAGAAAGAAAGAAAGAAAGAAAGAAAGAAAGAAAGAAAGAAAGAAAGAAAGAAAGAAAGAAAGAAAGAAAGTTTTCATTTCTCCCTCCTCTGTATGTGCCTACCAGTAAATAGTCTGTTATTCTATAAAATGGCTGACTTTGATACACTGCAATTACTTGCATATTCTTGAAGGTCACAATCTTCTAAGAAATCTTTAAAATCTTTTTAAAAGTTTTCATTGCTCAACTAAATTATTCACTTTCGAGAAACAGGCTTTCAGAAGATCTTTTTTTGTGTGATTCATTATTCTTTCCTCTACTTTTAATCAAGCAATGATTGTAAAATACTCTTGGCCAGTCAGTCAAAATAGTATTAAAAATGTTTTTCTTTCATTCCACATTTAATCTCTGGTTCATCTTGTACAGAGGCTATGATTTCCTCATTCCCCCACACTCCTGAAAATGTTAGAACAAGTGATACTGCATGTCATATGGTGACAAGTATAGTTCAAAGTACCATTAGCACTTAGACTCATGGCAGTAATTAATCCCTATCATCATTTTCATAATGAGAAGCCATGTTCAAAAAATTCTGATTGAAAGACTTGAATATAAAAACACAAGTCATTCGTTTCCATATCGGTCGGACTGATTTTTTACACAGACCCAAGATTAATGCAAAATCATTTGCCTCCATGCCAATTTATGATTCTGTAGCGTTTTCTTCGCTTCCCCTTTTCTACTTAAAAAAAAATGAAGTATGAGATATTAGATGAAAGAAGATGCTCTTCTCTTCTCACCAACAGTGCCCAAACACTTGTCCTCTTTTTTTTTTTTTTTTTTTGCAATCCTTTAACAATTATTTTCCCACCTAGTAGGTTGCTCTCACTTAGCCACGCTCATACATGTCCTCTTTTATCCTCAGTAATGGCATCACATAACAAAAATTTGAGTGGCCACATAATCTTCTCGCATCATCTGCATGGACGCTAATTGGTAGCATTGTTCATTTTACTCAGGATGTAGAAGGAAGGCACAGGCAAGGGGGAAGGGGAGAAATAGCCTTGAAGCAGCTGCTGAGCAGGCATGAACAAAGGTGGAGCCTTGTATAATTAAAGCATGCTTTTACCCCAATATGCTACCAAATTTGTAAGGGGCTAGGGGGCATTTTTCAATATATAGCATAAAATGTATTACGAAGGGAAGCAAAAATCAGATTATCACTATAGCTATGTTAATACAGAGAAACAGCATCATTGTACATTACCTGCATTTCATTATCAAGCAAACTGTTAAAGCAAAGCAAAGCAAAGGGTTCTTGATAGTCTCTTGTCAACTGACACCCTTCTCCAGTACAGTTTAGGTCAGTCATCAACCTGTGGGTTCCCAGATATTCCTGGACTTCAACTCCCAGAAGCCTCTACCACTCGATGTGCTGGCAAGGATTTCTTGGAGTTGCAGTCCAGGAACATCTGGGGACCCACAGGTTGAGAACCACTGGTTTAGGTTACATCTAATCAGAATTATGCATAGCAGCAGAGTTGTCATACCACAAATGCTGGGGATGAGCTCATGTCCCAAGCCCTGCTTTTCTCTTCAACAGGCAGACTTGAAAAAATTCAGGCAGTTGATCAGGTTTTGCCATGAAGAGGGAAAGGACTGAGGCTGACAGAGTTTATTCATTCATTTATTAATTTAAACAAATAAAGGAAACTCAACCTATCTTTCGAAGCCTCTTTCCAGATAGTTCTCTAAAAGATTATGATTCTTAGACAAAAGTAGCTCACCAAGAAATCAATGCTGTGTTAGAGAAAATTGGCAAGACACAATGGGAAAAGTTCCTTGGCAAGATTCATGTTTTGTAGTAGATTCAGCAGAGAGACAACTCAGTCATTTGATTTTTCAACCATCCACGTGACCAGCAACTGTATCTTGGTTTCCCTAAAAAAGGGAATAAGTAATTTCACATTTTACCAGGTTGGCCACAGAAATATCATGGAGTTCCATATCAACAGTCTTGATGAACTCAAGATATACTCCATCTACAACATTACCTTCATTAACCAGGTTTGTGATACTATGAAAAAAGTACAGTGGTACCTTGTATAACGTAATTAATTCATTCCAAATCAAATTACGTTATACAAGTTTTCTGTTGTACAAATTGTCATTTCCCATAGGAATGCATTAAAACTGGATTAAATCCGTTTCAATGCATTCCTATGGATTTTTTGGGCGACGGGGGGCGGTTTTTTGGGGCAATGGGGGGCGGGCGGGCGGCTCACCCCTCCTCCGTGTCTGCTGCCCCTCCCCAGCTCCCCCCTCTGTGTCTGCTGCCCCTCCTCTCCCCTCCTTCCTTCCCTCTTTCCCGGCCGGCCGCAGGTGGTCAGACGGAGGTGGCCGCGGGGGTGGGGGGAGGGAGTGCGGTGCACCGCTTGGCCTGGGGCAGAGGGGCTTGGGGGATCGTGCCAGGAATTCCCCCCCTCACCTCTTGCCGGAGCTCCGGAGGCGGCCGGCAGGCAGGAGGGCGCACCAGCGGCGGACTCTGTTCCGAGGCGGGGAGGGGGGCAGATTTCCCCCCCCACACCCGCTGGCTCAGCGCGCACGCACACACAAACATGCACACACACACACACACACACACACACACACACACGGGCGGCGGCGGCACTCCCAAAGCCCCCGCCAGCCACCCGCCCGTTCCTGCCTCTCTCTCTCTCTCTCTCTCTCTCTCTCTCTCTCACTCACACACACACACACACACACACCGTGGCGGCGGCGGCGCTCCCAAAGCCCCCGCCAGCCACCCGTCTGTCCCCACCTCTCTCTCTCTCTCTCTCTCTCTCTCTTTCACACACACACACACAAACACACACACACAAACACACCATGGCGGCAGCGACGCTCCCAAAGCCCCCGCCAGCCCCCCGCCCGTTCCCGCCACTCTCTCTCTCTCTCTCTCACACACACACACACACACATACACACACACACACCATGGCGGCGGCGGCGCTCCCAAAGCCCCTGCCAGCCACCCGCCCATTCCCGCCGGCCTCCCTTTTCCTTTTCTCTCTCACCCCCCGCCTCCACCACCCTCCCTCCCTCCCTCCCCGCCGAAGAACCCGGACTCGCCTCTTCCTCCGTTCCTAGGCTCGTCTCCTTCCTTCCTTCCTTCCTTCCTTCCTTCCTTCCCTTCCGCGGGGATTCCAGCCCCCGGGGGTGCAGCCAGCCAGCCAGGCAGGCGTCCCTCCCCCGCCCCCCCTCAGGGCGCAGCCGTGAAGGGAGAAGCACCCCCCGCCTTCCTCTCCCCGCGGGTCAACAGTCAGTTCGGCCCTTTGGTCCTCTTTGAAGGGGGCGGCGGGACCCCTTTTCCCCTCAGCCGCCTCCGTCCCTGCCTGCCTGGGGGGGGGGAGGGGGGCAGATTTTTTTTTCGTTGTACGGATTTTTCGTTAAACAAACCCTCCGTTATACAGGGTTCACTGTATTAGATTCATCTGGCATTCCTTTCTTTTGAGAAACCAATACCAAGTCACAGAAAGCCTGGTGTTCTTTTTAAAGTAATCACCATTCTAAGTCATTGTGGCATTAGCTCTCCTCAGCACTTCAGGCCCCTTACCTGTTTTTCCACGATTTCTCGGTGAGAACTTTGCACTTATAACCATAGGCTCATTTAGTACTTTTAAATACAGCTTGCCTGGCCCTGAACATTTAAACCCATTTAAGTTGCTAGGTACTCACACAGCAACTCTGTACCTATCATGGCCAGCAAGTTCCTTATTTCTTCCACTTGAGCCAGTCTGAGTACTGCCTCCTTTCTGGAAACAAAGACAAAATAGTTATTCATTAGTTCTTATGTGGCCCACAGGTGGCAATTGCAGAGTAGAGATGGGCACGAACTGAAAAAATGGTGATCTGCTTTGGTTTGTTTTGTTTTAGGTTTCAGTTCGTTACATTTTGTTTTAAACAGTTTTTTAAAAAAAAATCATTTCGTTGATTTGCTGATTCGGTATTTGTTTTGTGTGTAGTGCGCATGTGTGGTGTTTGTGCATCTTTGGCTGGGGGAAAGAAGGGCTTAATCTCCGCCCCAGCCACTGTGGGGTGGGGGACAGAGCTCCCCCAGCCAGTGCCTCTCAGCTGAGATGTGCTGGCTTGGAGCCAGCACCTCAAAGAGCTCCTTCTTTCCACCTCCACATGAGAAGGCAAGAAGCGGGGTCTCTTTTGACATTTTTCCCTGCAGCGGATGGCAGCACTGAGCGGGCACTCAGCGCTGTCATCCACTGCAGGGAACATCCCTTTAAAGAGACCCTTCTTCCCTGTCATCGGCTGGGCCCCTTTAAAAAGGGCACAATCGCCACCAGGGGTTCTCCCCAGTGCCGACTGGGCCATTTTTAAAGGGGTCCAGCCGATGACAGCTCAGCAGGAGCTCTCTGAAAATAGTCAGGATACCAGCAGGAGAGTTCCGAACTGGCATCCCAACCATTTTCAGAGGGATCCTGCCGAGCTGTCATCGGCTGGACCCCTTTAAAAATGGCACAGTCCGCACTACGGAGAACCCCTGGTGGTGACTTGGCCATTTTTTAAAAGGGCCCAGCTGACGACAGATCAGCAGGAGCTCTCTGAAAATGGCCCTGTAGCCAGCGCTGAGCTTCTGCGTTGCCAACAGAGCCATTTTCAGAGGGATCTTGTCGATCTGTCATTGGCTGGAGCCCTTTAAAAATGGCCCAGTCAGCACTGAGGAGAACTCCTGGTGGCAACAGGGCCATTTTAAAAGGAGCCCAGCCGATGACAGGTCAGCGGGAGCTCTCTGAAAATGCTAGGGAGGGCAGCTTGATCCCTGGAACAGCCCTCCCTAGCATTTTCACAGGACTCTTGCCGGGCTGTCAATCGCTGGACCCCTTTACCTGGCCCAGTTGGTACCAGGGGGACCCCCTGGTAGCGATTGGCAGCTCAGCAGGAGCCCTCAGAAAACGGGTTGGGAGGGCAGCGGGATCGCTGCAACTTCCCTCCTGACCCATTTTCTGAAGGATCCTGCTGGGCTGTCAGTCACTGGACCACTTTTAACCTGGCCCAAACGGTACCAGGGGGACCCCCTGGTACCGACTGGGCCATGTTTAAAAGGTCCAGCCATTGACAGCTAGGTAGGAGCCCTCAGAAAATGGTAGCAGGAAAGGCAGGCTTTTTAAATCCTTTTCCACCAAAGCCAGTGCTACAGCTGGCTTCTGGTGGGAAAAAGCTCGTGGTTTCCCCACACCAATTGCAAGGGAAACCTTTCCCATAGGTATGCATTGCTTTAATGAATTCCTATGGGAAAACGAAAAACGAAACAAATGAAGTGGAAATTTCCATTTTTTGTTTTGTTTTTCTTTGATGGGTCAGTTCGTTATTCATTTTGTTAAGTAACAAAACAAATAACAAATAACGAAATGAATTAAAAATTCCCCCCTGACCCATTTTCATGCCCATCTCTAGTGCAGACTGATGCACATTAGGACAAAATAAAAACCCAATTACATTTATAAACTGATTGGGTCTGCAAAAAAACATGAAAGGGACCTTGATGTCCTAGTGTCAATGAAGGTGTCAACTCAGTGTGCCGCAGCAGTGAAAAAAGCAAACTCAGTGCTTGGGATCATTAGGAAGGGTATAGAAAATAAGTCAGCAAGTCTCATTTTGCATATTTATAAATCTATGGTGAGGCCCCATCTGGAGTATTGTGTACAGTTCTGGACACCATACCTCCAGAAGGATATAATTTATAATTACTGTAGTGGTAACCTTAGAAGCAATCGCTACTAGTGGTGAAGTCACTCCAATTTTATTACCACCTAAATAAATAAATAAATAAATAAAAGGAAAAAGAGCAAAGTGTGCTGGTTCTATATCTCCATAACACTTAAAGCATTCTCGGGGTGTGTGTGTTTACAATTGAGTTATAATATACAGGCTACACATTGACTCCCCCCCCCCCCCATGCACACGCATACTCACATTCAAGCTGGGTGCATAATTTACTGACCTTGGAATGATGGCAGGATGAGAGAACCTCAAGCCGGTGGCCTGGAACTGAAATCCAGGTCATGAGCAGAGTGTTGGCTGCAGTACAACAGTTTAATCACTATGCCACAACTTTAATCCCTGTACCACCAGAGCTATGGAACAGAACACTAACCACTGTTTATCCTACAGTATTGTTTAAATGCATTTTTTAATACGTTGTTATGTATACTTTTTATCTTACCATTATTTTAAATATCTATTGTCAAAGGCTCTACTGCTATGCAAACAAAGGCTAAGTAAATTTATGCATGTTTTCAGGTACAAATTAGAGATGGGCACGAATTGAAAAAGACCATTGTAGACCAGTGATGGTGAACCTTTTAGAGACCGAATGCCCAAACTGTGATTCAGAACTCACTAATATTTCGCAAAGTGCCAATACAGCAATTTAACCTGAATACAGGTGGCTGTGCAGGGGCGATGCTGGGTGCCCACAGATAGGGCTCCAAGTGCCACCTTTGGCAACTATGCCATAGATTCACCAATAGAGATGGGCACAAATAAAAAAATGGTGTTTCTTTTTTTGTTTTTCATTGAGAGGTCCATTTCGGTTTGTTTCCGTTTTTCATGAATTTTTGGAAAAAAATCATTTTTGTTTTTCCTTTCTTCATTTTTTGTTTCTACCCGCTTTTGCATGATTTTTAAATTATTTCCGTGCGCGGGCGTCCCCCAATGCCCCAGACCAGACGGAAAACACTAAAAAAATTGATGCTGGCAGAGACACAGTATAGACTAGGTACGCAGGGAGGCTGCAAAGGCAGCGGTTAGCGTTGCCCAGGGTGCAAGGCAGCCACAGAGTGACTGCACTGCAGGGCATGGGAGGGTACTCACCGAGAGGTACGCACGCACACATACAGGGAGGCTGCAGGACTGAAGCTAGAGAGAAATCTCTTCTTTCTCTCCCCTAAGAGCCAGGCTGCAGCCGGCAGGAACACAGAGACACACACCTGCCTGGCTGGCCTAAAGTGAAAATAACGAGTCGCGGAGACAGCAATCCCACCCTTACTCCCACCAGAGACTGCAAGGAGGATAGGGGCTGCCAGAGCTTTTTATGCCCTCTGTGGCTGCCAGACCTGCCCAGTCTGCAACCTGGGCATGCTATTGGTTGAAGTTGTCCAAGAATTTACATGATCCCATCACATGGCTTGCCTCCTCCATTTTGTGGCTGGCGACATCCATTTTGTCATCCTTAAAGGAAAAAGAAAAATACATCACAATGTGAGAAGACAAAAACAAACATTTTAAGGACCCCAACCCCCCTGGTAGTTATTATCAGACAGTATAAATAATTATTGCTGCATTTTTAACATTTAAAACAGCTCATTTCATTGAGCGTCACCATTATCAAAAAAAGAAACGTAACAAACCTAATTTTCATGGTTCTGTTTGGTTTGTTCCAATTTCATCACAATGTTCGTTATTTGTTTCGTTACATAACGAAATGAATAACGAATAACGGAAACAAAAAAAGTTCATTTCGTGACCATCTCTAGTACAAATCTGGTCAGTAACACTTATTCTAAAATATATAGTGCACAGTCCATATCCTAAACCATTATATTTGCAATGATAAATTGATACAGAAACAACACTAAAGGTCATTCTTAATGTTTCAGGAATCATTGGGGCAATCCTAAAATGAATGCCACTTACAGTTCTGAGTCAAAGGTGAAGTGAATCTTAACTTAATCAACATTTTTCTAGCATGGTCAGATGTGATGTCCAGTGTTCATCATCTTTATATTGACTTGTATGTTAGGGTGGAGGAGGTGCTCTTCAAACCTCAAGGGGTAATTCATACTTCAGAAGACAGAATTAAGATTCAAAATGAGCTGAACAGATTAGATAACTAAGCTAGACAATCAAAATGTGTTTCAACAAGAAGCAATGTAAAGTTCAGCATTTAGAGAGGAAGAATCAGATGTACAAATGCAGGATAAGTGGCAATGCCTTGGCAGTGGAATATATGAAAATGATCTAGGGATCCTGGTAGACCATAAACTAAGCAAAAGTCAACAATGTGATGTCTCCAGATCAAGAACTGTAAGAGGACTACTCTGTTTTGCCTTGATCAGACCTCACAAGAAATACTGTGTCCAATTCTGGGAACTCAGCTTAAAAAGCAAACTGACAAGGTGGAATATGTCCAAAAAAGATGGCAAAAGATCTGGAAACCATCCCCTATGAAGAATGCTTGAGAGATTTTGTATGTTTTGCCTGGAGAACAGAAGGCGGAGAGATTATCTTTAAATATTTGAAGGGATGCCATATGGAGTTTGGAGTAAATGGTTTCTTTGGATTCACAGGATAGTACTGAGAATGGAAGATTCTCATTAAAACTGAGGAAATTTTGATTAGATAAACATTAGGAAGTCCTTCCTGGCACTCAAAGCTCTTGGACAATGGTGTGGGGTACCTTGGAAGGTGGTGTCCCCTCTTTTGCTCGAATGTTTAAAACAGAGGTTGGATGACCATCACTAAAAATGATCCAGCTATGGATTTCTTGCCTCCTCAAAAACTTGGACCTGTTTACCCTTGGGGTCACTTTAAAATCTACAGTCCTTTCTATGAATCTACATTTCATACTCCTTCAATATGTATGTAAGACTAATTTATTAAATCTGGTTGTCATGGTGGGTGTCTTCTTCCAATCTTGGTTAAATGTAAATAAACGTAAGAGTAGTTTGGCTTTGTCAAGCCTTTTCTTTTCTTTCCCATCATGTTTTGCCTCTTCGTCAGAAAGATAATGTTCTGGTACCATAATATTATTGCATGGGATATATGAGTTGTCCTATTTTAATGTTACCCAATGAATGCACTTGATCTGCCACACTCATTCCTTGACTTTGCATAGTTTTGTGGTAGGAGAATTATATGGGTGTGCTATGGCCCATTCTTAGATGTCTCCCCAGATTACCAGGTTTCCCCAGGGTACGGAAAGATTTCTCAACTTAGTCAGGTGGTTTTGTTCACAAGCCCGCTTCAAATGTCCACACTCAATGCACCAAAGTGGAAAGGGTTGGCCAACAGGTGTGCAAGCGGGGGGGGGGGCAGGGGCAGCATACACCCCACAGGAAGGAATGGAGTAAAACAAATTTGAGACAATAATGGTAGCAATGTGCTCTTTAGGTAAATCACACCCATGTCACCATGTGTTCTTTCTACTCTTTGTCTCATAAAGGCATCCCCGGAAGATGAATGCTTTGAATCTTTAACCATGTTTGCTAGTTTATCTCACATTTAGACCTACAGTGTGCAGGTAGAGCATTTCAATAGGCTCTACCATCTGCCTACAAACTGAAAAACATTACTGAGTATATAAAATGGGTAAGCATTTCATGGCAAAGCTCCGCATGCCTGCTTTTCTAGCAGTCCACCAATCATGAAGCACCTTGCCTGCACATACAGATTTGTATGCAAGGACATAACAATGCAGATGTTTCAATGCACAGGATTACAACTCTGTGTCACCTAGGGGAACCAGTAATTCTGTGTCCTCCCATGAGCGAAGAGGGTATAAGCAAGCTACATTGTTCTATTATTATACATTAAATTAATAAAACTGATTTTGGTCCCACCCCACAGTACAGCACCCTGAGGTAGACAACTCATTTGCACTGCCACCACTACTGCCCCAGTTGTGCCCCTGTCAATACGGACAAGGTAAACACAGCTTGTGCAGCTCACTGTTTGCACATTCATCATACATGCAATAGAGAGATTGAATTTGAAAATGAGAGATTAGCCAGTTGCCATTCTGAAAATAATTTCTAATAATCTCTGCCTGTCCCTCTGTGTTTGCACAGAAGGATAAAAGGGGCAAAAGCTCCAGCCTTCTCTGCACCTTGAGAAAACCAGGAATTATTAAAGCAGCCAATCTGCCTCCCTGTGAACTTATTTTTGGGGGACATAAAAACTATATCTCCTGTCACCCACCATTGAACTCACTTAACTGGAGGCTCAGAGAGTTGAATACTATATAAAACACTTCTCCATCATTTCTACTACCTCTCTGTTCACAAAGAACCATGCAGCACAGCTCTGGATGGTTGGAATAGGAAGGAAGTCATTAGTAAGTGCCTCGTAGGGCAGTGGTTAAATGGCTGTACTGCAGCTAAAACAGTGCTCATGACCTGAAGTTCAATCCCCAGTAGCTGGCTCATGGCTGACTCATTCCAAGGTTGGTAAAATGAGTACCGAGCTTGCTGGGTGGGTGGTTGGGGCAATGTGTAGCCTGTGTAATTGAATTTTAAACCTCCCAGAGAGTGCTTTAAGCACCATGGGGCATTATATAAGCAGAACAGTTTGATTTTAAGAACATAAGAACATAAGAAGAGCCATGCTGGATCAGGCCAAAGGCCCATCTAGTCCAGCTTCCTGTATCTCACAGTGGCCCCACCAGATGCATTTGGGAGCACAGATCTCTGTCTCCTGATACCACTCCCCTGCATCTGGCCCTTGAAGTACCCTGGTTTTAAGCCTGGAGATTACACATCTCCATCATGGTTTGTAACTTGGGATGGACTTTTCCACCAGGAATCTGTCCAATCCCCTTATGAAGGCATCCAGGTCAGATGCCATCACCATATCCTGTGGCAGGGAGTTCCATAGACTAACAACGCACTGGGTGAAAAAATATTTTCTTTTCGCAGCCCTCAATTTGAGTGTATGTCCCCTAGTTCTGGTATTTTGTGAGAGGGAGAAGAGCTTCTCTCTATCCACTTTACTCATGCCCTCCATTATTTTGTATGTCTCAATTAGAGATGGGCACGACTCAGAAAAAAAGTTTCGTTTTCGTTTTCGTTTTCGGCTAGGGTCTGAGTCGTTTCGTTTCCGTTTTCGTGGGCTAATTTCAAAATTTTTCGTTTTCGTTTCGTTACGTAACGAAAACGAAAAAACGAAAACGAAAATGAAAAATTTTTCGTTTCTCCCCATTTAGCTCAATTGAGTGCTTTTCCAGTAACGAAAAACGAAAATTGGCTCGAAATTAGTCGTTTCGTTTCCGTTTTCGGTCCAGGTTGGTGCCGATTTTCGTTTTCGTTTCGTTTCCGTAACGAAAACGAAAAACAAAAACGAAAACGAAAATACCGCTAAGTCGTGCCCATCTCTAGTCTCAATCATATCCCCCCTCAGGCGCCTTTTTTCCAGACTAAAGAGAGCCAAATATTTTAGCCTTTCCTCATAAGGGAGGTGCCCAGCCCAGTAATCATTTCAGTCACTCTCTTCTGCACCTTTTCCAGTTCCACTATGTCTTTCTTGAGATGCGGTGACCAGAATTGTACACAATACTCCAGGTGCGGCCTTACTATTGTTTTGTATAATGGCATTATAATGTTGGCTGTTTTATTTTCAATCCCCTTTTTGATAATGCCTAGCATGGAATTGGCCTTCTTCACCGCTGCCACACATTGGGGAGACACCTTCATAGAGCTGTCCACCAACACTCCAAAATCTCTTTCCTGATCTGTCATGGATAACTCAGAGCCCATGAGTTGATAGATAAAGTTTTTAATTTTTGCCCCAATATGCATTACTTTACATTTGGCTACATTAAAACACACTTGCCATTTCATAGCCCATTCCCCCAGTTTGGAGAGATCCTTCTGGAGCTTTTCACAATCTTCTCTGGTTTTTACCACACGGAAAAGTTTTGTGTCATCTGCAAACTTGGCCACCTCACTGCTTATCCCTGTCTCCAGGTCATTTATGAACAGATGGAAAAGCACCGGTCCCCGGACAGATCCCTGGGGCACACCGCTTTTCACCTCTCTCCATTGTGAAAATTTCCCATTGACACCTACTCTTTGTTTCCTGGATCTCAACCAGTTTTCAGTCCATAAGAGGACCTGCCCTCTTATCCCCTGACTGTGCAATTTTTTCAGCAGCCTTTGGTGATGGACTGTGTCAAAAGCCTTTTGAAAATCCAGATAGACTATACCCACCGGTTCACCCAAATCTACATGCCTGTTGACCTTTTCAAAAAATTCTAAAAATTTGTCAGACAAGACTTACCCTTACAGAAGCCGTGCTGATTTTCTCTCAGCAAGTTTTGTTCTTCTATGTGTTTTAAGATTTTCTCTTGGTTGAGGCTTTCCACCTTCTTCCCTGGGACAGATGTAAGGCTAACTGGCCTGTAGTTTCCCACCCCCCCTCCTTTTTCAAAAATTGGTGTGACCATCTGCTATCATCCAGTCCCCCGGCACTGTGGCTGTTTTAAGAGACAAGTTGCATATAACCTTTAAGAGATCTGCAATTTCATTTCTCAGTTCCCTAATAACTGCTTTGTCCCTAATTTTGCATTGGATTAGATCAAGAACCTACTATGACTGGAGTACAATTCTTTATAGTTAGGTACTTTTTCTCCCCAAATAGATCCTATGGTGTTGGTTAGTACAGATTTAGGGATAAACATTAAACATTTTAACATTCTATGCCAGAACTAGATGTTATGCTAGTCTTGTATCTAGAAATCAGTTCTTCCTCAGGTTCTGGAACATCTGAGCCAGTGAGCACATCTGCCCCTGAGTATCCTAGTGGACATTCATTAATTGCCATCAAGAAACAACTGGACATTATGCCATATGCCTTCCCATGCATACCAAAGCAAAAAGGTTTCAGCCATATATGAAAGGAGCAGATTTGGTTGGTTTTGTTTCTTTTATTTTAATAGTAAGGATGACTTTTAGTTCTGTTTTGTCATTTTTGAAAGAGCAAAGACTTACTTTAAGTTCCCGTTTTATTATACAAATGAAAAATGTAGAAATATGTAGTAGATCTGGTGATAAATTATGTAGGCATTTTAAAAAAATCACATTTGACCCAATTTGGATGCCATATTTCCTACACAGTTCAGTTTGGAAGTAAGGTTGGAAAAGCAACAAAGTTTTTCTTTATTCTTTACTTTTTAAGGTAAATGACAATAAAATTAATTTTAATGTTAACATTGCCATTTGTTTGAGTGACAAGTTATGTTTATTTTTAACGCTAGAAGGCTGATTGGGGAGACTTTTGTGAGAATTTGGGGGGCACTGGAGCCATTATTTCATATTCACGTATTTGTAACTCATTTAAAGCAGTCATTGGTGATGTGTTTCTAACAGGGAATCTAACATTTATTTATTTATATTTTGTTTATTTTTGCGTTTCTTGAATACTCTGATTTCCCAGAAGGGACTCTGGGTGGTTCACACAAAAGCTAAATAAATAAAACAGTATTTTATTTATTTAAAACATGCTCCTTTTTGTTGTCATCAACTATCACTTCAGAGATTATTTGTTAAAAATAAAAAGTAAGAGCCACATGTTGGCTTTAAAAATAGCAGCTGCATGTTCCGTGTCCATCTGGTGCTGTTCTTTTACTTTGGTTCCCACCCCGCCCCTACAGATATTAAGAATACGTAACCCCTGTGCGTTCTTGACCATGACTTGTCTGAATTTGGTCTGGCACAAGAAGTCTTCGGTTAGCCTCTCCTCCAATAAGAATAAAATTATTGGCAACTAAACGATTAAAACAAATGAAGCCCATGATATGTTTTTAAAAATGAAATGAAAGTATTGACACGTAAAAGTTTGATTTCTAACCTCTTTTATTTAATTAACTGACTATTGTTTGTTGCGCTTGGGCCATTACACCACTAAGTGGAAAGATAGCATATACTTTGTTCCAAGTACTTTAATAATGTCTCTAAACTTCATTTTAGATACTAAGGAACACCATTATATTCTCTCTGCCATGCCATTACTGTGCTTGTCTGCTTTCTCCCCACTCTGGCCCATAATGGATCCCGCAGGATGCATGTTGAACAAATCCCATGTGTTCTGGACTGAACAAACTGAGCTGTGACCGGCTTGGTGGATAAAGAACCCTACTTTGTATTGGAAGCTGGACAACGTATATACAAAGTAACAAGATAAACTCTCCCACAAAATAAACAGACCAGCACACACATGCCCTCAGTCATCTATTGCTCTACATCAGGTTCAGTCAACGTGGAAACCTGGCTTGTGGGTTTTGTAACACACAGCACAAAAAGTCACAACTTAACCTAGTTTTTATAGGATCCAACATCCTCCCCTTTAAAAAAAATTTTTTTGGCAACTCACTTGTCTCATTTCTATGATCATATGAAAATGTCTAATATTAAATTATAACAACAGCAATCAAAGTCATGGGGAGCGAGAGGATTCTCAATTGCTGCCCATGCCCTGCTCTCAAGATCACCAGAGGAAGAGATGGAGAAGCGCATCAATTCGCATAACTTCCTACCAGGGCCCCATTGTCTTTTCGAGACTTAATGATGCTGAAGTGTCTCCATGATTAAAATTTAAAGGCTTCCAAGTAACCAAGTAATTTGCCCCAAACTCCTTATCCAGCACTCACCACAAAGACTCTGATTTTAATATACCATTAATCAAGCTCCAGCCTAGTTTACCACTGATACTTTAAATTGCAGAACTAACTTCATTGTTCACAGAGTATCATAGGAAATAATCTTTTCCTTGATCACATAGGCAAGTGCACACACATATACAGTACCCCAAAATGGAAAGTATAGATTGGGTGAGGGGTGAAACATTCTCTCTCTCTCTCTCTCTCTCTGTGTGTGTGTGTGTGTGTGTGTGTTTTAAAATAAATTCTTTCTACAAGTTTCACTGCAATAATTCTAAATTCCAACACTTTAGCACACATATATCTAAAATATGTGCATCTTTGTAAATTATCCATAAATAAATATAAATAGAAAAGTTATAGGCACCCATGTCTAAAAGTTCAAAACACTTTCAGAAAGGGAAAAAATGGTTTGCAAGCCTGCTGGAGACCCTTTGCCTTGGGTCTCCTCTCTAAACCTCAACTAAAATTGTTTACTGCCATGTTTAGTATTAAACCCCACAAGTTTAATGGGCCACCTCAGGTCAGTGACAGGTGCTCTATACATGCTTCTCTTCACCTAAGAGTTGTGGGAAAACAAAAGTTATCCTGACAAGCCATAAGTCAATGTCATTTGGTCCACTAGGCCTAGTGGGAAGGAAGGCAAGATTTCCAGATGTGGAGCCAGGAGGACACCAGAGGAAATCCTGGTCAACCTATCATACAACAGGAAACCCGACTCATAGTTTTCTCATTTGGGGCTGGATAGGTTAGTGGTTTAGGCATCTGACTGGCACTTTGATTCTCTACTGTGTTTCCTTGACAGGGGATTCAATTATCCATAAGGTCCTTTCCAGCTTTTCTGCTGCTGCTGCTGTTGTTATTATTGCTGCTGCTACCACTATGATAAAGAGTGCACATAAGTCCACACACCAATAGAAAAGTACTGCTTCAGGAGCCTGATTCCCATTTGGGTAAACATTCTTCCCAAAACTAAACAATTTATCATAATTGCAAATGGGAATAGAGGAAAATTCAACAACCTGCAGTTATCATCTCTGAGATATCTACCACTATGATAATCATCATCAGTAGACATGGGCACGACTCGGCAAAATCCTCGTTTCCGTTACCGTTTGTCGTTTCCGTTACGTAACGGAAACGGTAACGACAATTACTCCGCTCCAGCTCGAACCCGACCCGATAAAAGATAAATTGGGTCTGATTTGTCGTTGTCATTCATGGCATCCTGGCGATCGCGCGATGCCAAGCAGCACAGGAAAAAAGTTAAAAAAAAACTGATTCCTGGCCATAAAAGCAGGCGGAAATATGCCTGCCTCAGTGAGGGCACCTACCAGAGAGGGGTGGTTTCTGAGGGGGTGGCGGCCTTCCCCCCTCTCCTGTCCTGGGCTGCTGGTACCAGGCTGGGGGGGCATCCTCGTCGTCTCCATTTGCCATGCGGTGGAGGGGATCCAAAATGGCGACTGCAATATTATTTTTTTAAATCGTGGTCCAAAAACCCACCAAAGCACCACAGAAACATTTGAAAATTAGGTATTTTAAATGCTTGATTTTTAATAGTAGCAGCAGTGGGTTTTTCTTGCAACAAAATGTCTCCATTGATTTTATTTTATTTTATTTTATTTTTATTTTTTTACACCTGCGCACGCGCAATGATGGGCTGGCCATGGGATGGGACCATGCAAATTTTTGGAGCCATTCCACCAATTGCATGGCCAGGTTTTGACTGAGACTTCTGGATGTGCCAGAGAGGGCATAAAAAGCCCACTAACCCTAACCCTAACCCTAACCCTAACCCATACGCCAGTACACTGTCTTCTTAGTGGGTCAGAGGCACCCAGCGGTGCAGCCCACTAACCCACCCTAACCTTAAATGTTACCCTAAGCCTAGCCCTTACCCTAACCCCAAAGCTAACCCAGATTCGTACGCAAATACACTTCCCTTCTTAGTGGGTCAGAGTGGTGCATTAAAAGGTGCCTCCAACTCCTGACCCACTCCCTCCCTAAGTGTAATCTGTACGCCAGTACGCCAGTATGCTTTCCTTCTTAGTGAGTCAGAGAAGTGCTGACGAGGTGCCTCTGACACACTAACCCCCAACCCTGGCTAATATGGCTAACATAATGTTCTTAGTCAGACAGCGAAGTGCCGACGAGGTTTCCTGTCATACTAACAACCCAACATAATTGGTACGCTGCGGCTACGCGTTACGCTTCCCTTCCCTTCTGGGTCAAATCAGAGGCACCCACAGAGGTGCCTCCCAGGGCCCACCCCTCCCCCTAAACCACTGAACAAACGACAGACAACAAACAGAAATGACAAATTTTTGAAAAATTTCACGACAAACGGAAACGACCCGAAACGGGCCCATCCAGACAAACGACAAGTCGAAACATAATTTTTCCTGGTCGTGACCATCTCTAATCATCAGTTTCAATTCATGGAATTAGAGAACACAGAAAGAATGTGCAGGCTACTTTGTCAACTATTTGACAACACTTTGTTATTGTCACCACCGCTATCATTCAGAAAATCAGAAAGTACTTGCTCATTTTTCTGTCCCAGCAAGTTGGTACTTCTGTACTTTATTTATTTATTTATTTATTTATTTGATCTATACCCCACCCATTTGACAGTGAGGACACTCTGGGAGGTTTACAACAGTGCAGATAAAGTAAATACAACAATAATGAAGTAAATACAATCAAATAAAATAAATTGAAACTAAGTTAAATTAAATTAAGATACAAACATCAAGCAACTAATGACACTATCAATCTATCAACAAAATTAAAAAAAAATATTTAAAAAGGGACACATGCCAGAACTGAGACCTTTGCTAAAATCACACAGTCTTGAAATGGCCAGGGCTCAAGGAAAGCCTGCCTAAATTTAGATTGTGGGTCTTCTGATGGCAATTTTAGTGTGATGATTTTAGTATAAGGTTTTTATTGTTGTTTTAATTATTTATTGTTGTTTGATGTTTTTAACTGTTTTAATTCTTTGATTGGAAGCCGCCCAGAGACCTTTGGGTAGTGGGCGGAATATAAGTTGTAAAAATAAATAAATAAATAAATAAATAAATAAATAAATAAATAAATAAATAAGTTTTTACTCTTTCCAAACGTGCTGCATTTCGCTTAATTAGGCAGGCAGAATCTAGAATGGTTAGTCATGTTGTGAAAAAATATGCTCATTATCTTTGAGGGGACACAGAGTGAGTAAAAACTCCGAATTCTGTGTTAGGGAGAAAGGAAAGGCAATGAAAAAAAGAAAAGTGGGAAGGCACAATCTTCCTTCCTTCCTTCCTTCCTTCCTTCCTTCCTGCTTTGCTAGGTATTATGCAGCAAATAAATGTATTGTCATAATACAGATGATGGATTTTGTTTAATGGTCAAGGCAACTGCTTTTATATTCTAGTGGACGCAGCCATACAAGGGAGAAACAGAATGATTTTTCCTATTTCCTCTTAATTCTGAAGCCCCCACCCTCTTCTACCACCATCCCCCTTATGGCAGGGGCCACAATCCACAAAGCTGCTTTTCAGGGAGAATTGGCAAGAATTACCTCCACCCTCTAGTGCAGTGTTGGCAAACCTATGGCTCTTGGAGCCCTTTCTATGGGCACCCGACATCGCCCCTTCACAGCCACCAGTATCCAGGCTTAAATTGCTGTATTGCCACTTTGACAAAATTTAGTGGGTTTTGAATCACAGTTTGGGCACTCGGTCTCTAAAAGGTTCGCCATCTCTACTCTAATGGAAGTGTCCTGTAAGCACACGGGCTAGATTCAACACTAGATATTGCTTTAAATTATTTTATTTCAGCCAGTGAGAATGTGCTAGGTGCTTCGGAACTGGTTGACCAGGTCTTGGAAATACATGCCAATAAATGTAATAAACAGAATCTAAAGAGAATCCTTGATGGCTTCTTTTAAGGCAGAGTTAAAATTTAATTCCACAGAAATGCATGCTACCTTCTCGACAGATCTGCAATGTTAACCAATTCTTTTCTGTCAACTGGCAATTTTTTGGCAGATCCCTTTTGCATGATTCATGAAGGACCAGTAAAAGGCTAATTGTTCAAATTAATTTGCGTAAATGACTAAGCAAGAGATAACAAAATTACATCTGCACTTGTTTGGCAAAGATTCAATAGCAGCGGCCCCCGTGCTGCCAGCTGCTTCCAGACAACACTCTTGCAGAAATTAAAAGCTACAAATATTAATTAATACACTTTTTTTGGTACGTTAATTTGCACTGAAAGGTTCCGGGAGTGCAAAACTGCTGAGAAGATGAACCATGATAATTAGAATTAATGGGATGGATGCATGTTTTTTGCAGCTGAAGTTTTTTAAAAAACTATGAATGGAGCTGGGAACTTGGAGCTGACATTCTCATAAATCTCTATGATAATGCAGCTATTAGTATTAGAAGGATTAAGTACTGTGGCTCCAATGTTATCCATCACATGACACATTGTATCCCATCTGTCATTGAAGCAACTAAGACATGATAGCTGTCCTTGAAGAAACCATCTGAAAAGCTTTGGGAATTTAAGGAATTGCCAGGCTGAGTGTCGAAGTACAAAATGAATAGCCGAAACCTCTGACTCTCAAACAGAAATAATGGCCAACACTCTGTACTTGTCAGCTTAGTGTTTTAACAAATACTCTCACTTGCAGTATCTGTATTTAAGTTTAGGTAAGCAGTCTAAATTGTAGATATTTTAGTGAGAGACACATTGTCACATGTCTGTGATTTTTATCTTTAATTCATGTGTGACTTTGTACATTGGATTTCTTCTGCTCTCTCTCTCCCTCTTTCCCAAGAACATTTATCCATAATTATATTATCAATTTCACTTGGTTTAACAAGGCCTCTGAACCCCAGAACTAATGCTTTGATATTTTCCTAAATAGTCCACTTTCTAAAACATCTTTGTGTTTTAAAGAGACTGTATATGTAGTATTAGCTGATACTATTGTAATTGTGTAGAACTATATCTGTTTCTGACTGACTCTAGTAGGTGGTAAACGCTACTGAAATCAAAATCAGCAGATGTTGCATGTTTATTTGTGTTTTTAAAGGTGACTGTATCCTCATTTCTAGAGAGCATAAATGCATACATGGACTGTTTTTAGAATACAGTGGACCCTCACATTACAAATTATCACATAAAATCTTTACAACATAAAAAATTCCAGAGATAGGGGGAAATAGCTTAACAGAATGGCCTATGGGGTGAATCCGTACAACATAAAAATGCTCGTGATTAGGGGTTACTCTGTTTTCAATTAATTCCTATAGGAAATTTGTATAAAGGAAAATTTGCTTAACACAATTTCATTTGGAATGAATTAATTCCTTTATACAAGGTACAGTACCACTGTATGTACATTGTAATGCATAACCTTAGCTACAGCAGTACAAAGAAATTGTTAAAAAAAGAGATGTGTGTGTGTACCAATTTCACTTTTTGGAGAGATGTATTAAAAGGGGGTTGGATGAGTTCAAATCAGAGCGCTATACTTAACAGGAAAGCTGTAAGAAGAAATAACATCAGGCAAATCTAGATCTCATCATGTTCAACTCAAATCCAAATCCTGACCTTATCAAACCACATAGATGTCATGTCAGTCATGCAGATAGCAAGACTGACAATCTCTAGAACATGTTGTTAGGACTGGTCTCTTGCTGCACAAAAACAGATGCATAACAGTTAACTGATATTCAAGATTATGTTGAGATGCAAAACAAGGTTAATCATATTCCAGATGTAATGCAAAAATAAGGTATAAAATGAAGAACATCTACATCTTCTATTTCATATCATCATTATTAAAATTAGCTCATCTGCATCTTCCTTAGGACAAATGATGCCTCTTGTATCTTTTAGGCTAGCACAGATGGGTGGCTTGTGGGACAGGAAGTGAGGGTGCCTCCCTTCACCATATTGGGGTGCACATTGCCCTGTACCACCTGCGAAACTCCATAGGTGTTGTGTAAAAACAATGTGTGTCTCAGAACAAAAGCACACCCCTCCAGGAACCACTGAAAAGGCAGTATCATAAGCCGCTTCAAGAGAAATAAATCACCACACCTTTCCAAAGTCACAGTTTTTTTCTTTTTCACACTCAGCCTCTTTTTATTTATTTATTTATTTATTTATTTATTTTTACAAATTATATGCCACCCACTACCCAAAGGTCTCTGGGTGGCTTACAATCAAAGAATTAAAACAGTTAAAACATCAAATATCGATAAATAATTAAAACAACAATTAAAACCTTACACTAAAATCATTACACTAAAATTGCCATCAGATGATCCACAGTCCATATTGTGTCAATTAAAAAACTTCTGGAACAGGAAGGTTTTTACCTGGCGCTGAAATGTCATCAATGTTGGCGCCAGGTGGATCTCACTTGGGAGGGCATTCCATAGCTTGGGGGCAGCTGCCGAGAAGGCCCTGTGTCTACAAGCCATCCCTCTCACGTCCTTGAGGCATGGCTCTTTCAAGAAGGCCCCCTGGCTCGATCTTAATTGCCGGGTAGGTTCATATGGAAGGAGGCGGTCCTTCAGGTATCTAGGTCCTAAGCCATTTAGGGCTTTATATGTCAAAACAAGCACTTTGAATTGGGCTCGGGCCGCAACTGGTAACCAATGCAGGTTACGTAGAATTGGCGTAATGTGATCCCTGGTGGCCCCACCACTTACCAGTTCTGAACCAATTGCAATCGCTGAACCGTCTTCAAAGGCAGCCCCATGTAAAGTGCATTGCAGTAATCAATACGGGATGTTACCAGTGCATGCATAACTTTCATGAGGCTCTGCTCGTCTAGGTAGGGGCAGAGCTGGTATATTTTCCGCAGCTGAAGAAAGGCACCTCTGGCCACTGAGTCCACCTGGATTCCAGAGTTAGACCATGGTCAAGGAGCACCCCCAAGCTGCAGTCCCTGTCCCTTAGGGGGAGCGCAACCCCATCCAAGACAGGAATATGGCCCTAACATTTCCGGCGAAGCACCCATTAACAGCACTTCCGTCTTGTCTGAGTTTCAATTTATTAACCCTCATCCAGTCCATTATCTGGCCCAGACACGAGTTCAGCACAGAAACCGCCTCACCTGGATTGGTGGAGAACGAGAGATAGAGCTGAGTATCATCAGCATATTGCTGACTCCTCAGCCCAAACCTCCTGATGACCTCTTCCAGCGGTTCCATGGAAATGTTGAACAGCATGGGAAACAGAATAGAGCCCTGAGGAACCCCATGACATAAACGCCACGGGGCAGAGCAACTGTCCCCAGCAACACCTTCTAGACATGGTCAGCAAGGAAGAATTGGAACCACAGCAAAGCAGTGCCTCCAACTCCCAACCTGGACAGCCTATCCAGAAGGACACCATGGTCGATGGTGTCAAAAGCCGCTGAGAGGTCCAGGAGTATCAACAGGGTAGCACTCCCCCTGTCTCCCTCCTGGCAAAGGTCATTGTACAAGGCGACCAAGGCAGTCTCTGTACCAAAACCTGGCCTGAAAGCAGATTGAAATGGATCCAGAAAAACCTCTTTTGTCCTGCTGCTGTATCTTTAATTTCAACTATTAAAATATGCAAGTAAGGTGTCTTACTGTTGAACAATTTTGGCTTGAGGAAAGTGCATTTAGGAAAAAAAAATACCAAGGAGTTGTTTCTGAGGCCCAGCTGATTTATTTCATATTGACCTGACATCCATAATGTGCAGATTTATTGACCATATAAACTCATCCCTCCACAAGTATTAAATAAACATATAAGGAAAGGATTGTGTAAATTCTACTCTTTCGATTATTGCTTAGCTCAGATTTAAAAAAAAAAAAAAAGATCCACAGCATGTCTGAAGAGAGGCTCCTCTAATCATAAGTGAGCTATGTGAGGCCACGGGGTTATAGGGACACCCTCCTTCCCCCCCCCACTTTCTTTTTAGCCCTCAGCACACCTCCAAGCTTCTTTTTTCTGGCAGAAAAAATGATTTGGCGCAACCCCTGGAATTCCCTTGGTACACCTTTTAAATATCAAATCATTTAATTTCTCAAAAATGACCACTTCTCTTTTTTTTTCTTTTTCAAATCTGGAATTTGATTTCTAGAATTTATGGATTTGGGCAATCTATGTGCCCTTTTGAGGTTTGTGGGAGGAGGGGGGTAGGAACTGGACCCTAAAGCTGCCACAATTGCCCAGAGTTATATCTGCTGAGTAGAGATGGGCACGACTCAGCGAAATTTTCATTTTCGTTTTCATTTTTTCATTTCATTTCACAACGAAAATGAAAACGAAAAATTTTTCAGAAGCAAAACGACGACGGAAACGAAACGAAAAATTTTGCCGTGTTTTTCGTTTTCGTTACGGCGGACGCATTGCATTGAAAAGAATGCTAATGAAATGAAAAATTTTCATTTTTGTTTTTGTTTTTTCATTTCATTTCGTAACAAAAATGAAAGCGAAAAATGTGCAAAAAAACCCCAAAAAACAAAAATGAACCAAAACGGACCCCCTAAACGACAAATGAAAAACAAAAAAATATTTTTTTGAGTTATGCCCATCTCTACTGCTGAGGATTGCTTTATGCTAGTTTGCAGCACGGGACACTATGAAACTTTGCATCGTCTTCTGCATGAGCAAATTGTGGGTGTAAGGAAATTAGGAATGATGGGATATAGTGTACTTTCTTTAAGCTCAATATTAAACTGCACTTTCCATCTTGCAGTAGAAATGTTATCTGAAAAATGCACCTTATAAACATAACAATCCTTCCAGAGAAGAACAAGGGAGCTACCATTGGACAGTGAACACCATGTGCCATCCTTGACCTCGAGTCTTCGAGCAATAAGAAAGCAAGTAACAGCATTATACACTTGGGATGGTTTTTAGCAAAGATGCTTAATTCATTAGAGTCAGGGCTAGTTAGCATAGCTAAAATGAATTCTTGCAACCAGATAGAGAGGGTAAGATAGGTTTTGTTATTTTGATAGGTAAATAAGTTCATATCTTGGTTCTGGTGGGTTTTTTTGTGGTTTTTTTTCTAGTATTACTTTGCTTTGTAACCTAGTGTAGAAATAAAGTTCCATTTTAATATAACCTCTGGCCTTGCAAGGATCATTTTTAAAGAACCCAAGGTAATCTATGTTGTTTTTGTTTTGCTATCAGAATGCATTGCCTCTGAGAGAGAGCATTCTCCTTGTTTGTTGTTGATCTCGGCCTACCATGCAGTGGGCATGTTTATTTAACCCTTATTTAGAATGACTGCATATGGCTGTACACTACCCTATTCACAAAACCATCCACCAAATGGACAAAAAAGAACAAGACTCTGTTGACACCTTAAAAGTGAATGGGTTTCTTCAGATGTTTAGTAGAGTGTTGCTTCAAACAGCAGCTACTTATAAATCCTTAGATGGAACAGAGGTGTGAGGGAAGTAAAATGCAAAAATCATACACACTAATTATTATCCTCACAATGGTCATAAATGGTCGTTAGCTGAGATATATAACATAGACATCCACGCAATTAAAGAAGTGTGCAGCATGAATCTGATCATTCTTTTAATCACCACTAGTCCCCTTGAAGTTTTTGTTGAGACAAACACAGCTATCCCTCTGCAATCAAACGAGCAATAAATCATAACAAATAGAACAATCAAAAGAAGGTTTTTTTTACCCAGCGTGTTGTTCGTTTATGGAACTCCCTGCCACAAGATGTGGTGATGACATCTAGCCTGGATGCCTTCAAAAGGCATTGGACAGATTCCTGGAAGAAAAGTCCACCACAGGTTACAAACCATGATGGAGAAGTATAATCTCCAGGCTTAAAACCGGGGTACTTCAAGGACCAGATGCAGTGGAGTGGTATCAAGAGACAGATATCTAGTTTCGTGAGCTCCCGGACACATTTGGTCGGGCCACTGTGAGATACAGGAAGCTGGACTAGATGGGCCTTTGGCCTGATCCAGCATGGCTCTTCTTATGTTCTTATGTTCTTATGTTAAGATCCTGTATCTTTTATGGGTGTGGTACCAGTTCTCTTCTTATGTTCTTATGTTCTTATGTTAATTTTTTTTTGGCGGGGGGGGGTAAAGGTCCACATAGTGACTTATTCTACATGTCATACCCATGATATCTGCTTTTTAGGTAGTGGGAAAGAGCTGAGAGCAGCGTCCTCTTCTTTGTGTATGAACCAAACAATTGGTGGTTCCCAAGCAGAAGGATCAGCTGATTAAATGCTGCTGTTATGTAAGGGCCAGTGATCATTCTATGGCACACCAGAACCCTTCCAGAATGCCATGTGTCTCACATCCATATGGTATGTCCAGAACCTGAAAGAGCTATCTTTGAATTGTCTGTGGCCATCTTAACTGAGGAGAAAAACTAAAGTATAAGCCCAAAGAGTAGCTTTTCAAAGCTCTGGCATGTCCAACATTGGAGTTATCCCATCCTTCATCAATGGCAGCACGTAGTACTATTCCAGTTTTATTTCACAATGGGAACAAGGGCAAAAATGCTGATTTCTGCCATGGTGATCCCAACACACTTAATGAATATTTTTTTTTCTTCCCCATGTGGTAGAGTCCCAAGCGTTAGGTTTGTGCAACTGAGACATTCCAATTTCCTCATGCCTGGATTCTACTAAAGGGGAGACCAAGAGCTTTTGAAATGTGTTACTAATTACATGTCTCATCAAAGGCTCAACACTTATAGTCATGTGATGAGCACAAAGCACTTGTCTACCAGGCACCTATCCCCTTCATGGGCTCTACTTTTTAATAGTCTCTTATGCAAAGATAGCTGGGTGCTTAAATATTTCCAAGTCAAGCAGTTTAAAAGATTTAAAAGTATTTTTAAAAAAAAAAACATGCAGAATAGGGTGAGTTTTTTTTCCTGTTGCGTGTGCTCTTATCACTCTGGAAAACCTTCACTGATTTCTTCTCTCTCTCTCTCTCTCTTTAATTAAAACAAAATCTGTTCGGGCTGTGAATGCTAAGTTTTAGCCCATGGGGATTTTTTTTTTATTATAGCTCTAAACCACTGAATATCAGGGTCTATCTACTGTAGAGCCTGATAAACCCTTAACTGTGACACAGCTTGCGAGGGCAGCTCTAATATCTGATGACAAAACTGACAGATTATTTCTGATGAGGATAGGAAACCCTCTCTTTTTTGGTTGTTTTTAACCTGACCCTGAGGACATGTCATAACATTTGTATTATCTGCAATAAAATGTCAACTAGGCTGCCGTTAAGATTGCTAAGGCTCAGAGTTAGAGCATCCCATTTAGTACTTCTATCGTTTTCAATTTAAAAAATAAAAAAGACTAATTTCTTATTGGACAGGCCCTGACTCGGTACTGCACTCTGATTTATCATAGCCATGGTTGGAGACCATCCGTGGCTCGGTAGCTAAAGAAATCCAGAGAGATAAAACGGACTAGACTACAGTGCAAAAATAGCCCAGCAATTCTAAAGCAATCGTTAAGCCAAAAGTTGCAAAGGGAACTGGCACAATAAACCAAACCAAACTGGAAAAGTCAGTTTTGATTTGAATTTGCCACAATTTCATTGTCCTTTCCCTTTTCAGCTAAAAGAGCATAATTAGGTATTTTATGTCCGGTGCATACAAGAAACCAAAATACAGTGGTACCTCGACTTCCAAATTTAATCCATTCCAAATGCATGCTCTTAAGTCAAACTCCTCTTAAGTCGGGGTATCTATCTAAAAATTTTTTAAAAAGTTAAAAAAATAAATAAAAAAAATGTAAGTCGAGCAGACCATATCTAAAATTTGTAAGGCAGCAGTTAAAATGCCAACAGTTTTCCGCTCTTAAGTCAAACTGCTCTTAAGTCGAATTGTTCTTAAGTTGGGGTAGCACTGTACAGTTTACCATGTAGAATTTGAGGCAGAATGTGTGTGGTGCATTTTTTAAAAAAATCTGGAAGCAAGTCCCCCAAAATGTGTTCAAAGCAGCTTATTCCCAGAGAGGTGTGTGTAGGATCACACTCTGAAGTTTCAATCCTATATTGGTTTATAAGGGGAAAAGCCCTGTTAAACTTCACGGACATAATTTCATGGTCGCAATCAAAATTGATTCTCTTTTTTCCTGATCCTCCACATTGCATACTGAGATAATGTAGCAAACGGGGAAGGGTATGAATTAATTATACAGACTATTATTTTTTCGAATGTTCTCATTTTATTTCTGTAGTGTAGTAGAATTCCCAATCATAATGTATATGGAGGACTCGGAGGATTAAGCCAGACACAAGCTGATAAAATTATAAACTGACGATTTGTAGTTTATCAGTTTGACCACCTGGCATCTCAGAAAAGATTGTGGGAGAGACAGTTCTTATATAATACAATGACATTATACAATCACATTGATGAGTTGTTAATAGTCATCAAACGAGCCCAAAGTATTTTTAGGAAATACCCTAAGTTCAGCTGAATGAAATGTTACTCCTTCAAGTCCAAAGAGGTCATTGTTCAAATAAGTGTTGCTATTTTTATATGTTTAATAAAGGTTATCTCACCAATAAAATACAACTTTGCGCAAATCACTATATGGAAATCTCTCTAGGGTGAGGAAGATGTTGGTGCAATTATAAAAGGCCTAATTCTTTTTCATCAGAGTAAACATATAGTGTGTGGTTGTGTGTTTTTAAAGCCAACCTAAGCTTTATTATTTCCTTGGAGATAAAATCCTTCATTTACTTGTGCAACTTTGTAAAAAAAAAAAAAAAAAAAAAGGACATTTCAAGACTTCAGTAGTTGCCTTCCTGTAATATTTCAGCTTTTAAGCTGTTTTCTTGCCTCAATGAGCTCACATAAGATACATCTGAAAGCTTTAGTACAAATTTACTTGGAATAAAGTCTTCAATTCATTTTCATGGCACCAAAAAGACAGCTTTAATAACTGCAATGACAAATAAACTGGAAATCATTCCAGGCCTTTTCACTTAACTGACAAGTAGAACACTCTCATAATGAGCCGCAGGTTTTACGTTTTCTCTTTGACCATAATAGCTTCATTTAAGAGCGTCAGACCCTGACACTTCATCATTTATCTACATTATTTCTCATCTTCTTTCAAATAAATTATGGAATACTAGACTGAGCACATAAAAACAAAGTGACTTGTTATCTGTAAACAGCAAGATATATTGTCCAGAAGTTCCTCATTTAGTTTCCTTTTAAATCTAAAAGCAAATTATTGGTTGTACCTTTTCCCCTCCTCCCTTCTTCACATTTTTGGGAGGCGGGGGAGCTTACTTTTTTTTTTAACAGCCATCTTATTTTTCTTGCCAGTGGCCTTTGTGCACTCATCCACAGCCTGATGATAGTGCAAAAGGCATAAAATGATTCCATTATCTAAGGTTGGCCAGTATAGCAGGAAGAGAAAAAAGAAGAAAAGGGAGGGGAAAAATAAATAAATAAAGCAATTTTGCATACACATTCCATTCCATTCCATTTGAACTATCTTATCCATAATACAGTTTGTCACCCTATCAAATGTGACAGATTCCAAGTAATGAGCAAAGGATCTGAAACGGGTTGAGCCTATCATGAGTTAGCACACTGAAACTTACTCGGAGTCTACAGCCCCGTCCTATCTTAAATGGCATGTATTTCTGCTTCAAAGTACTGTTACTGTCCCATCAAGTGCACATTTATTTGAAAAATGGTGCTGTTTCGAGGTTTAATTAGCAATACTTGCCGCATTTGCAGGTTAATTATTAGCAACGGGTGAAGCTCAAGAAGGTTGGGCAGTTTGATTTAATAATCCTGCACATGCTGAAAGCCGCTTCTAGTATGTCTCTCTCAAAGCAAAATATATTTAACACATACCGTAAAGAAACTGATATTCCTAGGGCATACAAATAATCATTTCAAACAATGTACCTTACAACTCACACCCCTAAGTCTCCCCATGTTTCCTGCTTCTCAATGACTGGCCCGCTATAAACATGGCTGTCCTTCGCCTTACAGGCATGTCCAAACTTCGGCCGTCCAGATGTGTTGGGCCACAACTCCCACAGTCCTTTGTCATTGGCAGTCTAAGCTTAGAATTCTGGGAGTTGTGGTCCAAAACATGAGGAGGGTCAAAGTTTGGACATGCCTGCAATTATCATATATGCACAAGGACTCTGAGGAGGGTCAGGCAGAGGGGGTGTGGTTGTTGGCCAAATTCGTTCCATGAAGTTCATGGCTGAATAGGGATTTGAGTTCTAGTCCAGCACTAGCAGTGACATCAGGCTGACTATTGTTGCAATTTAAAATGGAAAGGTAGAAAAACCTCAAAAGAAGGTGTGTAGCAGGGGGGAAAAACACCTACAAGCAAGCCAAACAGGGACAGCCTCAGGGTCTATCTACTCCAGATGTGGAGCTGAGTTGGTCAAAAAATTGTTGAGCATTTAAGGCTCTGATCCCGTATGCACAGTTAAGGGCATCTAATACGATCTGTGTTAAGAAGGTGATACAGCAAATATCCAATTCTCTATTTGCTCAAAAGAATACTTAAAAGAACAATTAGCAGCAGCAGTTTATCCCACAGCAGACTAATTAAGAGCAACAAAAAATTAAATCACTAAATTTCCAGTGGTTTCCTCTGTTGTCCTACAACATTAAGATATTTCATTTATTGATTCAATATATTTTCCAGTTTTCTCCTAAAGCTAGGGTTCAAGATAACTCACCATAAGAAAACAGAAGCAGAGGGGAACACCAAGTTTTAATGGTAAAACACCAATAAAACATTATCTGGAAACAGATGGGCATTCATTGGGTTCTATGTAGGGCACCCCTCCAAAGAACCTAGTGCACCACTGTCAAATATCCAAGCCTCCCAGGAAGTAGGGAAGAAATTTCTTTTTTCTACAGGATGTTGGCCCCAAACAGTATGGATGACAGGGCTTGCTCCCAGTGAATGAGATGTAGGTGTTTGTCTGTGGGAGGGAACTCCCAGTATTCTACCTGGAAAACTCTTGAACAATTCTTGGAGTTGGGATCTTTCCCCATGAGGGAAAAAAAAAGAATGGATACGTCTAATGGCGATAAAGTAAATGCCCACCTATAGACAAATCTGTAAATACCACATGAGCAAAAGAGTCCCTGATGTCCTAGTTATGGTAGTGAGATTTATTTTCTAATTACAGCCATACCAGAAAAAAGGGGAGGGGTTGGCTATAGAACCTCTGAATATGCATATAATATATGATTTTGATAAAAGTCAAAACATATAGAATGGTAAGATCACCACCAAAAAATATTTCCATGTGCAGTGCAGTCCCACATCATCCCACAAATAACCTCTACTGAATGAATGAGGTTTATTCCCAAATCAAGCAGAAAAAGAAAGAAAAAGAGAAAGTCCTCTCTAGTGTGATGGGGACATCACCAGGTTTAATTCTGAGCACTAAGTCTGCATCATGACTGCACTAGCAACAATAAAGCATTTAAACATAAATGGAAATAATCTACTCACAAATACATTATGATTGTAAGTGGTTTGTGTAACTGCACAAGACACATAAATAAAATTGTACTGATCTAATGGCAATCATACTAAATTTTCCTTAATTGACAGAGTCATACACCCTTTCATAAAGGAAAGGAAAGAGAGCTAAATACTATAGCTGGTATCATTTTCAAAATTTCATCTATAAGAGACCAGGGAGAAAAGTCAGCCAAAGCATTAAGATGGTACCCTCCATGGTAACAACACTGCATGCTCTAATGGTATCTTTCATTTTATGTCTTTGGTTGTCAGTGGGTTACACAAAACCATGCTCCGCATACAGTCTTTCATTTGCTTCAGGTATGTGTCAATTTCAGAGTATACATGAGCATGTTTGGCTTGCCTTCATTGAGATCTTGCATGACAAGCATTTTAAAAGAGCCACTGGTGCCTGCATAGCAATGGTGGATGTAGAAAGATCTCAGAGATATACAGTAAATTGAGCTATGATGGCAACAGATGCCAAATTCAAAACACTGGAATACAGTCCCCCCCTGCCATTTCGCGGTTCAGGTACCGCAGTCCTACTACATCGCAGGATCGCGGGGGGTGGCAGGGGGCCATCGGGTCCATCTGCGCCACCCCTCCACGCTTCTCCACAAAGCCTCGGAGCTCCACGGGGGTGGCGGGGGTGATCGGGTCACTCTGCACCGCCCCTCCGCAAAGCCTTGGAGCCGCGTGGGGGAGGCAGGGGCAATCAGGTTACTCCGCGTCGCCCCTTTGCAAAGCCTCAGAGCCGCGTGGAGGGTGGCAGGGGGTGATTGTGTCGCTCCACGCCGCCCCTCTGCAAAGCCTCGGAGCCGCGTGGGGGGGGCGGCAGGGGGCGATCGGGTTGCTCTGTGCCGCACCTCCACAAAGCCTCGGAGCCGTGCAGGGGGGCAGCAGGGGTGATCAGGTCACTCCGCCCCGCCCCTCCGTGCTCCTCCGAGAAGCCTCAGGGCCGTGCGGGGGGGGGGGGCAATCTCCATTGAAATGCATTGAGTCAATGGATTTTGATGGAGAAATTTTCCCCATTAGAAAGCATTGAGCCAATGTTTTCCAATGGGGAAAATTTTCTCCATTGAAATGCATTGGCAATGCATTTCAATGGAGACAGCCCCAGACAAGAAGTCTTGGGCAGCACGGGCGGGCGGAGGGGGAAGGTCAGATCCCCCTGCTGCCGGCGGCATGCGCCACCCCAAGACTTCTCAGACAGATGTGCAATCGCACCCCCCGCCCCCAGGCCCCACCCCACCCGCTTCCGCATATTGCGGATCTTCATGCATCACGGGCGGGGTGGGTCCCTAACTCCCGCGATGGGCAGGGGGTTACTGTATTTCAATGGTCCATTACATTTTCATCCATGAGAACTCTAAGAAGTTGTTAGTTATGGAAGCTGTTTCTCTTTGGCAGTAGATTGGAGCTCTTATCTTCTCCAGAGGAACCTACAGATTGAAAGTATTGTTGAACTCCATATAGCTTTTCAATTAACATTTAAAAAAACTCTTTTATGCTGAATTAGGCTGCTGCTTTCTATCTTTTGGGTCTACCCACTGTTCTATATTGCCTTGATCTATCCAGTCCATGGGACCGATGTTCTTTCTAAGCCATGAAGGCTGCTAATATCTTATCCGGTGTGTGCAGCCCACCCAGCTTCCAGTTAAGCATGCAATCCTGCATGCAGGGGATAGAACCACCACACAGTTCTCTGAAAATTTAGAGAGAATGTTGCATTTTACTATTTAGTATTATCTTCTCCTCAATTACCATTGTTTGGACAGTATCAAAAGCATATTTTCCTCATGCACTTTTGAATATGCATCAGCAGGTAGTTAACTGGATAAGCTCAGCGAGTTATAGGATTGGAGGTCAGGAATTCAGTTCCCAATTGTAGCTCTTGAGAACAGACCCAGTCTACGTAGCCTTGGTCAAGCCACAAATCCTAGAGCCTGTATTGCCAGTGGCAAAGGGCTGTGGGAGTTGTGGTCCAAAACATCTGGAGGGCTAAACTTTGGACACTATTGGTATAAGGGACTAGTATACCTCTTCTGAGTATTGTTGTACCTAGAAAATGCTGGTAAGGATTACTGTAAATTGGAATATTCTTGATGCCATAACATTAACAGGTATGTTTTATATCTGTATGCTGTGCATATGAAGAGACTGCCTCATGTTTTTGCTACTGACCCCATAACACCTATATAGAGTCCCAGATGGGAACCCTTCAGGCATTATCCCTCCTTTTCATTCCTGGTGATTTAGTGAACACAGAGTTTTAGGAGGTAGCTGGTGAAGTTGCTCTTCTCTGCAATTTATGTGTGAGTGCAAGATTTGTGAACAGGTTTTATGGGAGGCAGAAGAAAGCATGTATCACAGTTCCTGCAGTTTGACCTCTGGCTTCTGGGACCTTCTTTGTTTTCTTTTATTACCACCAACCAGAGCATGGTATGACACACACACATGTTACAATGAAATTATTCTGAACCCAGCAATTTGTTTTGGTGGCAAAGCAGAATGAAGCTTCTTTCACACACAAAGTCCAAACTTTCTCCATTTCAGCACTAAAATTTTCTTGTTGGCATTGTTAACTAATTGATAGTCAGAAATCCTTGCCAATGTTCCAAAAGCCACCCAGAGTAGTCGGTGCTAGATCCACTGTTCATTTATGCCCATCCTGGTCTAGCAGTTAGAATGCAAGGTGCAAAATGGAAGACTGAGGCACAAAGATGGCTGCGTGATCGTGAACCCAATTCCCACTCTTAGCCTAACCAGTTTCACAGGTGGTTGGCAAGATAAAAGAAGGATAAAATCATGTATCATACTACTGGGGAGAAGGCATACTTAGGAAAAGTATAAATGAATGTTAAAAATCAGCTACCTATAGTTTTGAATTCCATATGCTTCAGAAGCACAGAACAGATAGCTCAGACATGTTGATTTTTGGACTCAAGCTTCGATGTTGGCTAGGAGATTCTTAGAACCATATTGAAAACATTAGCTTCTACATATTTTGGTTCATACATTCATTCTACACAGTGCTGTGGTACCTCTACTTACGACTGGCTCTACTTACACACAATTCGACTTAAGAGCAGAAAACCACTGGCATTTTAACTTCTGCCTTACAAATTTTAGATGTGGTCTGCTCTACTTCTATTTCTTTTTCAATTTTCATTTGTTTATTTTTTAGATATGGCAGCTCTACTTACGAGTTGTTCAACTTACGAGCATGTATGCGGAACAGATTAAACTCGTAAGTAGAGGCACCACTGTACTTCTTACCAGATTCAAGTCAGTCATAACAAAGAATAGATTTCTCTTAGCCTTCTTCTTCTTCTTCTTCTTCTTCTTCTTCTTCTTCTGCTGCTGCTGCTGCTGCTGCTGCTGCTCCTCCTCCTCCTCCTCCTCATAATAATAATAATAATAATAATAATAATAATAATAATAATAATAAT
>JAHTLZ010003547.1:16643563-16664963 GCA_023846285.1 Phrynocephalus versicolor
TCAGTAACAAAGCTGTTTTTGATAAAGGAAGGACCCTAGTTCAGTGGAATATCCTATGATGGTCATACAAAAGGCCCCGTTTCAATCCTAGGCAGCTTCAGGATCTGTAGCAGCTGGATAGGAAGGCACTTTCATGAACATTAAGAGCAGCCATGTCCAAACTTCAGACCTTCAGATGTTTTGGACCACAACTCCCACAATCCTTTGTCATTGGAAATCTAAGCTTAGAATTCTGGGAGTTGTGGTCCAAAATAACAGGAGGGCCGAAGTTTGACAATGCCTGATTTAGAGAGTCACTTTTATCCAGAAAAGCAGGCGGCTGTGTGCTAGGTGGACATCAAGCCTCTCACTGCTTTAAGAACCAGCAATGGAAGTCATACTCTTCATCTGGACAGAGCACAGATGAAGACCATTGCCATCTCTTCTGTCCCATTCTTGCTGATGCCTGGATCCACTGTGATGCCTGGAACCACTGTGCCAAGAAAGAGCAGCTGTGCCCCTTTCTGGAAATGTCAGCCGGTGCCCTGTTCTCTGAGCAAACATTTCCATCACATGGGTACTGCTGATGGGGAAGGATAGTATATTATTGGAACTAGTAATCAGTTGGAGAGCGGCATTCGTAGAAAGGATTAAAATTTTATACTTTCATAGGAACATTGAATTTACTGATCTGCCAGTGAAGTTCAATTGAATATGAGTTTAAAATTGTGAACTTCAGTTGACAATGAGTTTAAAATTTGAGAAGTAACTAATCTCCTCTGCATTAGGCCTCCCCTTATCAGCAGGATCCGTATCCACTGATTGATTTATCTGCTGCCAGAAAATTCTAAAGATAAAAACCAGAAATCTGTATTTCCAGGATGTATTTGCCAGAACTGACCATGAGAGGGCCGCCAGAAGCCATGTAATATACCAAGATCCATACTACGTGTTTTTTAGTATCCATGAGGGTACTTGGAAGGAACTGATTCCCCAACACATACTATTGTCTTAATGCATTCCCTCATATACTATTGATCTTAGCCAGAGACATGTTGTGGCTTATCAAAGAACATATGCCCCAGCCCCTTTTGCTGTGAGCTTTGTGTCCACCAGGGAGGAACTTGACAGATTACAAATCTTACATTTCCTTACTTTACATTTGCCATTGGCAAGGATCACTGGTAGTACTATTAGTAGAACTTTCCTGAGGGCATATGGAGGAAACGGTTGCCTTTCCTGTTGCTGGGCTCCATCAGTCAGATTCAATGGTGAGAGACAATGGGAGCTGCAGTCCAATAACTTCTGGAGGGCCCCATATTCCACATTCTACAATGCTCCACCATGGCACTTCATGTAATGGGTATCTTCTCTGTAAGAAAATCAATTCCCAAGGTTTATTCATGGAGCTTGTAATGGGCCAACAGTTATTCAGCGCAATGTGTATGCATCTGAATGTTTAAAATGAGCAAAATGACAGTTGTCAGGGCTTAAAAATAGACAAGTTCAAGGGCAAAAATTACTCCATAAAGTCAGTAGTTGAACATGCATGATTTCACCCATAAATTTCTCTGTATGTCTACAACCTTATTAACGGACGCTTCAGTGCAGAGTGAGATTTTACACTTTTTTCTGAACTGAAGCCCTGCCAGAAGCAACCATTCATTCCATCTTCATGCATTCCCTGGTAATTGCCAAAGTGAGGCACAGTTGGGAGATTCAAATTATATACTCACTGGAGTCATAAGGTACAAGTGTATGTTAGGCTGAACCCACCGGAGTCCTAAACTTATTTACTTGGAAATTTTACCATGAGACTTAGTCTGCAGAATTTCCTTGGCCGTTACTAGTGTTCTTCTTGAAAATATCCTGTTCTTCTAAACATTCGTTGAAAAGAAGGAAATGTCAAATGTCCCTTTCTAGGTTTCAACTGCCGCTATAAGCGTAAGAGCCACTACAGCATCTTTTAAACTTTCAGATAAAATATATAAAACCACATGTTGTCAAGCTGATTCTAACTTATGGCAGCCATTTCCACAGTTTTCTAGGTAGAGAGTACTCCGAAACAGTTTACCAATCGCTCCTTCTGGCAGTGCTGTAGGATGGTGCAGCTTGCACATCTGGGGACCCACAGGTTGAGAACAACTGCTAAAGCATCTGTTCAAAGCCTGTGGAAGTATTGTGGAAATGGCACACATAGTATAATGGCCCTCAAAGTTTATATTAATTATCTATCTCAGAATGATACTTTTTGGTCTGATTGGGAAAAGGGGGTGAGTTTGGTCCGATTGGGAAAAGGAGGTGAATCACAATACCTGTGATTTAAGGATTTAGTTTATTATCTAGAACTTAAGCCTCACAATGGTTAACACAGCAGCACTTAAAGAAGTTCTCTTGCCCTTTTGCACCTGTCAACCATCTTGTGGGAAGAACACCTTAAGGGTGTTATTCTCTGTGTTCTCATTAGTGCCAGATCATGAAACACTTCATGGCTCCCAATGAATGGACTGCAAGTTTATCCTCCTTTAATTATATACGCTTTAATTTTGCTTGGACATACTAAATGACGTACTACCACCAAATTCAAAAGGGTTTCTTGCCTTTTTAGTGGATATACTGATGGCAATAGGCAGAGCAATGCCTGCACATTGTGCGTTATATCTTTGCTTCAGCAAGAGGTAGAGCCTTACAGGTTGTTATTTTTAATGAAATGGCAATGGAGAATCTGGTGTTTTTAACTGATCCAAGGGCAACAGTCCTCACACCGCCCAGTAGCTGCCCATGCTGCGAAGGTGAATCCCAAGAATCCATATTTAAGGAAATGGTTTCATTTCATCTGTAGTCACCCTTCGAAGACAACATAGAGAAGCAATTACCTCTCCATCGTTGTAAGCATGACTTTATTGATTGATTTATATGGTCAGTCATGTAAGCAACCTCACGTGCAGCAGGAAATAATGCAATGCAAACACAAGTTTACCTCAGAATTTGCTGGTTATAAGAACAAGGCCTTTATTTCTGGAGATGGCATTAGTTGCTCTACAAATCACAAATGGACAAGGAGCAATGAAATAATGAAGCCATATCAAGCAGAAGGGGTTCTGTCTATATTAATTTTTCTTTTGTTTTCTCTAAGTGACACTCCTGTCATCTGCACTCACCCATTTTTTTTAGCAGTAAAGTGTTTCTATGTTTTCCAGAGATGATGGTCAGCCTGCAGAAAGTCTGCCTCCTGAAGAGATGAGTTAGAGAATGCAGCAAGAGTACTTGCCAAAGCATACCACCATTATTAATTCAAGCATGATGAAATTGTTCATTTTAACTATAATCATGTAATTCATCAAAATACTACTGGAGCATATCCTTCTGTGCTATTACACTGATATACCACCTTCTTCCACCTCTGCCAAAGCAGGAAATGTGTTTTTCTATGCTTATCTACACAAAAGCAATTGAAGTTGGGACTTCTGGAAGCATTATCTTTACAATGAAAAGCAAAGATTTCTAACATATTTTTATGGACATGTGCTGCCGTTAAGTCTCCTTTGAGTGCTCGTCCTTAATAATGAATTGACAAAGTACTAGAGACCAGAATGATGGATTTCTTACATGCAGGAAGGTATAGCTGCTCTGTCCTAAAGTAAATTGCACTGAAGTCATAGCTCCACATCTTAAATCATATTTTGTTAACTCGTGTGTTCCCCAGACATGTGTCTCAAATGGCATTATGTTCTGAGGTATGGTGCACATTAGATAACTTTGATGCCTGACATTGGCCCACGTTGGCAGATTCATTCCCATAACTCAAGTGCATACAGATTTGTTTTGTAGTAGAAGTTTATACAACACACAGTAATAGAAATGTGTGTGAAATGACCACAGTTTTGGAATTAGCCCAGCATTCTCTACCTCATCACTTCAGGAGACAGACTTTCTGCAGACTAACCATTATCTCTGGAAAACATAGAAACACTTTTCTGTTAAAAATAGGGTGGGATTAACTAATGACAAAGGCAAACAAATATAACAGCAATCCAAGCAGTAGCAGTGAAAATAAAAAAATACAAAAATAAACAAATCAACTCCAGCATCACAAGACAAACAAGCTGAAGACATCAACCCATATTTTGTACTGCTTGTACACTCAAAAGACCTAACCTGCTGCTATTGCTTTATTATCCCATTGTCACGTCTGTTTAATATGGCATTTTTTCTCACTTAAAGTATAACATACACATTAGACATGGGCACGACCAGAAAAAAATGACGTTCCGAGTTTTGTTTGTTGGAACAGGTCCGTTTCGGGTCATTTCCGTTTGTCACAAAATTTTTCAAAAATTTGTCATTTCGTCGTTTCATTTGTCATTTGTCATTTCCACTGCGATTTAGTGCGATTTGACTTCCCAGAGCATAGGGGCGTCCCACAATCAGGGCCAGCGCTAGGTGTTTTTGCGCCCTAGGCGGCGGGGCGGGTGGGTGGCGGGCAGCAGGGGGAGGTGCGGGCGGGCGGCGGTGGCGGGCGGGCCATGGGCGGGCGGCGGCTGCAGGCAGGTGAGTGGGCGGACGGCGGGGGGAGGTGCGGGGGTGGCGGTGGCAGGGGGCCATGGGCGGGCGGTGACAGTAGCAGGGGGAGGCATGGGCGGGCGAGTGGGCGGGTGAGTGGGCAGTTAGGATATCACTTAGGATAGAGGTTCTGTTCTTGGCTTGCACCCCAAATGTGTGTGTGTGCAAGCAAATTGAAGTTGGGAAAATAGAAAATAAATGGTAGTATATAATATATTTTTAAAATAAATCCACACCTCCCACTCCCAGTCGAACCTCCCCCTTTATCCAATATCAGAAAAAAATCCTCAGAAACTGCCAGAGAAGAAATAAACTGCTATTCCCTTCAGCAGACAAAGCTGCAGGGAATCAAAGAAATTATTTTCTAAATTCGATTCCCTCCCTGTGCCTAACTTAAATCCTAAAGCCTCCAGCCTCCCTCCTCAATCTCGATCGGATCACACCAGCACCAGCAGCCAGCCCTCCACCCTCAACCACATCCATACACCTGACTGTGATTTCTGGAAGGTGCCTCGGCTTTTTATGCCCTCCGAGACATCCAGAAGTGTCAGTCAAAAACCTGGCGATGCCATTGGTGGAATGTTTCAAAAAATTTGCATGGTCCCATTCCATGCCCATCCCAAATGGGCAGGTCTAAAAAAATAAAAAATAAAATAAAATAAAATAAAATAAATACAACGTTTTATTGCTATAAAAAACCACTGCTGTTACTATTAAAATTCAGGCATTTAAAATAAATAAATTTCACATGTTTCTGTGGTGATTTGGTGTGTTTTTTTGACCATGATTTCAAAAGAAAAATTGCGGTCACCATTTTGGATTCCCCCCAACGCATGGCATGGTGAGACGACAAGGATGACCCCGCCCCAGCCTGGTGCAAGCAGCCCAGGACAGGAGAAGAGGGGGGGAAAGGCCAGGGACCCCCCCCAGAAACCACCCCTTTGGTAGGTGGCAAAGCCTCAGGCAGGCATATTTTCGCATGCTTTTTTGGCCAGGAGTCGGGATTTTAAAAAAAAACTTTTAAAAACTTTTTCTGTGCTTTGCATTGCGGGATCGCCGTGATGCCACAAACGAAAACGAAAAACCCGACCAAATTTTTCTTTTTTTGGTTCGAGTTCGAGTTCTGACGGCTTAATTATCGTTACCGTTTCCATTACGTAACGGAAACGGAAAACGGAAACGGGAACGAAAATTTTGCCGAGTCGTGCCTATGGCTAATACACATATTTTTCCCATTATATGTATATATGTGTATGTTCTGGAATTTCCAGTATTAAATCCAGCCCTTCCACTCTACGTAGTTTCATAAATAGTTTCTGAACAACCACGGGAATGGTCAGCAAAAGGCCAAAGTTTCCTGCATTGGACTATTACAAAGATGTTGGCAACCTAACTATTTTCCAGGATAGTTTTTGGTCCTGGCTGTTTCTCACCCATAGCACTGACTGGTATTTTCCTCAGTGTGTGTAAGCAGTTGCACCTTACTCTTGGGCATCTGTCGCATGGCCCAATAATTTTTTATGCTGCTACTCTTTCTGTTTAGCCTGCTTAGAAAACACTATGCTTCAACCACAGATGCACCACAATTCCAAATACTTTTAAGTTAAACCCTGATATACCACAGAGAAGCCCATTATCTGTTACCGAAATACAAAATTGGTTGCTAACATCATGTCTATGGGAGACGTCTCTTAGATTTCCAAGTTCCTGAATAGATGAGGAGACGGGGAGAGGACAAAGGTCATAATTATCACTGGAAACTTAAAAAAGGGATGATAGGATAGTATTCACCACCAGTTGTGCCTTTAAGAAACTTCACAGGGAAAAGTCCTCCATGCGATTTCGAACAAAGAGAACTAAAGAGGAAAAGAAGTTAAGATGACAAAGATTGTGGAAGCAGACGAATGATCACTGTAACAAAAATTGCTTTTGTAATACATACTCCTGGAGAAAAAAAAATAGCCAGTAACAACAGTACAATACTCACAGGCAGCCACTATTCAAAGCCTGCTTGATGCGAAAGCAATTTCAGTAGTAGGAAAACAGCTATAACTCTTTTGTGAGATTACCAGAAAGAGTAATGAGAAAAGGGTTGTAGGTATAAACTCCATTATCCCAACCTCAATTATCCAACTCTTCTGATTACCAAAATTCTATTTTTTTCTAACTCACACTGCCCAGATCGACAGCAACACTGTGTATGGAATTTTTATATTGCCATTTTACCTCATTGCCACAACAAGATTTAAGGCTCTCAGTGTCCCATGTAGTTCAGGTTCAAACAAAACCTAAACCCTGCTTCCTGGGAGTTCCTGCAATTATTTTTACACACATCCCTACTTATCTGCCAGGTGCTTTCCCAAGCTGTTAAGAGAAAATATATGCAGGATACACGGGGGGGGGGGGGGGAGGAGATGAAAATCGTCCTGTAGGTTCCAACCAGTGGGTGGCTCAATGGTTTAGATAACAGGCTGGTTTAGGTAACATGGCTCAGTGGTTTAGGTAACAGTTTAGGTAAGAGGTTATTTTCTACTGTGCTTCCTTGACAGGGGGTGCACCAGACTTGTATTCAGTTCTAAAATTATCAGTATTATTCTAGGATAAAAATATAAAAGGAAATTATGGAGAGGATCTTGTACTAAAGACCTGCTGCCAGCAGAACTGGAGAATATGCAGCCCTCAAGATGCTGTTAGACTGAAGTTCTTATAATTCTTCTCCTTTGCTATGATGTCTAAGGATTAGGGAGTTATAAGACAACAACCGGCTGTTGTCCAACAGATGCAATCAAAGGGATTAAGGGATCGCCTGATCCCATATGATGTAGATTCCCCCTCCTAAGAGGGCAACATGATCCAAAACTTGCCACCATGCCATCTCTTCACAGATCTGCATCATAATCCCTGACTGGTGAACCTCTGCTAATGCTTCTAAGGACCCTGAGTGTGTCTTGTCATTTCCCCTGTTTTGTATTTTCTCCTGGTGTTTTATCCTTGACTGCTGCAATGTGCACGTAAGGGGCAAAATCCTGTTTATTTTTGCAGTAGGTCACACCAGAGTAAGCCCACTTAATCAATAGAGATTTAGTGAATCAACTCCTCTGAAATTCCCATTGATTCAAATATGTCTACTCCAACAATGATTTACTATGCACAAGCAACTCTCAGTTAAACTAAGCCCATTTGAATTTATGAGATTTATGGAGCAGTTGACTCTCCAAATCCTCACTGATTCCATGAGGCTGCTCTTGTTGACATACGACACCAAGCCACAGAATTTTGTCCAGTGAATGCTGTGGAAAGTATTTCTGGTTCTGTAGCACTTTGTGAGAATAAGATTGCTCTGTGAATCTGTGGGGTTAAACTTGATTATTTCATCTGTACCAGATTTTGGAAGTTGAGTTTTTTGGATTAGAACTGCTGAGGGGACATAAGATAGTTATACAGAAGAAAAGCAGGATCTGTTCTCTATCATCCCAAAGTGCAAATCACATAATAATGGACCCAAGCTATACGAGGACAGATTTAGGTTGAATATGAGGCAGAAACTCTTAACTGTTAGAGCAGTACAACAGTGGGACCAATTACCTCAGGAGGTAGTGAACATTTTAACTTTGGATGCATTCAAGAAAAAAATTCAACAACTAGCTGTGAGATCTGGTTTAATTTGTTTTCCTGCATTAAAGCAGGGGGGTTTGTGCTCAGAGTCCTTATAGGCCCCTTTCATACTCAGTTATTCCCTGATTCTATGCTACTTGTAATCCAAGAAATAACTTCCCCCAAATCTATGTAGTATGTAATATACCTACAGAAAGTTCTATTTTATTAAAGAGAACTTATTTCTGCATACACAGAGACAGGAATGTGTTGTTGTTTACCCACCTAACTTTCCAGGAAAATGCTATGATGAAATGAACATAATACCAGCCTTTAGTCAGATAGATCACAGCCAAATTCCTGATACAGCTAGGTAATTCCTTATTTCTGACTGTTCAACTTAATCTACTTGCTAAAGTTGCTGTGAGTATATAGTGAAGGAGGTCCTTATGTATACTACTCTTGAGTTCCTTAAGCATAGTAAAACACAGCAATAACCAGTACGGTAGTTGGTGTTGACTCATGGAATGCACATGTGCACAATGTTTATTGTTTCAAACGATCTGGTTCAATTCCCCACTGTGCCTACAGGGAGAACAACTAGTCTGTTTAGCCTTGGGAAAGCTGCACAGTCCCAGACCACCCTCAGATGCAGGGAATACTAAATCACTTCTGAGTATTCCCTACCTGGAAAACACTAAAAAGGGTTGACATAAGTCAGAATTGACCTGATGGCATACAATACTTATGATTATAAATGAATTGGTCTGAAGAAGGAGGTAACTTGTACTAAAGATGCATAAAATACATAGTATAGCAAGCTACATAACTAAAAATGATCCCATGCTGTTGAGCTTTGCCAGTGTCGTGAGAACAATGGCATTTATTAAAGCTGGCTTTCCCAATGCACGTCCACGCTCAAGTAGTAAATTATCCTAGCAAGTGATGTTTTATGATGAATATTAAAGTAGCCTAATAACATTTACTCGTCCATTCAGTAATTATTTGAGAATAATTAGGAGCAAATCAGTATAAGCTGTCGGCTATTGAGTATCTATAACAGCACGATGTAGCTTTTATAATAGCCTTTTGTGTCTCTTCATTCCATTGTTAAGCCATGCTGGCACAAGCCATTGGTCCAACTCTTGAAAATGTCCAGATATGAAAAAAGTTGGTTAGTGGCTGAGCTCTCTTCCTCTGCTTGGCCAAATCTTCAAGATTTTTTCCCCCTGCCCCCCACCCCACCCAGGAGGAAACAGGCTTAAGTTTCTGATCAAGTCCAAAACTTATATCTGGGAACACTGGAAGCTATCTTTATATCAAGTCAGACTCAGACCACAGATGCACAGAGTGTAGTACTGTCCGCTTCAAGAGAACACAGCAGTAAGGAGTTACCCTTTTCCCCGCCTCATGATGAGGGCACCAGAAAGTTATATTTCAAAAGTATAAACCAAAAGCAATGACGTTAATTTGTTGCATAGTGTGTAATGCTTTCTAGTTCATGTTTGAGTCCTTTTCCAAGGAGAAAGGTGGGGTAAAAATACTCTAAAATAAAAATAAATAAATAAACTTTAAGGGTTCTTTGAAATGGCATTTTGAGATATGTTTGGAGTCACATTGTCATGCATTTTCAGCTTTTATGCCATTTTCTAAACAATCTTAATCACCCCCCCAAAAAAAACCAACAAAAAGAATTATAATAAAATAAGACAATGAGATGGAGTTATTAAAAGTGCAGTGCCCTGTGCCCTCTGTACGCATCAAGAATGTCTCCTCGGGTGTTAACACTCTTAAGAGGGATTCCCTGCAGATAACATCTTGGCAGATTCATAATGAGACCAGTGAGCATTAGATCGCCAGGTCTTATCATTCAGCCAGGGGTGAGGAACTGTTGATCCTCCAGATGTTTTGGACTGCAACTCCCAGAATTCTGAACCTATGTAGCCACTGATAAAGAACTGTGGGAGTTACAGTCCAAAATACCTGGAGGGTGGAAGGTTCTCCAGCCCTGCATTAGACCAATCTTCGAAGAAGATCTTAGAGGGCATCCTGTTCACCATCGCTGGGTTCCAAGGACTCCCTCAGAATCCGGAAAGGAGCTGGCTAGGCAGATGGCTACCCTATTGATTCTGAAATTGATACCTTATTTCTGTTTGTTTCTTTTGTGTCATGATTAGAGATGGGCACGACTTAGCGGAATTCCCGTTTCCGTTTCCGTTACTCGTTTCCGTTACGGAACGGAAACGGTAACAGGAATTACTCCGCCAGAACTCGAACTCGAACCGACTAAAGAATAATTGGGTCTGATTTTTCGTGGTCATTCCTGGCATCGCGGCAATTCCGCGATGCCAAGTGGCACAGAAAAAAAGTTTTTAAAAGTTAAAAAAAACCCCGATTCCCGGCCATTCCGGCCAAAAAAGCAGGCGGAAATATGCCTGGCCTGCCTCTGAGAGTGCACCTACCAGAGGGGTGGTTTCTGGGGGGGGGTCCCGGCCTCCCCCCTCTCCTCCTGTCCTGTCCTGGGCTGCTCTGTGGGACTCGCCACCGCAGGCTCGCACCAGCAACGGCGGGGGGGGGAGTCTCGCCGCCGGCTGCCGCAAAAGCGGAAGCGGCACAGAAAAAAAGTTTTAAACTCCCCCCCATTCCCGGCCAAAAAAAAAAAAGCAGGCGGAAAGCCTGTGCATGTGCAGTAGTGCACCTACCAAAGGGGTGGTTTCTGGGGGGGTCCCGGCCTCCCCCCCTCTCCTGTCCTGGGCAGCCGGACTCGAGTCGCCAGTCGCCACGCCATGCCATGCGGTGCGGGCGGGGGATCCAAAATGGGGCGGCGACCGCAATATTTTTTTTGAAATCGTGGAGTGGTCCAAAAACACACAGAAACAAGCACCACAGAAACATGCGAAAATTGCTATGCTGCTGCCAGAATTTTTACAGTAGCAGTGGTGGTTTTTCTTGCAACAAAATGTCTCCTCCGGCTCCCCTGTCCATTGATTTTATTTTATTTTATTTTATTTTACACCTGCGCAATGATGGGCTGGCCAAGTGGCCATGTGGGAGTGGACCATGCAAATTTTTGGAGCCATCCCACCAATCGCATGGCCACTTGGCCACTGAGACTTCTGGGATGTGCCAAAAAGCCCACTAAACCCTGCCCTAGCCCCCTAGCCCTAACCCTAATCCTTGATTCCTTACCCATACGCCACAGTACACTGTCCTCTTAGTGGGTCAGAGAGGCACCCAGAGGTGCACCCCAATACTCACCCTAACCTCACCAGTAACTAGCCTAACCCTAGCCCTTGCACTAACCCTGTTGCCTAAGCCAGATCTGTACTTGCATTGCACTACACGCAAGTACAATTCCCTTCTTGGTGAGACACAGCGGGTGCAGAGTCTGCCAGTCTGCCACTTGTGGCTCTGGCTGACTCCTCCTGCAGCAGCAGTGCCATGCAAACCATGCCCTCGAGTGCTGCTTGTGTCTCACCATCACCGACTGTTGCAGGGAAGGCACCCCAAAAAGAGGGGTGCCTCTGCCAGTCTGCTGTGTCTCTGCGTGCAACTTGGTATGCATATCCATATGGCTATGCATGCCCTTTTGCAGCAGCAGGTGAGGAGAGGAGACCCCCATGCCATGAGGGGTCTCCTGGAGCCTGCTTTCCCTTCCTAGCGGGTGAGGAGAGGAGGCACCCCCCCAAAAAAGAGGTGCCTCCAGGAGTCCGCTTCCCCTACAGCGGGCCAGAGGAGGCACCCACCCCAGAGAGGTGCCTCCAGGAGCCCGCTCCCCCCCAAACCAGTTTAACGAGAGACAAAAAAACAAAAAACGAAATGACAAATTTTTGCAAAGTTTCGCGAAAAACGGAAACAAGCCGACACGGGCCGCCTCCGACACACGACAACTCGAAAACGTCATTTTCCCTAGTTGTGCCCATCTCTAGTCATGATATGTTGCTGGGAGGTCAGCAGAGGAGAGAGAAGGTGTAGTAGAGAAAGTGCAACAGGAGAGTACTGGAGTAGCAGTTTTCTTCCTGCCAGAGGTCATGAGTGAGCTTGGACTGCCTCAAGGGCAATATAATGCATTTGGTGCACATTAAAAATTCTAAGTAATAAAGAAGGTTAATACAAGCTGGAAGCTGATTTAACATCATCACTTCATGGAGAATTCAATCTTGATAAGTATACAGTGTATAGGTAAAAGGTAAAGGTAAAGGTTCCCCCGCACATGTGTGATAGTCATGCATACACACTCCTATATAAAATGTATATAGATACATAGATGTATACTAATAGATATTGGTATAATTATAGATATACATGTAAGCACCATGAAGTAAGTCAAATTGAACTTAATGGGACTTTTTAAAATAGACACACATAAGATTGCTCTATAACATCTTCATAGAGTCATTTTCAAATGGATTCTCTGCTCTGCCTGTGGAACATGTATTTACAAATAAAATTTCTCATAGGAAAGAATTTCTGTATCTAATGCAACATAATGTAGATCGCATTTATTTAATAAAATCCTTTCATTGTGACATCAAAACTGATTCATCATCCATTTGAAATCTAACTACTTACTTTTGGTCCCCATCGTTCATAACACATTGCAAAATGCAATTTGTCTTCATAAATGTATCATTATTTAAGCATATGAAAGTTTGGCTTTATCTTGGGCAAATATTTATAGTAGTTTTCATACACTGGAGCCATTCTTGACAGATATGATGAAACAGATTTATCACTCTTGACAAATCATATTGCAAAATGTCCACTCTTGACTGCCCACAGAAGCAAAGGCATCAAGGAATTCAACAGGAATGTCACCTGTGATTCTTTTGTTTTTTAACCTTTTGCCGTGGCGATCAAAAATCTCTTTTTTGAAGGAAATTCACGGCAGTTAGTATGGGGACTGGTTATGAGGGTAACTGTGTGAATGAATGAAACCTGTAGCCCTTTAAATCAAACTAAGTAGTGTTTTATTAAAGTGCCCAGCAAATCAATCTAAATCCAAGGATAATAAAGCCCTAATCAGGTAGTAGAAAAAAAATAATAGGTTGTCATGCATGAGGAAAAATAGGCAATCATGGAATGTTTTCTTTAATTAGGTCATGTAAAGTGGAGGGATTGAGTACGAACTGGCAAGACATTCATCATGAGCAAGGTGGGAAATTACTTAGATTACAGACAAAGGAAAATTGAATGTGATACTCAAAGATTTGACTGGACAGAAAATTAAACAATTTTTTTAAAAAAGTGTTTTTTTGTTTTGTTTTTTGCAGGGGGGTATTATTGGTGTCACTTACTTTTGGTAATTTATTGATTTGAAAGTGTTCAGAGGCAAATATATCCATGGTTAGCTAACACTGTTGTACCTGCATCTCATGTTGTGTTCCCAGCTGTGGTTTATTGTATGAGGCAGCTTTCTGGATAGCCCTGGGGAACTGCCAGGAATCTGGCTACAGAACCAGAGGTTGAGAGTTCAATTTCCTACAGTGCCTCCATGAGGAGATGGACTCAATGATCTGTAGGGCCCCTTCCAGATCTGCAGTCCAAAGTTATTATTTACCCCAGACTGCCTTTTTCTGACACTGCACAGTAAGCTGCTTCTGGACAGCTGATAATAAGTTATGGAATAAACATCTTTCCCTGGTGGACCGCATCTTTCTCCTCTTGGTATCTGAAGATAGTTACTTTTAGCTATTTGGGTTCATGGTCAATGTACAACTTCAAAACCGTATCTATTCTGAGCAGCGGCTACTCAAATCCCTTTGTCATCATCACAGCCATGTGGTCTGAAGAATTCTAGCAGCTGTAGTATGGAAGAGTAAGAAACATGGATTGATCAGCCCAATTTCACTACCAGTCTCTTCTCACAGTGCCTAGCACTTTGTATGCTAAAAATCACTCCAGAAGCATTTTAAGAGAAAAAAGAAATGGTACCTTTACTTACAGTTGTGATCCCTAGTTACAGTCCAAAGGAAAATAGGAAAAATGGAGCCTCTACACAGTAAAGGGGCATCCTTTATGCTTGTTATATGTTTGTAGACCAAGGGTGTAGAGAAAAACAAAACAACAGGAAAAGAAACACACAACTAGGAAGAGAGGAGGGGCAAGCCAGACATGGGAAAAGGATCCACTAACCCTAAAATCCTAAGTCCTAAAACCTTTCCTCCCACTAACACCCAGTGCTACAAATCATGCATTATTGATATCATCTCAGTACATTATACATCTCCTACTCCACTAACTCATGAGGGCAAAACATCAGTTTTTTACTTTTTAAAGAGACTTCTATTGCTGTTCATGGCACTGCCATTAAACCTATGCTCTAGGTTAGTGATGGTGAACCTTTTAGAGACCTAGTGCCCAAACCACGATTCAAAGCTCACTAATTTTTTGCAAAGTGCCAATACAGCAATTTAACCTAAATACAGGTGGCGGTGAAGGGGCGATGTTGGTTGCCCACAGAATGGAAGCTCTGAGCAGATGTAGTGCTGGGCGAGGCCACTTTGCTCCCTGTCTAGCTAGCACCACATTTGTGCAGCCTAGGGGCTGCCCAGCAGGGTCCAAAACTATCATAATGAGAGGCCTCTTTTGTGATCTAGCCGTCTTCCCTCCTTCCCTCCCAATTGAGAGAACGAGAGTAGCTGGTTGTATAAGGGCCAGATGGGAATTTTTGGCTGCTACTCAATTTGGACTGGAGTGGCAGTGTGTTTATGCCCATTCTGATCTCTTTAAGGCTACAGAGAGGTTTATAACTGGTCATAATTGGTGCGTAGTGCAAAAGGAAAATTTAAGTCAGGTGAAATTTGTTGAATAATATACCCTAGTGAGCCAGTAGCCCTCAATATGAATTAGGAAATGAATTAGGAAATTAGGAACATTAGGTGTGAGGTATAAATAGGTTCAAAGATTAGGATTGAGGACTGCCCAGACTGCAGGTTTTGGGAGGGCGCTGAACAGGTGGGCAGCACCCTTCTAATAATATTAGGAATCATTAACTGACCCACTTGCACTACATTCAGGCCCCCTAGTTTAAGGGATATTTAACAGTTGAATTGAGTGAATTTCATATCAATAAATTTTAATCCCACAAACGTGTTTTGCCTCTTTATTTCCAGGCTGGGAGGGCAAAGGGCTCCAAGTGACAACTTTGGCACCCATGCCATAGGTTTGCCAACACTGCTCTAGGCCTTTCCCTTTGAACATTTCTATGGAAAAGGCTTTCTTCTCCCCTGCCTCCATGTTTCTACTACATATTTCTGTCAAATATTATCACAAAATTTTTCAACTCCTGATTTTTTCCCTTGCATTTTTGAATTTTCCCTAGCCATTTCAACTTTTAAAATTCAAGTCAACCGCATTAGATTTTCTCACCTCGTTTCAGTTCCAATGAGAATGGTAGAATTTTGTCTTGATGTGCTTGCATTTCTGAAACAATGTGGCAATAGGTTGCAATGCTAATACCATGTATATTATGCAATTGTATAGAGCACAGAGAGACACAATTAGCATATCTATTGCATCACCACCATGTGTGAGAGACATACTGTAGCCTTATGTTGGCTAAAGGAAGACTAGTAATCTTAAGATTTTAAAGCACTGTCTTTGACATTTCCTACACTTGTTGAACTGTTTTTAAGCCAGTCATCCACAACATAAAGTGCCAGAACTGTTTTCCAGAAAAGCAATGAGTCCCCCGTCAGCAGAGCAGTTTTGGAACTGTAGCCAATCCATTATGACCCTGTACTCCAGTGCATAAGAAAAAACAATTCAACATTTATTTTCAAAACATGAATGATGATTATGCATCTCTGTTAGTAGCCTCTATAATCTGTCCCTCCCCACCAATTCATCTGACATTCATATTTCATTTTGATGTCTGACTGGTTGGTGGAACAACAATGTCAGTGGAGGTCTCTTTGATTTAGTGGTTCACAGATCTTTTTTAAAAAAGTTACTTCTACCTCTAACTCTACTACTCATGAAGAACCAACCTACAAATCACTTGTCAACAATTTTGATCTACCTAGTTTCAGGTGGTTTCTCCTCTGTCTATTATTTCTGCCAAGAGATCCGTGAAAATTAAATACAGACCTCATCAATGCTTGACTGACCTGGTGCTCCATCATAACAGCAATGTAATAGCAATAAATCATTTCAACTTTAATCTATTGTTATTGATGAATGTACAATTATTTGTCATCTAATATGCTGAAAATGATGACCAAAGAAATAGATCAACCCCCCCACCCCCCAGCTTCCAAGTACGGCATTGATGGATTGTATCCCTAAGCTGTTATTACACTTATAATGTACTCTTCTGTTATGACAGCACAGCTAGTTTTTTAATCATTCCATAGTAATCAACTTAAGACAACATAGCAAGACTCATAACTCATGTTCTTTTCATTTTTGGCAGTGATGGGAAATGAAAATATTTTTATTCTTTTGGAATAATTCTTACCTGACTAGGCTAGAGATTATTTTAAAATTCTAAATAAATGGCTGTTTATTGAGCTGGAACTGAAAAGCAACATATTAAAATGTCTGTTTCTAAAGGGATAAAATGTAAGTCTTGATTGAAGTTAAGGTTTTTGGGGAAAACAAATAAACAAAACTTTCTTCCTTTCTGAACAGTCATTGTTAACAAGAACACAGCCTAATGTCCATTTTGTTTCACTTTGTTTTATTCCAGTAACTATTAGAAGTAGCCAGAGAAATATTGCATCATGCAGTAACACAGAAATGCACCTTTATTTATAAAACAGAGCCTGTTTGCCATTTCAATGACTTGGCAAATAAAGATGTGCACTTTTTAAACTTCATTTTATTTTACTTAAGGGTATAATATATGCTTCATCCAGGCAATACAGGAAGCAAAACATAAACACACTTAAAAAAGAGTGCAATGATGCAATGGGTTGGATCCAGACCAGTCCTTCCATAAACTGAACAACTCCTTCCAGTTCCAGATGGAACTGGGATCTGATGAAGACTCCCCTGAGGTAGCTGCATGGGAAGCAATGCTACCCTTCCCATTGCACTGAGGGCACCACCTCCCACTTTGCACAGAAGGCTTGGCCAAGCTTCTGGCACAGTGCTGGAAGTGGCCCTACCCTCTGCAAGGAAAAAAGGAAATCAGAAACATTACTGCCTGGCTATTTCCCTCCAAAGTCAATGGAAGTTCACTCAACGTAATGGGATCCAGCCTAATGAAAGGAGTCTATAATAGACTGCAGTCTCCAGCAGTTCGCAGGGGGGAGGGAGCAAGATGGTGACAAAACAACAGCCTGCCTCAGAGCCGCTCTTCAATTAATGTATTTTTTCCCCTGTTGAAGTTCCAGTTTTTCAGAGAGTTCTACTGCTGCTATGTGGGAGTTTTATAATAGCCATCTAATCATGTTTGTCTAGCTCTCTTGGAGAGGGAGGTACGGAAATGAAACATGAGTTCACACATCTCATAATAATTCTCTGACAGCCCAATTTTGGCTCAATTTTTAGTCAAAAGTACATCAGAACAACCCGATGGCTCAGCTTCTACTGAGCGGCCAGTCCTGCTGGTCTAGTATTATGAGACTGAGCAGTCTGTACAAGGGTTTGCTGTGGGCGAACAGAGGACAGATTTCCTTCACAGGACAACAGGAACGCTTGGGTAAAAGAGACAGCCCCGATTTACTCAGTTTTCTGCTCAGGAGAAGCTCAACAAGACACTGGACACTACCTTCAAGAAGGTTTACTGCCATGGAAGTGGATACTGGATTTTAGCCTGAATCGTCTAGCAGTGCTATCAATGGCATGTCCCTTCAGAGGCTAGATCCTTTCAGTTCATCAGTGTGCATCAGATCACATCCTTAATTACCAAAACTGTTCAAAAGTAGCAGTAGTCACTCTTTTGACACTCCCATTAATAAAGATAATATAAGACCGGCAAAGTAAGGGGATATTAGAGGACCCGGTAAAGCCTGTCAAATTTGATGGTTGACGAAAGACAAAACTTTCTGTTTCTCTCATTTCAAGACAAAAGACAAAACTTTCTGATTCTCTCCTTATGTCCTTCTGGCTTCTCTATCCACTACAGGACTAGACGCCTGAAAAGAAGCAATGATTTGTGAGAGAAAAGAGGCCTCTATCTGCCTTTGTCTGTCTGGTATCTGCTCTTATTTACAGTTTTTCCTTACTTGCAATGTTGGGAAATGGCTTTTGATGATGGTAATGATGATAGTCATTCTCATCCTGCCTTTACATATCCAAATTTTTGCAAGTCAGACCCTGTGTAGAGGAGGTAGATTCTGAGGTCTGTTTTGTTCATTTCCCTCATTCATCTGTTCCATCCTAAGAAAGGTAAATAGGTGAGTACCCAGGCCAAGGCTACCATGGAAGAGAATAAAGCAACTTTCTCAGGTAGCAACTCTGAAGGGATCCCTCAAGCTGTTTCTCCTGAGGCCCACTTAGTAAACATTCTTTACTACTGAGGACAGAGCTCTGTACATCGCCTGGCCTGATGTAGCTTCCTTAAACTAGACCACTCCCTTGGGTATGATGGAGAATGTCATCCACTCACTGGCATTCAGTTTCCAACTGAGTTGATCTTTAAGTGTAGAATTGGCAGTGAGGGCCACCTGGATGTCTATACAATAGTTCATATAGTTCTCAGTTTGTACCTTCAAGCATAGTTCTAATTCAGCATGAGTTGAGTGAATATGAATCATGAATCCATGGAAATTATCAGTCAATCTATCAATCAGCCTTTATTGGCATACAGAAAGAGTAAACATCACAGTGTCAGTACAGATTTAAAAGGTAATTACAAAACTAATGCAAATTAAAAATAATTGCATTACAAAAGTAACAGCTCAGTGCATCTCTGCTTACAGGTCCTGACCAACTGGGCTAAAAAAGTTGCCACATTTTCTACCACAATAGACTCTCTTGAAGACATAAGAAACCTCAAATTGTCAGTGTCTTAATCCATGGAAATTATGTGGATAGTTACACATACATTTCTGTTTTGCTTTTTTTCATTTAAAATCACTCAAATGCTTTTCTAGGGAAATTAAAGAACCTATTTATTAGTTATTTTATTCCCTCTGTTTTTGCAGCTTTCCTGAGTTACTGTGGAAATTAGTGCCCTCCCCAATCCCATTTATCAGAGGGGAAAGGAGGTGGAAATTCCTGAAGAATTTCCCAGTTTGGCTGTTTAAGGTGAGCTATCCCTGACTATGGTCTATTCCATTTTATTAGAATAAATTCAGGAGAGTATGGTCAAACGTATTTCTCCACTGGCAGCATAGATATTTTGAGCAGATATGGTTTTCCCTTCTTGCAATGCTCATCATCTCCCCAGATCTGTTCCAAAAAATTTGGGGCAGTGGAGAGAAATAATGCCATTTGGACAAGCTTGTCATAAGCTGAGGTTAAATGTAAAGAAGAATTTTCTTTTGTTTGTGAAGGCCTAGTATTTCCCAACTTCCAAGTGTTACAACTACAGCTGCTTGTTCAATAGTTCAGATGAAGCTAGCTACTAATATTAGTGCTTGTATTTCTTACTCTTCTGTGTGATTGATAAATCACATAGGATTAGGAATTAGTTATTTTTGAAATACTACTGCCCATTATTTCTACCACAAATAGGAGGTGTCACTAAAAATAAAGGATTTCTAATATAAGCAAAATAAAGTTCATCCATTATAGGCAATGTTATTATTTTTTCCTATGTGTTAGTGGGGTGGCCATCGCTGCATTGCCAAAAAGAACAAAAATAAGGACTTTTTTTCACTGCAAAGGAGGATATATTTGCATTAACCTTCCACAAGTTAATGTCACCTGTTCTATGCAACTGTGATTATGAGCAGATATCATTATAGTTAGTAAACTATGTCTGTAACACCTTCATGCATAAGACTGTGAGCAGATGACCTCAGTAGGCCCCAGTACGGGACAGAATCAAATTAATAAGTAAGACACCATGTTTAATTACTCTGAAATGTCCCTTTTATATGTCCCTATATTGCATTTTCAACAGCTAATTGAATGTGGATTTACACAGAATATAAAGAGTATTGATTTCATATGTAATATTTTAATTTCATTAAAACTAATTTATTATACATTAAGATATAATAAACCCCCATCACTACCTACTGGAATTAATTGTTAATTGATAAGAGTCATTTTTTAAATCTACCAAATTGTATTTATTTTTGTAAATTATATTCATTGCTTGATAGAGTTATAGACATAGACATGGGTATGCATATAGATGTACTGTAGACAGAGGTATACGTAGATGAATCCCTCTTTACCCGCTGCCAGTCACCATCTACAACTAGTCCAAAAGAAACGGGGAGTAGAGCTTTGTTCTTGACTACTGGGAGCTAGGCTAGCAGTAGAGTACGACGCCTGTACAAAGGCAAATGGTTCCTTTTGGTAAGGAAGGAGCGGGCAGTTCCTTTTCTTGTCCTGCTATGGGCATGGTGACAATGAGGAGAAAGAGAATGTGGAAGCGGAGAAGGAGACATGAAGAAGAAAAGAAGATGAAGGAATGCATTTAAAGGGGGAAGAAATGCCCTCTACTGCTGTGCTGCCTGGTGCGAATTGTGTGCAACATCTGTCCCCGAAACATAGCAGAGGTCCCAATGCAAGGCTGTATTTTTTAATGCCACACTGATACTTGCTCCTTGTGGTAGTGCTTACAGGCAAGCTTTTGAACATATATTTAAACTGGCCATTCTTTATCTTGGGCTTTCGAATTATACTACACTAGAAACCCAACCAGCCCCAGCCATCTGGACCACGGGTCAGATGTACAGTATAGGTGCTGTCATCTGACAGGACTGAAGGCATTTTTAATTTGAGGCTTAGAGACTGCACAGTTACCAATCCTGGGTGCCATTATTATAACTCTGTGTCAGCATACATTCCTGGAAACAAGTCAGTGTGACCATATTGTTCTGAGTCTACATGTGTACAACTGTGCAGAACATTGATGTTCACAAGATGCAGTGTGGATTAAAATGAGAAGGATGTCAAATTGCCAGCTGTTATTAACAGATCTGTAAAATGTTAGTCATGAAACAGGATTTGCTTACATATGAAAATAAACTTTGTTTTCTGGAATGTGCTATAATAAGATCCCAGAAAAAAGCAAGAGAAATCTGCCTGTGGATCTTTAGCTAATGTCAGTGTGTCACTATCCCTTAAATAATTATGATGATGATGATGATAGATAGATAGATAGATAGATAGATAGATAGATAGATAGATAGAT
>JAHTLZ010003547.1:16667021-16717288 GCA_023846285.1 Phrynocephalus versicolor
TGTGTTACTCTAGCTCTTTAAGTACAGTTAAGCTTAGGGAAGGCTTCTTATTCTCTTCATTGTTTTAACTTACACTTATTACTGGATATTATGTTATCTTTATGCTGCTGATTTTGTTTGTAAACTACCCAGAGTAGTGTCATAGCCACTAGATGGTCACAGCAGAAAATAAATAAATAAATAAATAAATAAATAAATAAATAAATAAATTCCTGCACTTTACATGTGCCCCAAGGCACCACCTTCAGTGATAAGTGAAGCTTATTTCCAGGGAAATATAGACAGGATTCCAGTTGTTTAGCAGTGCAGATGTGTTTACAAACAAATGCTACTGTGTTCCTACTCTTTAAGCATTGGCTTGGATTGTTCATTAGTTACATTCTTGACCTGTCTTTTTCCTCAAATAAAGGCCTGAATCCTATTGCTTACTGTAGCAAATTACTCTAGGTGCAATGAATTACTGTAGATTTAGTGAGTCAGTTCCTCCATGGGCTTATTCTAAATGTGACTTAATTTAGCATAGCAAGTCATTACTAGAGTAGGCCCATTTGAATCAATGGGATTTATGGAGTTCACTCACCACAACCCCACTGATTCTAAAATTATTAGCATAACCTAGTTACTGCCAAATTCTGGTACTCCCTCCCACAGGAGACTAGACTGACCCCGTCTTTGCTGTCCACAAATAGGTGAAGACCTTTCTCTTCAGACAATCTTTTCCTAAGCAAATGGCTGCCAAGTGGTGGGTTGTTTTTTAAATGGATTGTTGCACTTAACTACATTGAATGTATCTGGAAGCTGAGTCATGGCTACTGGACTTCTTTTTGAGAGATAGAAATGTTTCGCTGCTCATCCAAACAGCTTCATCAGTCTGAATGCAGCTAGTGCAAGTCCTCCATCTTATTGTCAGTCAGCTTTGACCTCTTGTCACCCTGATCTGCATTAGGCTCATAAGATGAACAATGGCCTGAAAAGGCTCATTAGGGAGACAATAGTATCCATAGCCTTAAGGTGAACAATGGTTTAAGGTGCTGATAGACTATGCCTGAGGCCACCATCTCTGTCCTTCAAATGGGGGTGTACTGCTGATTCTGGTCCTGAGCAGTGCTCCATCCCAGAAGAACAAGAGATCAGTCTGAGACCCAGACCCGACAGAAGAACCTGGTCATTCCATACATGGCTGGAGTGTTGGAGAAGCTTAAAAGGATTTTTGGCAAACACCACATCCCTGTTTATTTCAAACCCACAAACACACTAAGGCAGAGACTTGTCCACCCAAAAGATCCGATAACAAAACATAAAAGGAGCAATATAGTATATGTGGTCCAATGCAGTGAGGAGTGTTCAGACCTCTACATTGGAAAAACTAAACACCCATTAAACAGAAGGATGGCCCACCATAGGAGGGGTAATGGCTCAGGACCAGAATCAGCAGTACACCTCCATTTGAAGGACAAAGGGTAAGGGCAGCCATTCATGTGAACATTGAAACGCCCTCCCTCAACAGAGGTGGTGGCCTCAGGCATAGTCTATCTGCTCCTTATCAGGGTGTATTCTCCAAAGTACACAGAAAAGCCTTCACCACCAAGGCCATAGCTAATGACCCCTTCTTGATACGTTTTAGCACCTTAGGCCATTGTTCACCTTAAGGCTATGGATACTATTGTCTCCCTAACGAGCCTGTTCAGGCCATTGTTCATCTTATGAGCCTAATTCAGATCAGGGTGACAAGAGGTCAAAGCTGACTGACTATAAGATGGAGGACTTGCACTAGCTGCATTCAGACTGATGAAGCTGTTTGGATGAGCAGCAAAATGTTTCTGTCTCTAAAAAAGAAGTCTAGTAGCCATGACTCAAATTCCAGATAAACTCACCTGGATGACTGAGAATCTTCACAGACACATTGAAAGTGTTTTGGTGTCGCTTATGTTTTTTTTGGTTTTGTATTCATTGATCCTTTTATTTTTACTATCTTAAGAGCTGTCTTTTAATTGTTGTAAACTGCTATGGGTACTTTTTAAGGGAAAGGGTGGGTTAAAATATTTTAAACAAATAAATGATTTACTATGCTAAGCATGTTAAGCTATAGGATATTGGTAATTGTATTTGTTTTTCCATGAACATATATTTATTTTTCAGTAAAGTACATACAGTATTTCTGGAGATGGTTTGTGAGGAGTGATGGCAATAGAAGACACACCCAGCTATCTGGAAGTAAACTATGTTGGATGAAGTTGGATTTACTTATTAATAAATGAGTATAGAAATGCACTTTTGACTTTCTTAATCATTGACACTGAATATGTTATATAAATGGATGTATTAATGCAGTATGACTCCAACCCCCATTATTTTAAAGTACTTCCAATTAATTAAGTCTGTACTACTATATCCCTTTATCTGGGAGTAAGCCCTGCTCAGCTAAGATGAACTTACTTCTCAGTAAGTTTTTCTGGAAAAACCTTTCTCTTCAGGCATACTTTCCCTGAATAATGGACTACTGTACCTAGAGATGGGCACGACTCAGCGAAATTTTCGTTTCTGTTTTCATTTTTTCATTTTCGTTAGGTAACGAAAAATTTTTGCCGTGTTTTTCGTTTTCGTTGTGGCAAACACATTGAACTGAAAAGAATGCTAACGAAACAGAAATTTTTCGTTTTTGTTTTCATTTTTTCATTTTCGTTAGGCAATGAAACGAAAACAAAAAATTGCGAAAAACCCAACGAAAATGAAAACAAACCAAAACGGACCCCTAAACAACCAAACGAAAAACGAAAAACAATTTTTTGAGTTGTGCCCATCTCTAACTGTACCTATTATGTGTCTTTTATATGAAACTATATGATCACAGACTTTGTGTTTATAACCACTTATAAACTTGTGTGATTGCATTGACACTATGTTTTCAATGTCACTTTCCATCACTCATAACTTTTACATGGAATGTTACTCTCTTTTTAACTGCTCGCATTCTCTTGTAGCTTAAACATTGTCTTTTAATACTGTAAGATGTCCCTCAAAACTTGAACATATCTTAATTGTACTGGACTGTATATTTATCCTTCATTACTGTAAGACACCTTGGATCCTTTTCCAAGGAGAAATGCGGGGTACATATACTCTAAAATCAAATCAAATAATAAATAAATAATACATGTGTAACAAAATTGTGATCTAATTCATCCATAAGGATACAATTGGACAAGTGAGAGAATCTCACTCCTTTTAGTCACCCAGATACAAACACAAGAGTTGCTAAGCATACACAGATCAACACATCTTCTTCTCTCAAACAGAAGGAATACTATTAGAGATGGGCATGAAACGTCAAAATGTTGTTTTGTTTCATTATTAATTTTTAATTGTTTTTGTTTCATTTTAAATGAAACAATTGTTTTTTTAAAAAAAAATTCATTTCATTTTTGCTTGTTTCAGGGTTTTAATTTTTTTATATTTTTTTAAACTCACGCCGACCAGCTGGCCCGGGACCAGATTGGCGCATTTTTAATTTCTTTTATGTTTGTTTTATTTTTCACTCATGCTGACCAGCTGGCCCATGGGCTGGGTCAGCATTTTTTTTATTTTGGGGGTTTTAAAATTATTTTTTACTCATGCACAGGCCGGGTTTGCATGGTTTTTAAAATTATTATTATTATTTATTTTTACTCACACCAACCAGCTGGCCCGCAAGCCAGGTCGGCACGTTTTTTAAAATTATTTATTTATTTTTACTCTCACCAATCAGCTGGCCCATGGGCTGGGTCGGCACATTATTTATTTATTTATTTATTAATAACTCATGCTGACCAGCTGGTCTGTGGGCTGGGTTGGCACCTTTTTTTATCCCCCCACCAGATTGTGCCTGTCCAGCTGGGGGAAAGGGCAAGCTTTTTAAACTTTTTCCCTGCCAAAGCCCTGTGCTACAGCTGATTGGTGGTGGCTTCAGTGGGGGTGGGGAGCCTGTGGTTTCCCCTGTTTGATGGGGGAACCACTGGATTTTTCCCATAGGAATACATTGCTTCAATGCATTCCTATGGGAAAACAAAAAATGAAGTGAATGAAACAGAAATTTCCATTTTATTTTGTTTCATTTTCTTTGATGGGTCTGTTTAGTTCTGTAACGAAACAAATAATGAATAACAAAATGAATTAAAAATTTGTTTTGTGTCCATCTCTAAGTACAAACATAATGGAGAAAGGGGACTGAGCTCCCGTGATTCTTACCCATCACTACTGACTATGCAATCAGTCTTGCACGATTAGGAAGGAGTGAGGGTGGAAAGACATTTGCTACCTAGGAAGATAGCAGCTGTTGTACAGAAAGGGATGGCTAGTGCCCAGTAGAGGAATCCACAACCAGCTAAGACACACACCTGGAGGAACGCCATCTCCCCAATGTGAGTGGCAATGATGAGGAAACAAACCCTTCAGCCTGCCAGTCCTGAGTGACTTACACACAGAGAAACTTCCCATACGTACGTTAAATAAGACACATGGAACTCAGATGTTCCTCCTCTGCTTTTCTCCTAAAGGCAAATTGTTTTTTGAGGAAGGGGAGAGGAAGTCCACCTGCAACCTTTGTTTCTCACACACTGCTGCCTTCATCAGAGGGATGAGGCCAGGACTAGCAGCCTAGGATTCTTCTACCCTGCATTCACCATGGAGACGTACAAATTTCCCTGATTTGTTTACTGTTTCAATATTTGTCTAAATCTAGTGCCCATGTCTAATCTGTTCTCTGATCGTTAGGTAGCCATTCCAAACTATGTTGAACATGTACGTTTGCTGGTATAGTGTTCAAAGCTGGAACAAATTTTCCAAGGTCATTTTCCCCCTAGACTTTATCATGGGGAATCCTTGTTTTTATAGCTGATTTTAAGGGAGGGGAAAATTTATGTGAGTTTATTGGTTGATAATGACACTATTAAATGAAGTATACAAATCCCATAAGCTGCTGTTTGCAGGTCTGAAAGGTAAATTTACCATCCAAACTTTAACTTCTGTTCTGTCAAATTCGAAGTGTACATGTTTAGTCAAAATGACATCAGACAGGATGCAGTGACATTTACTTCAAAGTTTCTAAAGATTAAAACTTTGCAGTTCTCCTGTCCTGGTGACCTAAAACAGATAAGCACTAAATAACCTATTAAGGATGTTTTCAATATGCCTTGATACACAGCCTTGATCTACTTAAAATTCCTTCTGTACCAAACTGTGAAAATTTTAAATTAATGATATTTTTGATTGCAAGTCTCTAATCAACAGAACAATATAATTATCTTTCAAAGCTTGTATATTATGAAATTTAAAATACATTTACAGCCTATTCCTCAAAGTATTTCCTCCAGTACAACCCCCTATACTTAATGAACCTGGCACAGGCTGAGAGGGTGGGCTATTACAAATTAAGTGCAGCCTAAATTGTCTCAATAGAGGAGTTATCCAATATAAACAACGAATTACACAAACAGATGTAACACACAGTTAAACATTTCACATGAATATGTATTCATTCTCACCTCCTTGCAGATAATATGGATATCCAGTCTGATGTAGTGGATTGGGTGATGGACTAGGACTCTGGAGACCAGGGTTTGAATCCCCATATGGCTATGGAAACTCATTGGGGGAATTGAAATGCTAAAACTATTCCTTAAATATCTCAATGGCCTTGAAACCCCTGTTAAGCCAGTTCCAACTTGGTGGCACATAACTCCTTCAAGGTGCAAACAGATTCAAAATTTCCCAACTTACAACTTTATCATAAGCACAGGGAAACTTGCACTTTTCCTTGAGGAGCCACTTTCTTCCTGAGATTATAAACTTGAAATTGTTTTACTGACTATGAAGATTCTCAGTCATCCAGGTGAGTTTATCTAGAAGTTGAGCTATGGCTGTCCAGTTGCCATGACTCAACTTCCAAATCTGCATCACAGTTTTTAACCCATTTTTGGTTGTGTGAATAACTGTGTCATATTCTGGTGGAGCATTCCCTCAGCTTATGTCTTGGTGTTACATTGTGTTTGTGACAGTGTGGAATTTCCCAACTGGGAAATCTTGCCTGCTGTCAAAACTGTTTTCCTTCTTAAACAAAAAATATTTTAAATAAACTATTCAATAAACTTTTCAAGTGCTGTATTCCATAAATGTATGCTAGTGTATTTCTGCCCGAAACACTGATGAAACACTATGCCACTTAGAATAAAACTTTTTTAAAAGGACTAGACAAGATAGTTGTTGATAAGGACAAAATGCCAACAGAGCCAGGGCAGACCCAGGGGCAGATCAAAGTGCCAAGCCAGGGACTTATTTAAGTCCATTTAAAGAATGGTGTATCCCACTGTACTGAATCAACCTGTTTGAACTGAACCTGTCCTACAAGAATGGGGACTGCAACATATGGAACATGTGACATGTATCAATACAATGATGCCCTGATACAACTTCCAGGTCATTTGGGCAATGTAGTTGCACTGTAACCCAGCAACTAATAAGGATGCTCCACTCAGTTTTAATGGAATATGTGTGCTAAACAAGAAACTCTTGGGAAAGCTGAAGATTCCACAGAGGATCATTCTTTCCTGGGAATCCTGAGAAATGCAGCTCCCAGAAGATTGTGCCAGGGTTTAGAGGATTTATGGCCAGATTAGGGGTTTGGAGGTTATGGCCAGGGTTTGGAGGATTTATGGCCAGATAAGGGCTAAACACCTTCTTTCCTTAAATCCCATGGTTCTGATTGACTAAGCCAGCACACCACTGATCAGGGCTTAGAGAATCCATCTCCCAAACCTCCAGGGCTGGCGCGTCCATTAAGGCAAACTAGGCAGTTGCCTAGGGTGCCAAAATGGAGAGGGGGCGCTGGCCAGCCTGCTGCCCCCTGCCGCTGCCCCCGCCGTTGGCCCCCACCGTCCGTTCCCCCACCACCCGCCGCCCCCGTCTGCCGCCCCCTGTGCCCATTACCACCCCCCGTGCCCGTCACTGTCCCCTGCCATCTGCCGCCCCGCTGCTGCCTCGCCCCATCACCACCCCTGCCCTGCCCCATGCCACCGCCCACCGCCCACCCCTCGCCTAGGGTGCAAAAAACCTAGCGCCAGCCCTGCAAACCTCTTGCTAAACAGTATTTTTTCTGTAGGAGTATCAGGCCTGATGTACAAATAGGACAGAAGACATTGATGAAACTATATGAGAGCCCTGTACATTCATATTTCTAGGTAACTCTCTCTGTATACCTCAGGCAGCATGGCCCTGCCCTGACCATCTTGTAAGCATAAATTTACCTGGCTCTAGAATGTATCAGCATTCTCTGTTGCTGTTCGTTCATGTCAAGGTAAACCTGGGAATCAGGATGAAAGATCAGGGAGGAATTCTCAAAGATGTAGTCTTTCCATACTTTTCCACAATGTTTTGAAATAAAATGTGCAGATATATTGTTGAATTGTCTAAAACTGAGAATGCTTAGATCAGAGCTTCCCAACCCTGGGGCCCCAGGTGTTCTTGGACTGAAGCTTCCCAAAGCCTTCACCAGTAGCTGTGCTGGCCAAGATTTCTGAGCCTTATAATTCAATGGCATCTGGAAATCCAAGGTTGGGAACACTTGACAAACCAGTGAGAAGATAAAATTATGTACAACTCAGTTAGGAACTTCTTACAGATTACTTCATTATTTAGGATATCAATACTGCACCTTATTTTCATTGCAAGCAAGGCATCATTAACAGGGTGTGTAGGAAGTCTCCCATTCAGATGCTCACCCAAAACTGGCTCTGCTTAGCTTCAGAAGATGGCAGGTAATTCACATGAACCACTTTGTAACAAAGGGGAGTGTGGGGGGTTCCATACCCCAATAGGCTCTGAACCCCAAAATAACCTGGCAGCACTGAGGCAGCCTAAGCTCTGGACAAACATGTCCAGAAAGCAGCAGGGAACCCAGTGTGGTTAAGCTGACCTGGAGCTGGCAGAGCTAGGGCCCAACAGGCATAGCTCAGGAGGCCAGGGGAAACAATGGCAATCCCAGATATCAGGCAATCGGGCACATCTGGTCTGTGACCAGCCCAAAGCTCCTTCCTCTCTCCCTTATCAATGAATACTCACTAACCAGCATTTCCTCCTAGATAAGGGTGCATACATGAGGACCCTCACTCCCCCCACCAATGAAATTCATATATGACCAAAGACCATCCTTCTTCTGTCTTCCTCTGTTTTCCTCTGTCCTATTGTCAATGCTTCTCTCCACCCCTTGTGCACTTGTTTACTGTTACCAATAAAGAGCCTTGGGTCCCAGGCACGGCACAGAGGCACTCTCACACAGAGACACCCATGCACAGAGAGATGCAGCCTGGGACCAGGAGATGATTGTACCTCAAATTCTATGTATGAGTAATTAATAACACCACAGGGGAGCAATCATGTTCATACAGCAAAACATCTGTATTCTTTCCTAAATGTATGAGGTCCTCATTTTTTTTCTGCTTCACACACTGTGGGTTCCTAATAATGTATCAGATTTTAAAAAGAGAAATACTGCTATGCATGGAAGTCTGCAAGGTTCTTACAGCTCAAGTGGTCCCTCAAGAGATCCCAGACATCTTTCCCCAAACAGTGCAAGAATCCTTCAGTGCCTCCTTGTCAACATATTTGGGTCTCAACATTTGGGTCCATCTGTCTTTAAAGATGCACTCCTGATGTGGCAAATAATCTGGACCTCTTCTTTCAACACTTCTCACCACCTCCCAACCAGACACTTCATCATGTTGCTTGTGTTGGTTTCAGGAAGCGATATATGGTTAATTAGAGGACCGGGATACCTCTTGCTTCTATCTGTGCAGATCTGTCTTCTGCAATTACTTATCCATTTCTTTGTTACTTATTTCAGGAAGTGATATTCCAGCCTTCATCTAAAAGATCCCAGGGTGATTTGCATTGCCAAAGGAAAAAATAAAGGATCATAGCTTACCCATAAAATGCTTCTATTTCCCTGTCACAAAATGGTGGACAGTGTCTCCCACCCGACCCACATGGCATTCGCCATGTCAATTAGAACTCCAGCCTTCAGTCAGAGACAGAAAACGCAAAGCCTGGGGTTGTTCTCCCATTGCTACGCACTGCTGCCTACTGTGTCCTTCCTGGAGGGGGCTTTAATTTTGCACCTGATTAAATGGTGACTAAGAATCAGAGTCGTGCTCTTGGGTGATGCACTGATTTGGCTGACTGACTGAACAGCTCCACAGGGTAGAGTACAATTTACTTGGGTGCTCTAATTAGCACTGTTAATTGGGGCACAAAATCTATGTAAAATTGGGCCCTAGTTTTTTTTTTAATCAACCATCATTCAGATAATGGCAAGCAGCCAATGAAACAGAAAAGCATTATTAATCCATTCTATACAGAGCTTGAAACATATGCTTTTTTGATTTTCTTGGAAACTTAGCTACAAACTACTAAGGTATATACTGACACGAGGCATGTACTGACATGTTCTGTTTCTTACTGCATACACTGTTACACGTACCATGTCACATTGGTGTTTTCTCTAGTGTTATACTGATGTGATTATATGTGGATAATGAAATATCCATGTACCATTTATGTTATCTTTCCAGCACTTTAGCTCTCAAGGCAACATACAGCTCTCAAGGCAAAATATAGATAAAGGGGCAATACAAGCAAAACACACCATGACAATAAAATAAATAAATTGAATTTATAATTAAATTAAATTAAATTAAATTAAACAATAATCCATAAGTTTCTTCATAAAATATCCAGTAAATTATATTTAAAGCTATTAACATCTAATAAATAATAATAATGTGTCATTAGGTCAATTATAATTTATGATTACCTTTCCCAGTGTTTTCTAGGTACAAAACACACAGAAATAATACTAACTTCTTCTGTAATATATCCAAGACCAAACAAGCTGGCTCTTCTTCTGCATGGCACAGTGGAGTATCAAACTCCTGGCCAAGTGCTCCCGCACACTGAGCAATATACACAAGCACTAGAACAATTTAATCTTCAGTATCTTTTTTAAAACATAGCAATCAGGAGCCTGGTTTGACTTTCTTAAGGAGAGAGTTCCATAGTCAAGACCTGTTTCAGTGAAGGTCCAGTCTACAAGTCCCACTGACATTTAGGTGCATTTAACGTATATCAGAAACAAGGGCAGGAAGTCATTTCCATGTAAACGAGAAGAGCAAGAAAATGATGAAACTGAAGGGAAATGGATGGATAGTTCACATATGCAGCTGCATCCTTTGGTTTATTTGTAATCAATCCATAAGATTTTCAGAAAACTGTATATGGGGGGGGGAGGTTTGTTCTGATTATTGCCAGGACCCTGCCTGCCACAGAACCTGACTCTGAGGGTTTGAATGGTGAAGAGCTGCTGGAGGAGCCTTGCAGCTCAAATCAGCAAGCAGCTGGGTCTGATGACTCAGCTGAAAACATATCTTCACCTCCTAGAAGGGCCATGAGCAGGATTCTGCATGGATGTGCTACCAGAAGAGCTAGGGAAAGAGTATTTGATGCTAGGTGGAGAATCAGGTTGGCAAGCCCTAAGTACTAGCAGAAGCCTTTCCATAAGTAAGGGTGTGTTCCCTGTTTCAGGATAAAGCTGGCAAGCTCACCTTTAGCTCTCTTTGGGAGCAACACGTCATTTGAACTTGCAACCACGTTCCTGTCTGTGACCTTGGCTCTGTTTCCTGACTTCGGACCTGCTTCCTGGACAATGGCTTGATCTGTTCCCTTGGATTTGGCATCTGGTTTCTGTGAGATATTCTGGTTTTGACTTGGACTGGTAATTGCTGGGAGTTGGATTCTGTTATTTATCTGGCACTTGATTGTTAGCAAAGGATTTGAACTTGCTTGGCTTTCTACTAAAGATCTTGGCAAAGAACTGAACCCTGTTTGTGTGTGTGCTCTCTGTGCAGGGCTTGACAACTATGAACTGGTGCAAAGTCATATAAACATTTCATATGTATAGCTTGATCTGTGATATTTGATTCACACGTTTCACCTTTGTGAATTCTGGCACTAAATGGATGGACTAGGCTAGTGGTGGTGAATCTTTTGCATTCCAGATGTTTTAGACTACAACTCCCAGAATTCTGAGCCTAGATTGCCAAAACAAAGGTCTGTGGGAGTTGTGGTCCAAAAACATCTGGAGTGCCGAAGGTTTACCGCTATTGGACTAGGGCAGTGGTGGCGAACCTTCGGCACTCCAGATGTTTTGGACCACAACTCCCACAACCCTTTGTCATTTGCAATACAGGCTTGGAATTCTGGGAGTTGTATTCCAAAACACCTGGAGTGCTGAAAGTTCGCCATCCCTGGACTAGGGTATAAAACAGTGTGGAATCCTGCAGCAAGCTGCCCCACAGCAGGGTGCTTAATTCCATGGAATTATATATTTTGCACCAGCATAAGATCACTCATTGTGGATCCTCTAAATCTCATATAAGTGAATGTTCAAAAAAACAAAAACAAAAAAAACACCAGGTACAACTAGAGAAGGGCCAGAAATCATCAGGTGGGCTAGCTGAACAGAGCACTCACCTGATGAAAAGCAACTTCAGAAGGCTCAAAATGAATGAGACCTACCTAGAACAGACCCATTAAAATAAATTGATCTTATATTACTATGTGCTTGCTAAATTCCACCCCTTTCTGTAGGTCTTCTGGAGCTAGAACAAATGTTGGTGTTGAGGTGAATTCTAGTGATTGGCGGAGGTTCCCTACTTCTCCAATTGTATATTAGAACCATTCAGATAAGATTTAAAAAAAAAACAAAAAAAAAAACAAAAAAACATGACCTACGTTCCCCAGCTGTGAGCAGTAGTTGAAAGGGAGCCATTGCAAGCAGGGGTAGATGCTTCTCCAGTTCACCATAATGAAAATCACCTGTCTTTGACTGCTGGACAGCATTTCCCCTTCTGTTTTGTATCCATCAGGCAACAGATTGAAGACAGGAAACACTGTCTTTACTGGCAGAAATCTTGTGCAGTTACACAAATGCTGTAACCTTTGGAAACTTCTCAACCTTAAGACGTTGATTAAATGTAGTAGACATTATATGTTGCACACTGAATGTTGTTGCCTTTTTTGTCAGCACTTTGCAATGTGCTAGGTTTGAATGTCTCCAGATCAAACATCTTCTGACACAAGATAATCAGGACATGGATTCACTTTAAGAGCATTCTCCCATATAGAGAGTGTTAAGGATTATGGAGTTTCTCCTCTTCAGACTCATCACCCTCCATGTGTGAGAGGTTGTCAAGACCAGCGATTGTGAGGGCAGGGCTAGAGGGCCTCCATCTATGGATTCATGCATCTGAAAAGACCACCTTCTCCCTTCAGACTTTGCCATTCAACATGAGAGTATTGGGATAGAAGAGACATGGCCAGCAGGTATGGAAGCGAATGTATGTCTAAATAAACAAACCAGCCCAGGTGGTGGGGTGGATCACCTGGCTGTAGAGCCAGTGATTAGGAGCTCAATTCACCAGCTCAGTTCAGGGGGAAAAGCCAGTCTGTGTAGCCTCGGGCAAGCTGCATAGCCCCAAAACACCACTAGAAGAAGGGAATGGTAAACCACTTCAGAGTAGACATGGGCACGACTCGGCGAAATCCTCATTTCCGTTTTCGGTTGTCGTTCTCGTTACGTAACGAGAACAGTAACGGGAAACACTCCGCTCCAGCTCGAACCCGACCCGATAAAAGACAAATTTGGTCGGGTTTGTCGTTGTCATTCATGGCATTGTGGTGATCGTGCAATGCCAAGCAGCACAGAAAAAAAGTTTTAAAAATACCCCCCCGATTCCCGGCCATAAAAGCAGGCAAAAATATGCCTGCCTCAGTGAGGGTACCTACCAGAGAGGGGTGGTTTCTGGGGGGGGGTCCCGGGCCTTCTCCCCCTCTCCTGTCCTGGGCTGCTGGTACCAGGCTGGGGGGGGGCATCCTCGTCATCTCCATTTGCCATGCGGTGGGGGGGATCCAAAATGGCGACCACAATATTTATTTTTAAATCGTGGTCCAAAAACCCACCAAAGCACCACAGAAACATTTGAAAATTAGGTATTTTAGCAGCAGTGGGTTTTTCTTGCAATAAAACGTCTCCATTGATTTTATTTTATTTTATTTTTATTTTTATTTTTTTTACACCTGTGCAATGATGGGCTGGCCATGGGATGGGACCATGCAAATTTTTGGACCCATTCCACCAATCACATGGCCAGGTTTTGACTGAGACTTCTGGATGTGCCATAGGGCATAAAAAGCCCACTAACCCTACCCCGACCCCGACCCCTAACTCCAGCACACTTCCCTTCTTAGTGCTTCAGAGGCACCCAGAGGTGCAGCCCACTAACCCTAACCCTAACCCAGAGGTGCAGCCCACTAACTCTAACCCTAACCCTAACCCTAACCTAGCCTAACCCTAACCCTATCCCTACCCCTACCCCTAACCCTATCCTGTACGCCAGTACGCTTCCCTTCTTAGTGAGTCAGAGGCACCCAGAGAGGTGCCTCCGCCACTTACCCCAACCCTAACATGTACGGGATGCGCTAATCGCTAAACGCTTCCCTTCTTAGTGGGTCAGAGGCACCCAGAGAGGTGCCTCCCAGAGCCCACTTACCCCAACCCCAACCCAAACCCCAACCCCAACCCTAAACGACAAAGACAAACGGAAATGACAATTTTTTGAAAAATTTCGCGACAAACGGAAACTACCCGAAACGGACCGGTTCCGACAAATGACAACTCGGAACGTCATTTTTTCTGGTCATCTCTAGTTCCTATCCTTCGTGATCTGGTCCTTACTGGAGCATTAGGGAGAAAGAAATAGAAGGGGTAGGTGAGGACTGGCTAAGCCTAAAGCAAAAGTGGTCCAAAAACCCACCAAAGCCTAGGGTTTTGGCAAGATGTGCTGGCTTCGGAAGGTGTATAAGCCAAATGACACCAGATATGCTCCTCAAAGGTGAAGTTACTGAATTCAGCACAACACAGTAAAGTACAGTAATTCACTGGAATTGTTGAACTGACATTTCTATGGAGATTACTGCAAGAGTGTTTTTTCATTTATTCTCATTTATTCATTGATGCTTATTCATCTCTTCCCCAGACCTGTACCCTCCACATGTGTGAGGTTATAATTCTGTTCAGCTCTCATGAACATGCCTGTTCAGTTTTGGAATGGCTGACTTAGATCTTAAAAATGACTTCTGATTAGAATGCATCCATATCATGGTGTGGATTTTCCTTCCTTCCTTCCTTTTCTTGACTTAGTGACTGGGGTCAGTGTAAAACCTCCAAACAAAGGAGGAAAGAGGCAAGGCAGTGTATGGCTGCAGCTATATAAAGAAGACTTTCATTAACCTGGATGGCCTGTTGTAATTTCAAACAACAGCAATTAATCGAGATCCCACTGATATCATCAGTGAATGGAGAGAAACTCTCTTGTATGGGAGCACTCTTGTTCTCAGAGGCTGTCAGAGCACCACAAGGGGTTTATGGTTGCCTAGTGCTCTGGAAGTAAGTAAGATGCCATTGGCTTCTCCCCTTGCAATGTGTGTTTCAGCTACTGGAGTGAATGATTTATCGTAGCAATAAAAACATTTATATAAATGACAAGAAGTTTGACTGCATAGTTAGTCAAAAAGGACAGCCAGTCATTAGCAGTCTCCTCGTGTACATCAGGCCTTACCCCAGTCCACTGTTTTGAACAATAATTCAGAGGTGAGAAATTAAACCTGCTCACTGTTTTGTTTTGTTTCGTTTTGTTTTCATAGTCTTGTACTTTTCTGTACCTGGTTGACTTCTTAAGGCTAACATCCTATCTCCCAGTCTTTTTCTCCAAATGCTTTAGAGGAAAAATTTCATCCTCCCAGGCCATTTGCAACACTAAATAAATACAGATGACAGGAGTTGTAGTCAAAGCACCTGAAGACACCAACCTGTGGTGAAGCATATTATGAATGATATCTTTGTCTCCGGATCGATGACAGATTAAGTTAAATTAGACTGACTTCTAAGCAGACCTTTACAGGACTGCAATTATCTGATTAAATGCAATAGAATTGAAGCAGAGTTGGAGGGTTTAGCTCTCTCTTGACTTGAAGTCTCATAAGTCCACACAAACTTCTGCACTCCTGTCCCTAACTTGATGGTAAAGCCATGACCTACCTGCTTTGGTTGTATGCTTATCCCATATTCAGAGAACAAACTCCAGGGGGGGGAAATAAACCACAGTTTCAGCAGAGACAAAAAGAGGAGGAGGGAAAAGGCAACATCATATCAAGGTTTGTATCCTCTGAAAAGCTGGAAAAATACTGAGACAACTAATGCTGAACCAAATACTTTTACAGTAACTATCATTCCCAAATGTTCACTGGAAGGACAGATTTTGAAGCTGAGGCTCCAGTACTTTGGCCACCTCATGAGGAGAGAGGAAAAGTCCCTGATGTTGGGAAAGATTGAAGGCAAAAGGAAAAGAGGACAGCAGAGAATAAGATGGTTGGACAGTGTCATTGATGCAACCAATATGGATTTGACCAAACTCCGGGAGGCAGTGGAAGATAGGAAGGCCTGGCGAGCTCTGGTCCATGGGGTCACGAAGAGTTGGACATGACTGAATGACTGAACAACAACAAATCATTCCACATTCTGGCAACAGCTCAATTTAATCCCCACATTACTAGAAAAAAACAGATACTCATTTAGTTCCTTTGGTGACAGGAGAGCTTTCCAAAACTCACAAATCTGATGGAAAGTACCTGAGAATTAAAATGACAATAATATAATATACCATATAATCAACTGGTAACCCAATAAACTGAATATTTTGCTCCCCAGCCAATGCCCTTGGCCAGATGATTCACATTTCGACAGGCAAGGAAGCCACAGGTAACAGCCCCTGTCTTTCTGGCAAAGCTGTATCGCCTTGCTATTAAATGTGAGTTTATTTTTAAACTGATAGATTTGTTTTCCTTTTGAGACCCTTAAAGAAGCAATGGGCACTACAGAGGAAATGAATTCATGCTTGCAGAGAAATTCTGAGAACTGTTGTCTTATGAGTCTTTCCAAAAGTGGACATTTCAGAGTGTTCTGTCTTCCATTTGACAATTGGTCCAAACTGGTGAGCTTCAGTTCCAAGGACTTGGACAGGTCACTGTTTTATGTGTTCATGACTTGATGGGCATATCATCAAGGAGTAAACCAAGAACAAACATAGCCTCATATGAGCCATCTTCCATGCAGCATAAACAATAGAAGGATGGGTGAGAATGGAATATATTAGTTCAAATGGATTTTTTTTCATCCTTAGCTACATCATAAGTAAAGGTTAATTTGCTATACACTTTTCTCATTCTGAAACACCAGTAGCAATTTGACTTTGCGAAGAAGTCAAGTGTTGAGATATCAAGACATAGCCTTTACTGGAGAAGCTGTAGTTAGTATCCTTCCATTCCAATTCTGACACTTTTTTACTTATAATTGTCTCCTCCTTAAATAGCCCCAGAAACAGACGCACGTATCCCTCTCTGACAGATGACTTTCCATGGCATTATATTTGTTTAAATTGCTTTCCTGTGCTGCGATAGTGCTGACCCCTTTATTCTTGTTCTCTATATATTTAGATTTGGTCTTGTAAATGGTGAGAAAATGAGCCTGGAATCTTTATATTTTAATTGTATCATCAAAGTCCATTGAGGATACAATAAAGTAACCAGAAGTTAAATTATCAATAAGAGTCATTTATTTTGCATTTTTTATTTTTAAAGAATACTTATGAGAATTGTGATAAATTAGCAGTGACAAACTGCGTCTTGCAGGCCAATTTTGTGTGGAGAGTTTAATTAAACATTGCAGCTGTTTATCTCTATGGTGATTACATTTTCATATGTAAATTACATGTATTAAGATCAAGATACTTATGTAAATGTCACTTGCCTTAATGTTTTGTGTTCTTGTTATTAACATCTAAGCATCAGCTTGTAATCTGCTTGTATTGCATTCCACTGGCATATACGACATGACTAAAATAAGTAGATTTGGATCTTAATAACAAACAAGTTTTGAAAGAGAACTACAGCTTACTATGTAATTGAGATGCAGAGAGATAAAAACTAAAAATAAAATGGCCCAATAGATGCGGCTGTTTATTTCAGAATATAATTGGTTAGTGCACTTCCATTTATTAGGCACTCCCCATCTGCCTGCTAACAAATGCTTAAGTCAACTAAATCATGGGTTGCCTTCAGGTTTTGAAGAAGTAAAAAACTTAAAAGGGGAGTTTGGAAAAATTACTGTTCACATTACAGATCCCCAAATCCCCCAACCAGCATTGTTATAATAATTATTGGCCATGCTGGCTGAAGTATTTGGGGAGTCATGGTTCAAAAGGTAACTTTTCCCCTGTCAGGGTTAGCTCAGGGACCATTCGGAGTATATTTCTCTCAGTGCATAGTAAAGTACTCCAGCATGATTTACAGGTTAAAGTTAATGAGAGGAGCCTGGCAGAATGGAGGGGAGGACCACTATTCCATTTCCCTTCTGCTCTTCATTTAGACAACAAAACACTTTGCCTTGGAAAAATAATAGGCATCACCTTTGTGAGGAGAGCTCAGAAGAGCAGGCAGAGGCCAGGAGTGAGCCCTCCCCTCCCTCGCCCTGAGGTGGACACAATGAATGCGTTGATGCTGGTGATGGGAGCGATAGGGGAGGAGAAAGGCAGGAAGTCTGAAGAGAGAGGAGTAAGGAAAGAATCAAGAGCAGAAAGTTTTTTTGTTTTTTTTGGGGGGGGACAGAGGCAGAGGAGTGGGGGAGGAGACTGTAGAAGGAGAGGAGCAGAAGGAGAAGACAACTGGAATGCAGGTGGACCACCTGAAGAGACAGCTGGAACAGGAATGGGTGAGGTATCCCTGCTGTGGGACAGTCTGTGCTGGAGGGACTGGTCCTGTGAGGAAACCAATCAGCCATGAACATTTTGGGATGCACTCTTGTAAACCCCACATAATCAAACACTGGAGTTAAAGACTGGATGGATTGAAACAGTAAAGGCTGAGGGCTTTATTGAGCCCATGGAGATAGGTTGTTCACAAGCCTCCTAAAAAATTGTTTTCTTCACTAATGTTTCCCGTCCTGCCTGGGTCAGTTTACATAAATTATTTAAATTGTTTCAAGCTATTATGGACACAGCCCCAAAGCTCACATCTAATTTATCACTGTCAAACAAGTATCATGTTCCAAAAAGTAAAATAAAAATGATCAGGTAACATCCAGGCAGGCCAGAGAAGACAGCAATAGCCTTGTGGAACTGTTATATTAGGTGGCATTCTAACTATAGTTAGAAAGGAGAGTTGGTACCATCCCCTTCCATCATATCTTTCTTCACATTTAGCATCAAACTAGGAGAAGAAAGGGTTATTATTCATGTGGACTCCATACAAAAACAAGAACCCAACTTGGCATACAGGATGGCCTACACAAGAACAATTCTCTCCTCTTCAAACTTAACACTGAAACGCTTAGCTAAGAGAGGGTGTGCTGATGGCTCTCCTTTGACTGTATTCCAAACATAATCTAATATAATGTCTAGGGAAAATAATAATGAGTCATACCTGCCTAAATAGTCACTGATACTTTCAGTTTTGTTGTTGGAGATTTTAGGAAAGGAGAACTGAGTGTGTAAAAGAGGTTGCCTATTCTCAACTGGTCTGGTTCAGAGTTTAGTGTTGGACCAGAATTCAACAGACCTTGGTTCAAATCTCCACTCAGACATGAAACCTACTGGGTGACCTTAGTCCAGTCAAAATTTCAGTTTATTCTACTTTCTAAGATTGTTATGAGGATAAAAAGGGAGGAGGAGAGCCCTCTCACTGGTGTGTTTGGAGGGAGGCAGGATACAAACGCCATAGTTGATTTTTCTTACCCATCCTCGCTAGCTTTAGGGTTCCTTGCCTTTATTATAGACAATGGTTAGTTGCTGGTTAATGGAACTCAATATATTTAACAGTGATTAAGTGGTGCAGAATAAGCACCATACATGTATTTCCAGATAGTGGATATGGGTTTCTAATGAACAGACAAGTAATTCCTTTGGATATTTTGGGCTACATCCAGTAAGACATTCCACCCGCAAATATTTGTTTTACTATCATGGACCCTGATGTCTGAACTAGTTCAAGAAGACAGGCATGCTCTTAGGAAACCAAGTAGGAGTGAGTGAATTAGTCTACTACCAGGCCCTCACTCTAGCCTGTCCTCATCCTTAAACCCATTGAGTTGTAGCAAGTCAGCAGGGCCAAAACATTTTGGCATCACATTCCTTTATTATTACTTTTGAGAACATTATCTGGAAGTTGAGTCATGGCTACTGGACTTCTTTTTGGAGAGATAGAAACGTTTCGCTGTTCATCCAAACAGCTTCATCGGTCCCGATGAAATTCAGACACCTGGATACCAGATTCAACACACACATATGCACACACACACACACACACAAATCCCTGAATACTCTCACATACATTAAAAATCCCCTCAAAACACACACATAAAAATATCCCTGAACACTCCCCCACCCACCAATTTATCTTAAATTTGTGATTTATCATTAAAAATGAAAGTCTCATACCTCCTTAGAATGTCTCCCCTAGTTTGGAAACCAGTGCATTTAATTATGCAAACACAACATTGTGCAAACAAACTTCTTCCTCTATGGGACATCCTCTCCTTTTCTCCTTATGCCACTTCCAAAATGGTGGTCAGAGGAGAAGAGGGAAGCCATTTTCCTAATAGAGTCTTGTGCTCATTGCAGACAGATATTATGGAATTTTAAAGCCATTTTTCATTAACATTTGCACACCTCACAAGCACTTCTTTTGAGCAGAATGTTAGAAAAGTCAGCATGCGCAAAATCTAGCCGATGACTGTCTGAAACCAAATATCCAGAAGGTGTCCATCTGTACCAGAGATGGCAAAAACAGAACTCTCAAAGCATTCCCTTTTAACAAGTGCTGCTATATTTATTTGATTCATCCCCAGCACTAAAACAACTAAGAAATAAGAGCTAGACAATAAGAGTTAGCCCATAAAGACTGAGGAGGGGAGGTGGGGGGAGGACACTCACTCCACACACAGTGGCGATCAATGACAGGAGAGAATGCTGATGTTTAATGAGGTATTTACAAATTGTTACATTGTCATAAAGGAGGTGTGATTATCTCAGTTTTTCTTGAATACAGATATACTGTACAATAATAACGTTCACCAACCAACAACGTTGCTTAAAAAGAAAGCATTTAATAAGAAAGGGTTTTCAACGGTGTTTTGCCATAAAATGCACTTTATTCTTTTCTGTTCCATCTCCTCAAAGTAATGGCCTCAAACAACAATGATGTCTTCTTGATTATTTTAGGTGAGTAGCCACTATAATTGTTAAAAGTTAATTGGAATTATTAAGATAACAAAGAATTCTGTTCATGTTATATTGCTGACATTTAATAGTGGGACCCAACAGTCTGTCTTATTCATGAGCTCTGCTCAATTGTTTTAATGGCTTGCCTCCCTTACCAAATTAAATGTTGATGGATTGTCCTCTTGGAGTGTGTGAGTTCTCTGAGACGTATTTATTATTGACCCTAAAAACTAAAGTACGAGGAAGGCCCATAAACAATTGCTTGTCTCAAGTGAGCAGTAAACAACTTTGAGTTCATTGCTTGCTCATTTGCCTCATCAGGAAGGGCTGCACTGTCAGTTTTGCCCTACCACTCTCGCTTTCAGCAATTAAAGCTAAAGAAAGAAAGAAGGCCTCACTCTTCTTTTTAAGCAGGAACAATATGGCAGCTGATTACATTCTTGCCACCAGGCAGGCTGTACAGCATAATTCTTCCTCTCCACAGCTTTCTGGCTGCCTTGAGGACTTCATTCACTCACACAGTACTCTCTGGGGTCTGAAATTTACTAGGAAGGGGTTCTCCTTTGGTTCTACCACCCTCTCTGGTTGAGGACTGCACACTTATGAACGAGGACCACGACACCCAGAATTCTCCAAGCCTGTGGGGAAGTCTGAAAGACATAGTCAAAAATAGAAATATGGCATGGAATTTCATTTCAGACACAGGAGAGGATATTCTCAATGGTTGCACCTCCATTTCAAGGGAGACTAGGCTGATGCCTTCTCTCTTGGGCCAGGGTCACACCTGGGTTTCGATCCTGATCTTCTGAAGGTCCGGCTTTTCCTCTTCTTCCCATCAAGTGATTTAAATGTGGGAGAAGAGGTCTCACGTCAAAATCTGGTTTTTCAATTTTAAAGTGCAGTTCAGCCCCCTTGGCCAGCAGGTGGCGCTAGCACTTGAAAAAAACGGAAGACTTTTCTGGGGGAATTTAATTCTGTGTCGGACTTCCTGTTACTCCGATATGGAGCCAAATTAAAAAAACAGCACCAATCGGCCCCAGGAACAGCCGGTGGGTGCTATGCAAAATAAAATAAAATAAAAAGAAACCCGGATTATCAGCGGGGTCACACAGCGTCTGCCTCCTTAAAAGCCGGATTTCAAAAGCGAGGCAAAAATTCCCAAGCCTGGAAGGTAGGTCACAGAAACCTCGGTTAAGGGAGCATTACTGGGTTTTCTTTTTCCTTTTTTTTCAAAAAGCGGGGTGGCCATGAGGACGGTATTTTTGGGCACGATTTATTTAGTAATTTAAACTCTCTTTAAAGGGACATGTGACCGAGCCCTTGGTATTCCATGGACAAGTGAAGACTTTTATTTAAGCAGGGTTTAGACAACAGGCTGGCTGCTGAAATAGTGCTGTTTTTTTAATGTTTTAGATTCAACACCTTTTGTCCACATTTGTTCTTAATTCTGTTTTTATCTGTACTTGTATTTTTCATTCTTGGTACTTTTAAGCCACCTTGAGTCCATATTCTTGGAGATAGGAAAACCCTAAATAAAATAATGAAATAATTAATTAAACAAGGTTTTAAGGCAATGTTTCCTAAGTTATGACTTAGCACGGTTTTGAAATATTGTTTGCCAAGTATTTGGGCTATTGGTCTGTATTCGGAACAGATCATCCCCTAGTTAAACTAAGTTATAACTCAGGCTGAAGAAAATGTCTCCGAAGTGTGACAGTAGTGTGTACAGGGGAAGGATAACAGCTGGATATGATGGGACCCTTGCTGGCCATGATCCTGGTCTTAGAGTCAGTGTTCTTCATGCTTCAGCTAACGGGAGACACCTGGACTCTCTTGCCATTGAACCATGCCACCATTGCTTCCTGCCAGGCCCAGCAGAAGCATAACCTCTCCAATGCCATCTGACCAGTTGGAGGAAATTGGAGCCACATGGTGAGGTTGAAACCCTACTGAGCCTCTCAAGCAGACTCCAGCCCTGACAGTAGCCCTTCTCATGCACCCCATTGGACAGGAGTCCTGTGGTCTGCCAGGAACAGCAGCTCTCTTCCGCCATGCTGTTCTTTATGTTTGACTTGTATTGTGCTATGCTCTACTGTAACCTAGAGAGGAAGGAAAAAGGGAATGAGAGTGGAAAACCCTAGAGATTGGTGGACACGCCTTTTGGGGAAGAAGGCTGCCAATGGAGTGGATAATATCACAAGCTTCATCAATCTGGCTGAGCCCTCAAGGAAGTACTTGAAGGCTGCCTTCCTCACCTGCTCCTCCATCCCATGGAAAACTTGGCACAATTTGCAAAAAGAATTGCACATAGAGATGGGCACGACTTAGTGGTATTTTCGTTTTCGTTTTTGTTTTTCGTTTTCGTTACGGAAACGAAACGAAAACGAAAATCGGCACCAACCTGGACCAAAAACGGAAACGAAACGACTAATTTCGAGCCAATTTTTGTTTTTCGTTACTGGAAAAGCACTCAATTGAGCTAAATGGGGAGAAACGAAAAATTTTTCGTTTTCGTTTTCATTTTTTCATTTTCGTTACGTAACGAAACGAAAACGAAAAATTTTGAAATTAGCCCACGAAAACGGAAACGAAACGACTCAGACCCTAGCCGAAAACGAAAATGAAAATGAAACTTTTTTTCTGAGTCGTGCCCATCTCTAATTGCACATAGTAATGTAAGCAAACAAATTCTGTTCTGTCTCTGCATACATTGCCTCTTTTAAAGAGCCAACTGCATTGTAACGTTCTGAGAAAAACAAAACATTTAGTAGCTATGTTATTGTTCAAGGATTACTTTAGTATGTTTGCATTGGTTCAGTTCTTACACAAACCCAAAGAAACATTCTCCCACATTCTTGGGTATGGTAAATGCAAGACATCTCATCCTGAAACAGGTTTTCTCCTGCTCATGGTCCTGCATTATGAGAGATATTCTATATGAATTGGTGCAGTGTGGCATATAGACTATGACTAGAACTGGGATTCAAATCTCCACTAGGCCATGGAAACAAGGGGTGCCACTGACAAGAATGTTCCTTAAATATTTCACATAACTTGAAAACCCTATTATGGTCACTATAATTTAGATGCAACTTGGCAGTACATAGCAACATGATTCTTTGGTTCTAAGCCAATTTCTTAAATTGTTGGTAAACTTTATAGTTGTGGAGAAAACAGTCTGCTTTCATATGAAATTTAACTAAAGTGAACAACTAAGTGGTGGTTTTGTTTTGGGTCATAAAAAACTGTTAACATTCACATAGAATTTAGATTGTGTTTTACAACTTCAGCTTTTCTCATCCCTTCATCTATTCAATTTCTTCCTTCTTATTAACTATTAATGATCTAGATTTTTGTAACAAACAACTTTACAGTTACTGAAAATTTACAATTAATTAATTGTTTGGGAGGAAATTATCAAAATCACATTTCCTAAAATGAGACACATACATAAAGTAGGTTACTTACAATTAGGGATGGACACCAAAGGAAAAATGACATGCCATTTCATTGTTTTGTTAACAGCGAAATAAAGCAAAACATAACAAAATGGGCACACGCTGTTTCATTTGTTACGAAAAGAACTGGTCTTTTTTCTGTTGAAATGAACTGATTTGTTTCTCTGTAAAATGTCTCCCCAGGGTCCTAGAGGTACCAAATTTGGTGTGAACCTTCCTTGGACTTTCCCATTTAAGCCATCCAAATTTGGAGTGATTTGGGGTTCAGGAGGATGAGTTATTCAACTCCAAAATGTGTGCACCTGCAGAAAACTTTTATAATGTAAAAGTACTTGAGAATACTAATCCCAGGCAGCTAGCATCATGGAAATTGCTATGGAGCTTCCTCAAGATCTCCCCTTGAAGCACCCCCAATTTGGAGAGGTTTGGGGTGCAGGGGGCCAAGTTATTCAACTCCAACTGAGGTGCCCATAGGAATCCATTTTAAAGTTGTTGGGGGTTATTTTGGTTGCAGACAGGGAGTGGTTTGCTAATTGCCTCATGGTAGCAGGGTATATAAGAGGCTGAGCTACTTTCAGTTTTGTCATCTGTGGTGGAATGAGGATGCAGACACCTCTGGCAGTGGTGTTAGTTAGCTTAACACAATTGGTTTGGCTAGCTTCTTCACTGCTGCTCTTTGCTGTTCTGATTGCTGAGAAAAGTAAAGCTGCTTTGTGTGTGTTGTGTGAGTGGACAAAGAGGGAGTGGTTGGTGTGTGTGTAGAAGAAAGAGCTTTTTTCTCTCTGTGTGTGTGTGTACTGGTCTCTCTCTGTCTCAGAGAGCAGCCAGCTTATCTGTTCTTTTTGGGAGGGTTGGGTTGAAGGATTTGGGGCAGGCTCCTACCCCCTTGAAAGTACATTCCTTCCCACCCACCCACATTATTCCCAGTCCACCACCACCTGTACCAGTTTCTCCATTCTTTTCTAACCCCGCCGCCGCCACCACCCATTTGGGTAACTGTGTTTCTCTGTGCTGAGAAAAGCACACACAGCTTTTGTTTCTTTCTAAAAGAATCTGATTCTGTCTGTTCTGTATAGATAAGTAGGTAGGTAGGTAGATAGATAGATAGATAGATAGATAGATAGATAGATAGATAGATAGATAGATAGATAGATAGATAGATAGATAGATAGATAGATAGATAGATAGAGAACATATATATCCCCCATTGAAAGTACCTTCCTTCCCATCCACACACATCACCACCCTCCTGTACCAGTGTACTAGCTCGCCCATTCTTTTCCAGTCCCCCTCCCCATTTGTGTTAATTGTGTGTTCCTCTGTACACAGGCAGCTTTTGTTCCTTTCTGAATCTGTTCTGTTCTGTCCCCAATCAACTTGTTTTCAAAAAGGTATCCATGAAGCCTCTCCCCACCCCTTCTGCAGCCCATATTCCCTCATCCCAATCACCTAGTTTGCAAAAAGATCTCCTCCACAAGCCTCTCCACTCTCCTTCTGCAGCCTGGATTCCCCCACCCCAATCACGTCATTTGCAAAAACATCCCCATGGAGCCTCCCCTCTCCCATTCTGCAGCTGGGATTCCCCCATCCCAATCTCCCAGCTTGCAAAAAGGTCTCCTGGCTGCAGAAGAGAGTTTTTTTTATTTTATTTTTTGCAAATGAGGTGGTTGGGGCGGGGGAATCCAGGCTGCAGAAGGGGTGGGGAGAGGCTCCGTAAAGGAGAGCTCTTTGGAAACCAGGTGATTAGGGTGGGGTGGAATCCGGCTACAACAAGGGAGGTGAAAGACTCTCTGGAGGAGACCTCTTTGGGGACAAGGGAGAAGGTGGTAACAGGGATGGTAGGGAGAGGCTTCTGGAGGAAGCTGGTTTGCAAATGTTAATAGATGGGGGGAATCCTGGCTGCAGCAGGGGACGGGAGTGGATCCACACAGATCCACACAGGTGATATATTGGGACCGCAGTATATGAACCATGATGTAGCAGAAGACTACTGTATTCCATTATTCCTAGCTGGAGTATTCTGGCAAACTGCTGCCTTCCTCCTTGGCCTGCTAGCTTGCCTGCATGTTATGGGATCTGAAAGACCCATGCCTTGATCTTCTTGATTTAATTCTTGCCTGCCTGCCTGCCTGCCTGATGGAGTGCAATTCTTCTGATACAGCCCCATGTTGCTAGCTGCCTGAGATCAGTATATTCACATACTTTTGCATTACAAATGTTTTTTTTTCCTGGGGGAACCCCCTTTGGAGCTGAATAACTTGGCCGCATGTACCCCCAGTCATCTCTCCTCTTCAAAAGGGGAGCTTGAGAAAGCTCCACACCAATTTTCAAGCTGCTACCTGCCTGGGATCACTATTTTCTAGCACAGAAAATTACACTTAGAAATGTTTTTTCGAGGGCACCCACTTTAAACTTAATAACTCGGTGCCCCGAACCCCCAAATCGCTCCAAATTTGGAGGGCTTAAAGGGAACAGTATACAGAAGGTACCCAACAAATTTGGTGCCTCTATGACACCAGGGCCAGTTTTATAGAGAAACAAATTGATTTGCTTCTTATTCATTTCATACATTTTAAAAAAGAAATTGTTAGTAATGAAACAAAATGAACCACGGGGGGAAACAGAAAAAAAATGAAACAAAAAACAAATTTTCCATTTTGTGTTCATCCCTACTTACAATAGAATAGTGTCAGTATTGGTAAAACTCCTTAGATAAAGAGAGCTAAAATAAAAAGTAATTAACAGCCAGTTCCATTCCATTCCATTCCATTAATCACTGGGATTATATGATTAATGGTTCACAACCAAGTTTTGATTAAAGAAACCAAATGTTGGATCCTTGGATATCATTTTTGTAATTTTTCAAAAATAAAGTAGGAAGAAAAATATTAAGTTGCGCAAGCCTGTCCAATATATAGTAGATGTTAACCTTCAGGATTGAGCTCCTGCCGTGATACCACTGTAACATTTCTTGGGATGACTGACACGGAACTTTTTTGAATTATTGTTCCAAATTGATGTTATCCTTATTTACTGAGCAAGTCAGCCCAGGTCAAAAGACATTAAGACAATCCAGAAAGCCACTTGAACAAAGCAGTGTCCACTGTTATCTACTATTGGTCCATCTCAGTTCATTCCATGCTGCCTGGCAATGTGCCTTCTGCCCCTCCAAAAAGTTTCCTATAACTTTACCTGATATTACTTCATTGAGACTCCATGGAATATATTTGAGACCACTGAGTGCAACATTCGGTTATGGTCACTTTCTCTCAATTTGGCAAAGCATCTGGCACTTCTACACCCATTCTTTCTTCTAATGTTCCTTTTGTTTTTCCAGTCTTCCTTCTAGGCTTTCCTTTTCCTCTTGTGTTCATCATAAAAATGAGCCAGCACTGAAGGATACAGCCAGGCATGGAAGCAATGCTATACAGAATGTGAATTAGGTTTAAAAGGAACATATTTACTAGGTCAAGCTCACAGATTTTGGGCTGGTAAAGGGCAAGGAAACTCCTGTTTATTTAGGGGTCAATACCACCATTTTGGATTGTTTGCTGGGATAATACTGACTTGGTAACTTTTTTTTTAATCATTACTTGTTGATGCCTCCCCCTCTCCTTCCTTCTCTCTATATGTCATTGCATTATTTGTTGGTATAAGAAGAGAAAATCCAAGTCATTGATCAAGTGATCTGGCACAGTACACACTCCTCAGGATGTCTGATTGACAACTGCCACACTTGCCATATCCAATATTTGGGATAATACTGAAGATAGTGACAGGAGCCTTGCACATGTCATGGTAAACATGCCAGGTCCCAGTGTGAGGACCTATGAAATGGACAGAAAACTGCTTTGCTTTTCCACCCAGTGAGAATTAAAAAAGAAAAGAAAAGAAAAGAAACAGAGATTCTATACTTGGAGGACTCGTGAACTTTCCAGGGGTTGAGGAGAGATGAAGGAAATGAGAGGGAGAAATGACTTCAGAAAATATACTTACCTATGCACCTCTCCCACTGTGACTTCAGTGTCCAAGGCGAGGATGGGATCAACTCTTTCAAGGTACCTTATGAGCTTCATTTAAACAATCCATGAATGTAGGAATCCTACACCATACTGTGGGGGGAATGCAGAATCTATGATGTGTTGGGGATAATAAAGGAGCCTGCGAGGAGGGGGGGCAGACTTGCCTCTCCCTCACCCATCAGACTCACGGCATCAAAAGAATCTCTGAGTGTGTGATTATTTAGAAGCTTCTGCATTTCTACCGCCGCTGATCCCCTCAGCTGGTCTAGGGGATTAGCATATCAAGGGCTTTCAGGTGGAGGAATCCCTACACATGAACCTTGGCATTCTGCCTACCATAACTATTGCTGCTGGGATGCATGAAAAAAAAAATAAGCTGCAGGCAATATTTTTATAGGCCACTGATGAAAAATAAAAAATAATAATTGCAAAATTTCATGGATAAAGTCCACTTCTTCAAGGCAAGTACCAAAAGTCCAAACATGACAAGACGGTGTTTGCCAGGAGGTTTATCTTAGGCTGCTTTCATACGACCACTAAACTCTTGCAAAGTGCTCGTCAGTGCGGAACATAAAATCGTTTTCCCATGAGCAACGGACTTTAAAGTGGTGACCATGACCACTTAAGCATGAGCCAGAGCATTTTACAAGTACCTGGTCTTGAGGTGGTAAAATCCTTGTCACTGTTCCGATGCAGATTTTAAACCATTACTCGAGTCTGTGAGAACACGGAAAATCTGCACCAAAACCTTTTCAACCCTGTTACAATGTCTTTGCTGTGGTCCTCAGTTGTGGGATCAGAACAGTTGCAGATTAGCAGGTGGAGGCTGCAGTGATGGCGGCAGCAGCGGGGGCGGGCCAATGGTAGCAGGGTGGTGATGTTGATGGCAGGGGTGGGGCAGCTGGCACAGGGGCAGGGGTGGGGTGGTGGGGGTGGAGGTGGCAATGGTGATGGTGGCAGCTGGGGGTGGCAAGGGCAGGGGTGAGGGTGATGGCGGCAGTGGCAGGGGTGGGGCAATGGCAGCAGGGGCAGCAATGGCAATGGTGGGGGTGGCAGCAGGGGTGGCAGCTTTAGTGGGGGTGGGTGGCAGCAATGGTGGTGGCAGTGGGGTGGGGTTGCAGCAGCAGCTCCAGTAGCAGCAGCAGCTCTGATGGCGGCCAGTGGCCATGGAGGCAGGCCCAGGCCAGGTTGCTGGGCCTGCTGCCAACACTGAAGCCACCGCCACTGCCGCCCCCACTGGAGAGGGCAAGTGAGGGGCAGGAATTCCCCCCCCCAACCCAGGGAGCTGGCAGGCAACACCTGAAGGTACTGCGGGCAATTGGTTGCCCATTGTCAACATTTTGGACAGCCCTGGTCTATATGAAAGTCACAAATTCCCAATGATTCTTGGCTTTTGGAATTTGTGAATTATTTCAGATAGTTTTATTGAGTCCAAACTGGATTAATCTAGTGGTGAATTTACTGTAGACAATGGTATTATGTAGAGCATTGTTCCTGATGCTAGAGCAGGAAGCAAGGGTGGCTTATGACTAGGATACTGGGATGCCTTCCCTTCACATTTTGGGGAGCAGTGTCCACTCTGTCCTAGTACTCAGCATGCCTCAAGGAGGAACTTTTGCTATGATTGCTTTCATAATGATTTCCAGTCACCACAAAAGGAAAGGATAAATAAGTATTACTTGTATGGATAATGAATGATACTATCTTTAGCTTGCTAATGCCAGAATCTAATATGATTTGGGAAAAGAAGGTTGCTTCTACCTTCTATCAGGTTGAATCAGAAAAAAAATCAAGCTATTTCACCCAACCCTATATAATTTATTTCCTAGATTTTGGATCAGCACAAAATTTGGCACAGATATAATAGACAGTCTGCTCTTACACTGTGCCAAAGGTGGGGAAGTTTGGGGAAAGGGTTTTCATGGTTTGTTTAAAGTAAAATTTCCCCTCCCCATGTAGGTAGCCTTAAACATCCCCAAATTTAAAATAGATCAAATAATTTGGAAATACCACCCTTGCTTATATTGGAGCAGGGGAAATGTTGGTGCCACCCTTTGTTTTTGTTTTTATTTTTGTTTGAAAGGAATCCAGGCTGCAGGGGCTGAAAAAATGATCCTCAAAAATGGTCATTCAAATGGGAAAAACCATTTTGTTATAATTAAAGCAAGGATTTTTATGACATGTCATGTTTTTCCTGCAACATTTATTTAAATTTATAAATTAAAATATGGTTATGAGTAATCTGGTGAGAATTATGTAGTTTATAGTTTTCCTGGAAAGTCAAGTGTTATATTTCTGCTTAATTTTTGTAACAAACGATGGATTTTGTCATAGTTTGATAAACCTCCTGACAATTTCAGTATATCTAAAAGTAGATGTCCACAAGTGTAAACATTTGTTCAAGAATTTAGGGAGTTTTTTAAAAAAAAAAGTAATGATGGCGATGATCTGTAAATTGTGTGGAAGTTAAGGTTTCAGTCCAATTAATACTCAACCAGATTATGATACCATGAAACACAAGAGTTGTTCAGTAAGATTTACCTTCCCTGAGAACAGGCAACATCTCCTTTTTGAGAGAAATTCATCTTCAACTGCACATTCATCATTTATCCAATCAAAATATTGAAAGGATCTCTGTGCAATGATGATTACTTTAAATATTTCCTTGAAGAAATTAGGCAGTGGTAGCCTCAGATATTTCTAGGAGAAGTACACTAATCATCTGATTCAAACTGAATGAATACTAAGGAAAAGCAACATCTCTGCCTGCTATGAAGATGTGTCAGGAAAGATAAGATTTGACTTCTGATGACAGTAAGATATGGGTGTTGATATTTATTTATTTATTTAATTAATTCAATTTATATACAGTATTGCCCATTTGGCTGCAAAAGCCACTCTGGATGGATGAAACAAGTGATAAAAACAGAACATAGGTCACTAATGTTATTATTGGCATTATGAAATGTGACAAGCCTGGTGAACTACTTCTTCTAACATGAGAAACTTTACAAAAAGTAAACCATTCAACTGTTATTGTGCCCTTTGACTGTTTTATGGACTTACTCTGGATGGATGGTATAAAAGAAGGAACCATCCTGCTCTTTGTAACAGACACCACTCCATATATGACCATTAAGACAGCCAAGGAACCTAAACTTCTGTATCTAAAAATGCTCCATCTCACATGCCTTGCACGTGGTTTACACAAAATGGCCGAAGATATTGAAAACAACCCTCCTAATGTAGAAAATATAATTTCAAATGGGGGAAATGTTAATTAAAGCTCCACTTCAAGTAAAATATTTCAAAGATATTGCTTTGGCTTTGGCTACCCTTTCCCAACCTGTTGTAACACACAGGGGCCGTTGACTGGATACTAGAGATGGGCATGACTCAGCGAAATTTTCGTTTTTGTTTTCATTTTTTCGTTTCCGTTACGCAACGAAAACGAAAACGAAAATTTTCCAGAAAACAAAACGAAAATGAAAACGAAACAAAAAATTTTGCCCTGTTTTTCATTTTTGTTATGGCAGACACATCCCAACGAAAAGAATGCTAACGAAAATGAATTTTTTTGTTTTCATTTTGTTTTTTTCGTTTCATTTTGTAATGAAAACAAAAACAAAAAATGAGCAAAAAAACCCCAAAAAGCGAAAACGAACCAAAACGGACCCCAAAACGACAAACGAAAAATGAAAAATTATTTTTTTGAGTCATGCCCATCTCTACTGGATACTGCTATGTATTGTTCCACAAATAATGATTTGTTGCAGTGGAAGGTTAAAGAATTTGGCTGAGCTTTTGGTGCTTATTTCACACATTTTTTCACCATACAATAGTTGAGTAATTAAGAAAACAAAACCCAAACATGTTATATGCCATTCCAATACAAATGCATGAATAGGTGATACCTTTGTTAAGAAAATAAAGCAAAAAATAAAATGAGCTTTCAATAATAATTCCTCTTATTTCAGGCTGTGCACCAATTTCTCAGGGGTAGCTCCAAAATTATAGGTTTATATTAAAGTCCCATAGGTTTTATGACTGCTGTTGGGAGCCAGGAATAGCTTCTTAGATGGAGATAGCTGTGATCTGTAGTCTGCCAGCACATCACTTTTCATGTGTGGTGACATATGAGTAAATGACCTTCAAAAAGTCATATCGTTAACAACTTTGCTCAGATCTTGCGAACAAACAATATCTCATGCTAGGTTGTTCTGCCCTCCTTTCCTAGCAATATTGCCTTTTCCAGTAAATTCTGATTATAGCAGTGGCTTCCTTTTGGGGACAATCTGCCTCACATTAGGTCTTTTTTGCTTACTACTCTGTCCTTGCTTTTCCTCAGCAATATTGTCTTTTCTAGTCAGTTTTATAGTAGAGATGGAGACAAAATGAAAAGGGAATCACATTTTCTGATGAATTTGGCCAATTTGTCAAATGTATTGATTTGTATTCATCATAAATAAAGTCCCCTGATGAATACAAATTTATGAATTTTAGAAAAGTTTGACATGTTAATTTGTTGGGCTATAAAATGTCCACCATGGCACCTAAGCCACCAAGTTTGCAGGGAATCTTCCCCTGACTATTCTTTTTAATCCTTCCAAGTTTAGTGAAGCTTAGATTCCCCAACCCAGTTTGTCAAGGACACTTTTCTAGCCCCCCATCCCCATTTTGTGGGTGTTTAACTCAGATGTATGAAACCAAGTCTTCATGAAACTTAGAGGAATTGTAGAGAGGACTTGGGAGAAGCTTCTCTACAAGTTTGGTGTCTGGGGACCTTTTCCTAGCAGGGCTATTCAGGGATGCATAGTTCAGCTGTCTGAACCCCAATCTTAACCAAACTTGCAGGGCTTGTAGAAGAGAGGCAGAAGAATCATCCCTGAAAATCCAGGCCATGTGATTCCAGGAGGGCTTGTCAGAGTATTTTAAAGTGGAGACAAATAATTCATCAATACTTCACTGGAAATTAATTGACAAATAATTCATCGATATTTCACTGAAAATTAATTGATTCATCAGCCTCTACAAATCATGAATCATTTTTAATTCATCTCCATCTCTATTCTATAATCTTGTTACATGTGCATGGAAGAATAGCCTCAGTTTACTCATCTTTGCTCTAGTGAAAGTTCAGGCTTGACTTGCTTGTGTACCCATTTTTCTGCTTTTCTGACTGGCTGTGGTATTTTAAAAGCTCTCCTCCAACACCACATTTCAAATGGTTTGCTTTTTACCCAGTTTTCCCCCCTTTACTATCTTTGTTTCACATAGTATGGGTGATTTTGACCTTGGTTTTAAATGATGATTTGCCTGTCCCCCAGCCCTCCTTTTTTTGCAAGGGGACATCTTTTGAAAAATGCACACAACTTGTTCATACAATTTTAGGTCTGATATACCTTTTCTTCCTTAAGTTGTCTATGACTTTTTAGTCTGTGTTCTGTGGATTGGGCATGATACCATTACTTTACTCAAGATGTATGTTTCTCCATTATATGTGTTATAGTCAACCACACTTTTGCTTTACCATTTCATGGTCAGAAGAGGGTATCACATAGACCATCTTGACTGCTGACACTGGTGTTGCCCCTTTTTCTGTTAGCAGCACAGGCACAATACGGGACAGTAATAGATGTTTTCTTGGTGTTTGGAATCAATATCCCACATTCATAAATCAGAGGTATTTGAAGAATTAGATATTACACAGAAGTAAATGGTTTATACTTGCAGTATATTACAGAGAGAACAAATATAAAATTGACCCACATTTCTTTGTCACTACATTGCAGAAAAATAAAGAAGCAAATATGTAGACACTGTGGTGTTGCCAGCAAATTGTATGATTCTTTTCTGGAAGCAATAAAAGCAATATTTGCTTATAGCACCTACAGCATGGAAGGCCTTATCTTTCAGTGTCATGTGCCTGAGACATATGCTTGACTTATTTAGTAAATACCTTGGCAAAACAGTGGAATTTGTGACAGATGTTTCTCAGTCTTCTGTATATGTGTGTTGATCTAGAAAATAAAGATATGTCGTATCACATCGTAGGCATTAAATTGAGACATGACCATAGTGGATCAAAATGTGCTGAGTGGAAGTATTTTTAGTTATACATTTGTCATAGCACTAATGTAGAATCCAATAGGCCCATATATACAGTGTGTTGGATGCACAGTAACTGAAGCAGCAGAAATAATAGTAGCCATCACCACCACCACCACCACCACCACCACCACAATGAGCTCTGTAACACTGATGTTGATTTTTAAAGATTAGTTCTATGTGCTATATCCTCAGGGTGTGGGGGCAAATACATTATGTTTAGTCATAGAGCAAAAGGATCCCATTAAATACAGAGCTAAAGCCTGCAGGGAAGACACTGTGAGTAGCAAAAGGAAATAAAATTGAATGCTGACTGTAAGCTCTATTTAAACCACATTTCAGGATTAAATATATTCAGGATGTATTTAAAAATCATAAATGAAATCAGGTAAAGTGTATGTTTATATTCCCCAGTTCTGCATAGTGTGATGATGTGGATGCTAGGCCCATTAAGCAGAAAAGAGTTTTTGTTCAGCAGTTACACTGGAGATGAGGACTTCAATTCTAGTGCATCCCTCAAGCATTTGTGAATGTCTAAAATGTGTCATCAGAATTATTTCTTGTAGTGAAAATGAGGGAAAGTGGGCTCAGGGTTAGTTTCATTATACAACACAGGTTGCAGACATTGAAACATTGTGAGGCTCCAGCTCCTGTTTTTCCTAACCATGGGGCATCCTGGTTGGGTCTGATGGGAATTTAACATCTGAAGAATCAGTTTTCTCCATCCCTCCAACATATAATTTACAACTAGAGTACTTACTTTGGACCCCTACTATCCTCCCTCCATGATATTCTGATTGGTTGCTGACAGCAGTCTTTGTGGTGCCATATGATGACAAATTTTCTAGACTATTAGATAGAAAACTGGGCAAAGAAAAGCAAAACAGAAGAAAGAAAGACACACCCACACCCACACAAAAGTGTCCCCTTTCATTAATATAAATTATTTGTGTTGTAGTAGAGCTTCCATTTCAGGAATCAACAAGACCCACATAGCAAACAAAAACCTCTTAATGTGTTCTTTTGTATTCATGTTGGTTCATAGTTCATACTTGTCACTTGCTCTCATCCTGTGAACCAACACAGTTGCCAAGGATCTACTTGTTTATGTCAAGGTGTGATATTAGCAAGGTTTGACCAGATGGGACTTGAAATGGACTCACTGGCACATGACTGTGTCTGGAAACAAAATCCAAAAAGTATAAAGAACACAATGAATTTAAAACTCATTCCATTTGGTGGAATATTCAAAAACAATTACAGTGACTTTTTAATGTGTTTTATTTATTTGTCTGACACTCTCTCTCGTTTTTAAAAAATAGGCCGACTTTCTCCCAATAAGGGAACCCAAGGTAGCTCACAGTATTTAAAGGATTAGAATTAAAAACAAAAGTTAAACATTTTTAAGAATTAAACAATATGCTGATTAAAATAAATTATCAAAAGCAAGAGAACTTTAAACACTCTCTACCAATAAGAAGGTATTCAGGGATTCGATCATGACTATTAAATGCCTGACTAAAGAGGTGGGTCTTCAGCTGTCTATGGAAGGATAAAAGGGAGGGTGCAGCTTGATCTCCCAAGGCCTTTTCTTGTGTCTCCATCAAACATGCCTACACTGGCAATGGGACCAAGGATAGGGCATCCTCCAATTATCTTAAACACTGAGAAGGCTTATATGAGAAGACATGGTACTTCAGATTGCCTGGACCTAAGCTGTATAGGGCTTTGCAGGTAATGACCAGCACTTTGAATTAGACCTGGAGACAGACTGGTAGTAAGTAAAGTTATTGGAACAGGGGCATTAGATGCTTCCAATAACTGACCTTAATCAGTAGTCTTGCAGCTTCATTTTGCACCAGCTCAGGTTTCTGAACTGTCTTCACACATAGAGCATAGCACAGTAATCCAAGTGGGATGTAACTAAGGTGTGGGTCACTACAGCCAAATCAGATATCACAAGCAATGGGTGCATTTGGCATACTAGTTTTAACTGTACAAAAGCCCTCCTGGAGTAGAGCTGAGTGTCATCTGCATACTGGGGACATCAAACCACCAAATGGCAGATGTTTCCCATCAGTTTCATGTAGATGTTAAAAAAAATCTATAAAGCACTGCACACTACTGCTAAAACATACAGCACATACAGATTTTCATTATGGCTTGGAGCAGGTCAGTCCACGGACCTTTGATTGTAAATATGAAGTGGCATCCAATTAAGCCAGAGTGGGCAGGTCAGAACCATAGAATCATAGGCCTATAGAGTTAGAGGGGACCCCTGTGGTCATCTAATTTGACCCTTGGCCAATGCAGTGTAGGAAATTCACAACTAAACATCTCTAACAGAGGGTCATCCAACCACATTTCAGAGTTGTTAATTCTACTGTCAAAGAATTCTATAAGAATATTTTTACTGAAATGTAAATGTAATCTCCTTTCTTGGAACTTGAACTGTCTTGCATGCTACCCACTAGTGCGGTGGGGGGGGGGAGCTTTTATGAGGCCAACTCTATAGTTCAGTGGTTCTCAACCTGTGGATCCCCAGGTGTTCCTGGACTGCAACTCCCAGAAATCCTGGCCAGCTCAGCTAGTGAAGACCTCTGGGAGTTGCACCCTGCCAGAACCTATTCCAGAGACTAAAGAGTTAATGTCTGAAGAAGCCCCAGATGGGATTTCTGGGCTGTCAGTTCCTCCAGCAGCTGCAGAGGAGAGTGACTCAGCATCTTCAGGGGATTCTCCAGCAACCCAGAGGGCTGCTTGTCTAAGGCAGTGAAGACTTACAACCAGGAGAAGCAGAGACAAGCTTTATCTGAGCCACTGACATCTACATTTAGGGAGTCCTGAGTTTTGACAGGGTTATTTTCTGGGGAAGTTATGTTGCTCTCTGGAGACATAAATTAAGCATTCAGGACTGAGGCAAATTGTGGGAGCAACACATTGATAATGACAACTTGCTACTGTTTTCCTGCTTGATCCTTGTTGCTGCTTGGTGTGACCCTGGACCTCATCTCTCTTGGCTCTGGACTTTCTCAGTGGACCTGGCATAAGTTACCATTGGCATTCTGGCTTTGACCTCTGGACTGTTTATCTTGGACTCTGCTTTGCTCTCTGAATAGGTGTGACCTTGCTATAGTTTTCCTGGATTTACTTCTGATTTGCTGTATTGGGGTTTGGCTCTGAATTTGCAGTAAAAGCCTGAACTTACCTGTCTGTGTGAGTTTGTGGGTCATGACAAGTTGCTTCCACCCACAAACTCTTCCAGCAAGCATGGAAGAGGCTGCAGGCTCGGGTTCAGCTCTATTTGCTGCAGTCACCAACCAAGTACAGCTCCTGACCCAAATGGTTACTCAGCTACAGCAGGCACAGACTGGACCACCTCCAAAATGTGGATTGCTAACTCCAGATAAGTTTGGAGGTCACCTGGAGGAATTCCCAGCCTTCCTGGCCCAATGTAAGCTGTTTATAGAGCTGCGTGACAGGGATTTTCCCACAGACAAATCTAAAGTCTGTTTTATCATCAGCCTATTGACTGGGTAAGCAGCCAAATGGGCAACTCCTCTGCTCCTTGGGCCTTCACCCTTGCTGAATAATTACCAAGGGTTCCTGGATTACATTGATGCTGCTTTTGCTAACCCTGTACAGGCAGCCACTGCAAACAGGAAAATTCAATCTTTATAACAGGGCAAGGTTTCTGTTGCCCAGTACGCAGCAGAGTTTAGGTTTCTAGTGCAGGATTTGAAATGGAACCAAGAGGCCCTCATAGATCAGTTTATGGAGGGATTATCAGATGGAGTCCTGGATGAGCTCGCCTGAGTCGACAACCAACCAGAGGCTCATCACTCTATGTCTGTGGATTGATGGTCGGTTGGAGAGCCGCCGCCTGACTAAAGCCTGGCTAGTACTTGGATGGGCAACCACCAGGGAATAACAGGTGCTGTAGGCACCTGGAGTAGGAACTGGCAAACCATTCCAGTATTCCTACCAAGAAAACTCCTTGGACATGGGGTCATGAAGAGTCAGTCATGACTGTAACAACACAACACAACATGTAAATACATATATGTTTGCAGTCTACAACTTAATAATAATTCCACTAAGAATCAGGCTTGATGGGATGTTTAGACTGTTGGATAGTTCAATGGTTTAGGAATCTGGTTACGGAGCTAAGGGTGGCAGTTCAATTCCCTACTGTGCATCCGCAATGGGGACTGGGATTGATGGCATATAGCAGTAGTGGCTAACCTTTGGCACTCCAGCTGTTTTGGACCACAACTCCCTGAATTCTGAGCCTAGATTGCCAATGGCGAAGAACTGTGGGAGTTGTGGCCCAAAACATGTGGAGTGCCTAAGGTTCACCACCACTGCTCTATAGGGTTCCTTCCAGTTCTGCAGTTGTAAGATTTTACTGATTATTCTGTTTTTTTGCTTTGGGGCCAAACTATATCTGATGGAAGAGATGAAACTATTTCTCTCAAGAAATTTTTATAGCTCACAACTGGTGTGGGCTCTCAGTCACAAAGAGCCTTTGGAAATCTTGTTCACAACCCTAAGTAGTTCCTGCCAGAAACAGTGATTACAATGACATGAGAAAATTCTCTGCACGTGTGCTGTCAGATTTGGGAATTGATCGGCTCCTATGTTATTTTTGCAGAATTCCAACTACTGTTGCAGGTGGCTGGGAACTGGGCCCTTGGGCCTTTGTTGTTCTGTAGTTCTAGGAGCGTGTGGTGGAGTTTTATTGGATCTCAACAGGTGCAACATCAAATTCTGTCAAAAACTTATTTAATTCCACTTACTGTGATCAAAGTTCTTGGAACTCATAGTGGAAACTGCTTATTAAGTTCTATTGAGAGTCCTGTGGCATAAGCATCTATAAACTCCAGCCCATTTCATCAGGTGCCTGGCATGTTACCTACAGTATTTCTCTAGCATAACATTTGTTATTGTTAGTATAGAAAGTGTGATGAAAATCCTTCTTCCTTTCCTTGAAACCACAGGTACAACCCCACCTTGAAGGAACCTACTGAATTCTGACATTCCTGGGCATACTCTGTAGGTAGGTGAATCAGATTTCTGTGCCTTAAAGGATGATCCAAAATATGTGCCAAGGTCACCTCAGATGCTCTCACATAGACTATGGTCCCCAAGTCTGTAGTGGTGCCAACAGCACTGTGAGGTTCCAGTGGCCAAGGATGGGGGCTCAGGAATGGGGTGCAGGGTATGAATTAAAACTGAGACAAACAGAGGCATGAGTATGCATATGTTTTGCTCCACTGCTGAGGTGACTTACAGCAGCAACAGCCATGCTGGTCAAAATATGGTTATAATGGGAAGAATATCCTTAGTTCGTGATAAGGTTCATTAAGCAGTTAGAAAAGGGTGTTGCCATCCCCCTATAGCTTCACTCTGCAATCAGATTTTTGGAAGTGGGTAGGGGTTTGCAAGAACAGGAGAGGTAAGGAAAGTCCTGTTGCTCCCAAATCACTCTTCTTGCATGATCTTGGCTTACAGCGGCAGATTTACTGGCTCTCAAGTTCTGTATCAGGTATCAGTTATACCTGTATCCATTGTGACAGCAATTCTGAAGAGGTGTGTTGGGGGAGGTGTTGTTTTTAGATTGGGCATGTCCATATCATATCCCTTTCCCTTCATCCATGGCTTCTGAAAGCATTTGTCTTTCAAGCAAATGGCATTTTAAAAGTATTCTCTTTGTTGATTAATTGTGGCAGCTTTTTAGTCAAAAGATTCCAAATCAATTAGTCAAGGACAGGTCATTAATCAACTTATCACAGCTCTCTTTCTTAATACATTCAATGTATTGTGCATTCAGTTAGTCGCAGAATAAGCACTACCTATTTTGCCTTGCTAATTCCCTGGCAGACATCAACATTCTATATTGTCCACAATTATCTATATTTCCCCCCAGTGTATGTCCTTAAGTTCTCCTAGCACTATGTGTACAGGCAGAAGTGGTCTTGGGGTGGTAAGATATATTAATCAGATCTCCAGAGAACTTTACATTAGTCTAGAAAGCTTTTCTTGAAACCTTTTGCACAGTTGTTCCCTAGACCTCTTGTATAATAGCTTCCATATTTTATTTATGTCTTTGTTGCCTAGATAAATTATCCCCATGTTCCATGGAAACCACTAACTGAATAATGACTCAGAGCTTTCATTTTGACACTACAGAGTATGACCAGCAGCTTGATATAGACCACCTGCTCTCTCTCTCTCTCTCTCTCTCTCTCTCTCTCTCTCTGTGTGTGTGTGTGTGTGTGTGTGTGTGTGTCCAAGCTAGTGAACATGTGTGAAACTTTGAATATAGGAATCTTTTCTTCCATCTCAGGTATCACACTTTAAGCAGTATGGTTTAAAGTCCAAATCTCATTACCGAGCAATAAAATAATGCTGATCCTTGGACAGCTTTGCCGACTCTGATTAAGAAAAAACAACAACAGAACTTGTTATACATTGGTAGCTGTTGTACCTAAATAGAGGGTTAACTAACTCAAGATAAAACTGTTGAAAGGATTTTTGGCTTATCATGGCCTTTAATTATGCAGAGAGAAGAGAGACGGAAGCATCCTATATTGCTGCCACATGGCGGTGCTCTTTCCTCAATAATCCACTCAAATAGAAACTCAACATTGAGTTTAAACCTAGCCTTGCATTTTTGAAAAAGGGATTTGGAGGCCCAGGCTTGACTTCTCATGGTGTAAAACACATGTATCCTTCTTATGTCAAATTGTTTTGACAAAGTGTTCTGAATTGTTGTTCTAAATTGCTCAGTGCCGTTTTAATGGTTGTCCGCTACTGAAATCCCTAGATTGAGGATGGGGCATAAATCTTAAAAATACAATTTTTAAAGCTATGGATGTCTGTTCTGAAACATGCCTGAAACAATGTGAGACAAAAACATGAAGCATGGATATGACTTTCCCTGCTTGTGTGTGTGTGTGGGGGGGGACTATTGGCTGTATCTGGACTGCTGGCTAGCTAGCTGAGTGGGTCAGATATCTGGCTATGAAGCTAGAGGCTGAGAGGTCAGTTTCCTATTGCACCTCCCTGAAGAGCCAACCTTGAGCAAGCTGCCCAGATCCAGGATATTCCCAACAGAAAGCACCTCTGAGTACTCTACTCCACTTCTCAGTATTCTGTACTCTGAAAACCTTGGAAAGGCTCATCATAACTGACTTGGATTGCATGTGATTATTATATTCCAAGTAGCTATGCTGGTTTGAGGATTCTGGGAGCTCTAATCCTTTTATGTGAGGTGTTAGAAGCAATGCATTTTGATTAGATATTAGAGATGGGCATGAAACGAACCAAAAGTTCATTTCATTATTTGTTATTCATTTTGTTACCTAACGAAATCAATAACAAATTGCCCCCTCTAAGAAAAATGAAATGAAACGGAAATTTCCGTTTTGTTTCAGTTTGTTTTTTGTACCACCAGTGTCACCTACCTGGTGGTGGAGTCAGTGGTCCCTCCGGTCCTCCTCACTAGGCTCCAGGGAAAAAAAAGATCAGCCTGTGCTACAGCTGGTAGGTGGGTCACATGGTCAGCACAAAAAATAAATAAAATAAAAGCAAATTTAAAATAATTTTTTAAAAAACCAGTCTGGTGCATGGGACCTGGTAACAGCCTGTTAACAAAGGCCCCAATCTGCAGGTTGCCAAACTGGCCCGCGGGCTGGCAAAAGGGGAAAAAAAGCTGACCAGCCCGCACTACATCTGGTAGGTGGGCCACATGGCTGGCACAATAAAATAAAAATAAGAATAAAAATAAAAATAAGAATAAGAATAAAAATAAAAATAAAAAACCTGATCTGGCGTGCAGGCCCCTTATTATTATTATTATTATTATTATTATTATTATTATTATTATTATTATTATTATTATTATTATTATTATTATTATTATTATTAAATTTTAAAAAGAATGAAACAAAATACTTCATAAGGCTATAAATAATAGGGATCTTTCCTTTTTTTTATTTAACGGGGAGCCCACTGCCATAAATCAAAGACCCTCCAACCTTCCAATCAATTTGCTTTCAAGCAAAGAACCCTCTGTAAAAAAAGCTAGAAACCTAATAGCTAGCTGCTACACTGAGAGATTGGGGAGATTAACTCAACAGCTGATTGGCAGTGCAATAAGAGAAGGAAAGAAAATATATAGTTTTAAAAAATCTCCACAATCCTACTTAAAAAGGAAAGGAAAACAAACAGTTTAAAACAACTTGCAGACACAGCCAGTAAAAGAGAACAACTCAGCTCCTGGGATCGCTAGCTTCAGGCAGATCAAGACTGGAGATAAGCTATCTCAACAGCTGAAGAAAGGAAAGGGAAGAAAGGAAAACAAATCAATCAGCTTAAAAATAAGCCTCCTGTTCTCAAGACTGCTAGATCAAGAGGCTAAGACAAATTGTTTCATTTCCGAAACAAAAAATGGTGTTTTGTTTCATTTCTTGATGACACACTATTTTCTGTTTCACTTCATTTTGTAAGATTTCGTAAGCTTACAAAACAACAAAACAGTGTGTCATTTTTCTTGTGGTGCCATCCCTAGCCACATTGCCTGGAAGATTTAAAAGGCAATATTAAATGTAAGAACAATAAGTAAACAAATATAGGGGGAAAGGGAACTCAGAACAAAAAAAGTGTTCTGCTTATATACCACCCCATAACACTTAAGCACTCTCTGGGCAGTTTACAATTTAATTATGCAGGCTACAATGGACAATACACAAAAAATAAAAAACACAAGTAGTACTACAAACCCAGTCCAAGCAGTAATGCATAAAAATCCATTTAAAAATCACATAACAGGGAAGGCATGCTTGAAGGGAAAGGTCTTTGCCTGCTTATAGAAGGACAGTGTAGATGGGATCAGTCCCGCCTCAGTTCCAAAGTCTGGGAACAACAACAGAGAAGGCCCTCTCCCATGTCCCCATCAAAAGCACCTGTGAAGGTGGTAGGATTGAGATGATGGTCTTAGCACCCAAGCCAGGTCATTTAGAGATTTACCTTGAATTGATCAACAGCCAGTGGAGTTATGTGATTCCTATAATCAGCCCTAATCAACCATCTAGCTATTGATTTTTGGACCTACTGAAGTTTTCTGACATGTTCCATCAGTAGTCCCACATTGAGTGCATTGCAGTAATCCAGGCAGGAAGTAACTAGGGCATGTGTCGCATTGGGGGGGGGGGAAGCTAATGGGTTCTTAACCCTAGTACAGTGGCTCCTACCTTGGTTCCACCAGACGTTCTTCCATTACAGCTCCCAGAAATGCTGGCCAGTACAGCAAATAGTGAAGTCTTTCTTGAAGTTTCAGTCCAAGAATTTCTGGAGTTCCAAAGTTGGGAGTCACTGCCCTAGTACATGCTGAGAATCAGGATACAAAAGAGCAAGGATCTGTGTGAAAGAATGGAGGAGAGAAACAAGAGCGGACTCTAAGGACACTCATGAATTTCGAATCCATGAAAAGCCAGGAGCATATGCTAGTATTTTAATCAATAAAATAAAATAAGATTCTGGTCTGCTGTGAGCAGAAATGTTCAGAGCATTTAGATGTTACAAGAGGTACAGTATGTTAGGACTCTTGGATGTATGGTGCATCATGCTGACAATTAAAATGCTGATTGTAGAACAAATCTTATGGAAGCATCCACAGCTCCATCTAGTCAGATTGTGCAGAATCAGTTCCAATTATCAGCTGAAATAAGTAACAGTGATTGTTAGGGACTGGTGAACTATCTACTGTATGTACTTTATCCTTGCCGATCTTGCTAATTACATCTGGCAGGAAAAGTGTGACTAGGTGAATATGGAAAATGATGATTAATGCTTCGTTTTGAGAGGGAACCATTAGAACTGCCTTAAATGAAGGAATTGACCTGTTGCTCTTTCTTTTTAACCCTCTCTAAGCCAGAAGAATGTAACAAGTATCAGCTTGTCCAAAATATTTTATTAAGGAAAAGGTGTTCAGCCCCTTGGTGGGAATCCAACTGTAAGCAGTTGTAGATGAAATACAGTATCTGGACATACTTCAGATAACATATTGTTTCATACCTGCACAAAACAAAAAAATTCCCAACCTAGATTTGTGCATCTTGGAGTTCTTTTGATTTAAACACTGATGGATGAATTTCAGTTCATTAAAATATCTAAAAGCTGCAGTACAATATTTAGTTACTAGGTGGCAGCTATCCTTAACTTTCATAAGTTTCCACAGAGCTTCTAGGCAACTTCATGTACTGCTTCCTATGGCCATGTTCCGAAATTATGTAAAAAGTTATCTCCAATCCTCATGAAACTGGAAAATTCTCCTAGTTGTTCAGACTAAGCCATTCCTTAGGTAAAATCAGCAAGTTATTAATATATAGGCATTATGGGAGGGGGGGGACTAATAAATAGACTAAATTGTGGTGGTACCTTAAAAACCATTATTTTTTAATATGAGCTTTCTTTAGAATGGACTTGTAAAATATAAGAATTTATAAAATATAAAAATAAACCTTTAAGGTGCCATAATGTGTTTGTCTTTTTATTTTGATGTATTTTCTTTTCACCTGTGATGCTTGCACATACTAACACAATTACCCCTTCCATAACTAATTCACCTAAAAAGAGTTGAACTGTTGCTGCCACTATCAGTGCCACACTATGTCTAAACTGTATGTCTTATTTTATTTTATTTTATTTTATTTTATTTTAAAGTTAGTATTGGGAATGAGATGGAAACTTCAGGTGAACTTTTCTTATCTGAAAAGTTATGTTGAAAACCATGCCCCATGCTCTTCTGATCAACAGTATTATTATCTACATATTATGCAGGTAAATTTAGCTGCACTTGACAACTCTGTTGTTAGTTTAATAAATTCCATTACACTTCTGTGTGATAAAAGTCAGGAAATACTCTTTCTTTCAAATTAAGGGTCAAAGTGTGTGGAAGATAGAAGGTTCACAATGGAATCTTCTTCCCGTTCTCCTTCCTGCTTTCTAGATGACCTTGCTATCAAGGAGTACCATTTCCCAACTTGGTCTACTTCTAGCATTTTCTGACCAGGAAGGGTCTTAAGTCACAGCAATTCATGCTTTCTTAACTTCCTGATTGCTTTATTGCAGCGTGCTTTATGTGGAGCTTCTCTTAAAGAGTCAACCTTATTTATCAGGAACAGGAGTTCTATAACAGGAGGTGGTAGGCATATGTGAACATCTTCAAAGCTTTACAGTCTAAAGAAATGGGCCCTGTTTCCAAGAGGGTTAAACACCAAATGATGTCACTCATTGTTTAATGTAGTATTCCCTGATTGGGACCACTCCCAACTGTATGGACTACAGGTCTTGTCATCTCTTGGAAGCTCAGGTTAATGCAGAAAAGCAGGATTTTGACTGGATGGGTCATTTGTTTTCTGTATTACACACTTGTAAAAAGAACCTCATTGGTTGCCAATTCATATGAAAGTGATAGATGAATTGGGTCTTACGGTATTTCTCATATCAACCAGCCATGCTTTAAACAGGTTCCCCTATCTCTGTCTTTTAAAAAAAATCAGAAGTACATTATGTAAGGATAAACTGCAAGCCTTTCTCAACAGTGTTGCCCTGGCTACTTAATGTCATTCCCAACGAGACTTTAGAAGCATTGAAATGTCATTTTGCTGAGGTCTGAACCTTATAGGTATGTCTAACTTAATATAACTATTTTTGCTACATTATCTTAACTTAATTGAACTAGTTTTGCTACATTGTCTTATTGCATATACAGTATTTCAAAAAGTACTTCTCTGGCTCAAATTCCAATGCACAGCTCTCTTTATTGAATAGTTACCATATCATCAACAACTACAAATTGTTGTTCCTTAATTTTAAAAGACTTCCTGTGATGATCTTGGGGTGCATATGACTAAGAACCAGTGTGAGACAGCAATCCCAGGCTATAAACTCTATAGAAGGGATAGAGAGGGGTGGGTTGGAGGGGGAGTGGCCATCTATGTCAAAGAAGGGATAAAATCCAACAGAATGGAGATTGATGGAGGGCCTGACTGTACCATAGAATCACTGTGGGTTAAACTACCAGGTCCAAGGAGTGATGTGATAGTTGGGGTATGCTATCGTCCACCAGATCCAAAACTTGAAGGGGACCTTGAAATGAGGAGACAAATCATGGAGGTGGCTAAGAGGGATAGGATAGTATTCATGGGGGACTTCAATTATCCCCACATTGACTGGGCCAATGCGAGCTCCAGGCAAGAAAGAGAAACCAGGTTTCTCGACATGCTGAATGATTGTGCCCTTTTATTGTTTCTGTTGCATTAAATAGCTGAAAGCAGGGATACCAGCCTGGTCCTTGCTTTCCTATATCCTTCAGGTGTATAAGATGGGAGGGCCCCCTAATCCAAACTGAGTTGGGGAAAGGGAGTACAGTCAGGGCTGGCGCTAGGGTTTTTCGCGCCCTAGGCGAGGGGCATGGGGGGGTGTCAGGCAGTGGCGGGCGGGGGTCCAGGGGTGGGGGGCAGCAGCGGGGGGGCAGCGGGGGTGGCGGTGACAGGCGGGGGAACGGGCAGCAAGGGGGGTCAGGCGGCGGCGGCAGAGGTCGGGCGGTGGCAGGGGGTGGGCCGTGGCGATGAGCGGGGACGATGTGCAGCAGGGGGGCAGCAGGCTGGGTTGCGCCCCCTGTCCATTTTGGAACCCTAGGCAACTGCCTAGTTCGCCTTAATGGACGCACCGGCCCTGAGTACAGTAACCCCCCGCCCATTGCATGGGTTAGAGACCCGACCCAGCCCACAATAATTGAAAATCCGTGATATTCAGATGCAGGGTCAGGTTGGGAAGGGGGGGGGCTGTTCCAAGCTTCTTATACCTATCCCAAGTCTCACATTGCCCCAAAGTTCAACAAAAAGCAGTTCTGAATGAGAAGCCCTTTTGGGGCCTGCAATGGCCGGGGAAGTCATCTGAGGCCTGTTTGGGGCAGCACGAGGCCTGGGGTAAGTACAGGAGACCTGAAACTGGCCTTTGCAGCTTACCCCAGGGGACTTTTTTTCATATACTGCGGTCCCACAATATATCAGGACTGCAATATATAATATACCATACATTACTGTAGGTGCAATCTTCAGTTCAGGATTCTCTTGTATTCGGGTTCTCTCTTGCTTAACCCTAAGTTTTCCTCCTTGAAAAGAGCCTGTATTTGGGGAGCGGGGAATGCCTACACAATTGCCCTTCTAGTCCACATTTAGCTAACAGGTTCCTGGCCTAAGAGTCTAGGTTGAGTATCTAGCATACAAGCAAATACAATTGCAGTGGACAGTATCTGTTGAAAGAAAGAAACTCATCCTTTGTTAATTGAACCATTACATTTCTGAATCTTGGCCTTAGCAAGCACGAGCTGGAGGTCAGAAGTTTCTTGACAAAGCAAAAGCTTTGGAAAGACAGACTCTGACTGATCTTTTAGCCTTGGGATCAGCCCCCAACAGCTTTGCAAAAACAACATGACTGCACTTGTGGGGAATGTATTTTATGATAACTTTTCATTCATTTGCTATGGAAGATAGGACAATTCTACTTACAAGTCTGCACTGAGCAGTTGGTGTGATAGCAACCATACACCCCCACATTAACAACAATGCTAATGCTAACAGCAACAGTGATCAGAACCAGCAACAACAAGCATGGCTAAGAATCAGTATTGAATAATTCAAAGAAATTAATTGATGGCAAGTGCACAGCACAGCAGAGGGATGTGGGTGTGCATAGATGCATGCATGCAACATGTCACTGGGATGTGCACATTTAACAGTCAGTCCTCTCCCATTCTAGGAGTCAGCAGGGATTTTGTGAAAGTGGTGAAAGTGCAGGAGAAAAACAAGTCAAAGAGCAACATAGCTGGAGCTCCATGGGCTTCCAAAAGGCTATGACAAGTGGCCATCCAGTATAGGACTGCTTTCCCAAAACTTGCATCCTTTGGCTGTGTTTGCTTACAACTTCCCTCATCCTTACACAGTATGGCCCATAGTCATGTGAGCTAGGGGTCATATGAGTTGTGATTTAATACCCCAGGAGGGTGCAAAATTGGGGAAGCCTGGTGTATCATATATTACCCTGGAGGGATATGAAGAAGATAGTAGTGGTAGAAATACTATCAGTACCAGCAGTGGCAGCAAATTTTTATAGGATAGTTTTGTGTTTGTACTTTAATTTTTTTCATACTTCCCTGAAATATTGCTGGTAGACACTGTGTTCTTAATAGCAAAAAAGAAAGGCCTGTCTGTGGTATCAACCAAACAAAAACCAAGCATTCACAAAAAATGTAAGGAAAAACACAGTGAAAAATAGCAGACATGTTCAAATTAAGGTGTCTGAATTAATTAAAAAGACAAGTGAAAATGAATGTGCCTTGAGGTACTTTTTAAAGATGAGGGATGGATTGAACTCACCTATAACTAGGGGCAATGCATTACAAAGAACACAGATTGGAGCCTGGAGCCTTATCTATTAAAAGTAATTTGTTGTTGTTTTGTTACTAATTAGTTTTAAAGAAGCCCAAACCCTTGACTCATTAGCATGACTTATTATTTATTGCTGACACAGTGCAGCCAACTTAGATTTCAATTTAATTCTTACTTCAAAAATAAAAAGGTGGTTTAAAAAAATTCCTCTCGAATGACCCACCAAAAGTAATGTTTGGGGAGCAAGGAGTACATTTTATGCCTTATGCTATGGTCATTTCTAATGGCATTACCAGGAATCATTATGTTACAGTGTGGAAGTGATAGCTGGAGTATCATTAACCAGAAAGTAAATGTTACAGATAATGTCATATTATTTGTGAAGTGTTCCTTCCAATTTGTGACATAGATGGCCAGCTAATTTATGTGCTGGATAATTTAAAATAGCCCCAGTGACATTTGTCAGACATTTGGGCCTTAAATATTCAAAGGACCCCTGGTAGTTCAGTTAGTGGCATGATTTTTTAAAAAGTGTTCTTGGAATTCTCTTCTCATTTGTTTAACTTTTAAATTCTTGTCAGTGCCTTGCATTTTGTAGACCACATAATATCTTAGATACTTGATTTGCATGTATGATTTATCCCTGTCCTATAAAACATTAAATTTGTATGCACAGACCTGGTGAGAGCGGCTCACTTGCACTCTGTTTGCTGAATGTTATGTAAATATTCCTACAACAAAGAGATAATCATGAATATAGTATTGGAGATGTATTCAACTTAATACCAATGGGTGGTGAAGATGGGGGGGGGGTGCAAATAAGCTCTGTCCCCATAGTCACATTACCTGGAAGCCCTGTAGACCTTTGAGTGTTTAGAGGAAAGGTCTACATAATATCAGAAGTGCCTTCAGCTATATGAGCTTATAGCCTTTCCTTGATCTATAATTCTGGCAAGGAAGGGCTGCAGACCATGGCAACACCATAGGCACATTCATTCAGAACATTGATGCAGACCTTTGCCCCGAGTACATGAAAGTCTGTGGGATTTCCAGGAGGAGTGAGGAGGTGGACCACGGGGCTTAGCTGCACTACTTTAGCAGAGTCAAATTTCTTATTTCCACTTAACGTTTGAAATGTCAACCTTCAGACGTAGCAGAAAGTGTGCCCTTCCTCTCTCTCTTGTACCCCTGGCAGCCATTAAACCAGGCATCTTGGGCTCCCCACATCCATGCAAATCACTCCTCTACACGTCTATGCCTATAAGTTTGCCAAGAGCCCCCTCCTTTTGTCTTCCCCCAAATACCTATTGCCCAGGTCAAGCACTTCCCCCACTCAAGTCTGGCCTTGGCCACCAGCTCTAGTGAAATCATTAAATAAGCTTCTGGAGGCAACACATGTTGAGGGGAATGCATTGTCCTCACCCCCTGTCATCGGGCTTATCATAGAAATGTGACTGCTTGAAAATTCAGAGGCTGCTCTCCTAGGTTGCCTCTCTACATGAGCCAGAACATCAAGACTGACTATTTTTAGCTACTGGCGAGGATCCCCTGGGTAAAGTTGCTTTTCCCCGTTCTGACAGTTGCATTTTCGCATTCAGCATGAGAACAGAGAGGGGGGGTTGGACATATAAATATTCAAAGTGTATAGGCCCAACACATATCATTGACAATTCAGACAAAATGTTTTTTTTTTTTTAATTCAAATTTGGCCCGTGGTGGTCTGTTCTGCGATCCTGTCATGTGAACGATATCCTGTAAAAAGAGTTTGCATGCATATTGTCAAGCAGCGTACTCAGAACTTAGGTGAAA
>JAHTLZ010003547.1:16734678-16769709 GCA_023846285.1 Phrynocephalus versicolor
CCCCCTCCTAGAGCCAGTGGCCATTAGCCGCTCGGTGCTAGCTTCGGGAGGGGAGAAGATTTAAAAAGCCTGCTCTTTCCTCCCACCAGCTTGCCGTCAACTCCTGTGGTGCTCAGCCCTGGGAGGGCTCCTCACAGCCATGGGACTGCTCTCCCAGCTGACTTGCTGGCAGTTCTGGCAGTGCCCGACCCCGGGAGGGCTCCCGGCGGCCACGGGAGGGCTCTCCTGGCCAGCTTGTCAGTAGCTTCAGTGGCGCCCGGCCCCTGGAGTGCTCACTACGTCCACAGAAGTGCTCTCCTGGCCGGCTTGTCAGTGGCTCCAGTGGCGCCTCGCTGCCTCCGCTGCTGATAAGTTGAACCATTTCAGCTCGGTTTGCGTTCAAATGAATTTTTTTAAAAATTCATACGAACCCGAATTCAAACTGAACCAAGGGTGGGCCCAAACCAGACGAACCCAAACCATGGGTTTTCTGGTTGATGCCCACCTCTACTGAATACAGTGGTACCTCTACTTACAAATTTAATCCGTTCCAAATGCATGCTCTTAAGTTAAACAACTCTTAAGTAGAGGCACCATATCAAAAAAAATTAAAAAGAAAATTTAAAAAAGGGAAAAAAAAGAAAAATTGTAAGTAGAGCAGACCACATCTAAAATTTGTAAGGGATCAGTTAAAATACCAATGGTTTTCTGCTCTTAAGTTGAATTGCTCTTAAGTAGAATCACTCTTTAGTAATATAGCAACATGAGCCTTTGTTTTTATTGCTAAAAGTTGTCGTACCTGCCTGAGACTTCTCTTAGAGGCTCTGTATGCAAACTTTATTTCTCTCCGTAGCAGCACACAGAACCAGCAGCATGAGACTTGCTAAATTTCAGGTGGAAGCGTGGGTGAAAGCTGTCTGAAGAGACACGCTTTTCAGTTGTCAGACAGCAATTGACTGAAATCATGGCAAGGTTATTATTCTGTCAAGCCTTTTCATAAGTGATTGATTAAAAAACATTTTCTATTCAAAGAATCCCTGACCTACAAAGATATTCACTGAAGGAACATGGCTGTTCTTTAGCAGAATGACATTTTCTGCCAATTATTGATATAAAATGCTAATTAGCGTTGAAATGACATTGAATATAAAAAAATCACCTTGGTGGATTCAGAGGTCGGGTAAGCAGAACTGAATTTTTGGGGTTGTAAAGTATTAACTTTTGAGCTTTTACACCAGTTGACATTCCTAACCTATATGCGAAGCATAAAGACTTTGACCCTCTGAGTGCTCTTCCACTCAATCTGAATAGAAGCAATAGTTATAAGATTTTTTCCCCTCCTGCAACATTGCTTGCATTTATCTTTCCAAGTTATCATCAGTTTTGAACTCTCAGTACTAAATTTGGATCTTGGGATATTAAGTCATCTTTTCAGTGGTGTGTTGGGGTAATGGCGGTCACTGATGTAAATTAAAATGTGCAACACAGAAGAAAATGATTCTTTGAAGCCAGTGGTAAAAAAAAAATTCCATCAGCAAAATATGTTAAATGATTTTTGTTTATTTATTTGTTTGTTTTAAAACATTCAGACATTTCGACCCAGCATAATAACAGACTCTGTCCTTAATCTGAATATCACACAATAGTAATAAATCTTTCCATTCTGCCTTCCTTTTTGTCATCTCCCTGGAAAAGGTGTCAGTCCTAGTGACACATTTATTCATAAAGGGTACAACAACTGGAAAAATGTCACTGCTGATCATGATCAGATGAGACTGAAGCTGCATAATAGAAATGCAGGCCATGAAAAATGTATAGGAGCATGGGAGCATTATAGCCCAATAGAGCAAGTATTCTACCTTCTTAAACTGAATAACGCTTATATCAACTGTTTGTGAAGAGACCTGTTTGAAAACATTGCTCACGCACCCAGCTCCTTTCCCCTCTTCTTACTGTCCTGTTCATAGGTGAAATCCCAGTGGCATATTAGTCTAGTTTAAGGTCAAGAACAGTTAGACAAAGAACTCAAATCTTCACCCAGAAGACAGCAGTCTGAAGACAGTCTGAGATAAAAGCCAAGAGGGTAAGCCAAGTTCTACTAGACAGCATCTCACTTCTGAAGAGGGCATTTCAGAGGCAAGGTTAGGACAATGTGGAATCAATAAGCCAGCAACTACAACTGGGGCTAGGAAGACACAGTCAGGTGGGACAAATGGAAGGTGGATGCACGGTGTTTTTAGCAGTCCGTTGAGCCAATAGTGCAAGCTTTCCTGGCAAAGTCAGTCTGAGGACTCAGTCATAGGCCCTTCAACATATTTCCCAAAATGAAAGCCCATCTCAAACAGCCCCCTACCTGTTTGTTATTAAATTTAAACAAATAAGGGCTTTTTTTGGGGGGGGAGAAGCACTTGACTACTGAGAATTCCACACACACCCAAAAAAAAAGAAAAAGAAAAGAAGAAAGAAGAGAACAGAACAGAACAGAACAGAACAGAACAGAACAGAACAACAAAATAGTAGTAAGTTCATGTAGACAGTGGGTAGGGGATCTATCAACAAACAACATGAGACCCTGGGCAAATCCTCCTCCCCATCATCTTTACAACCCCCTCCTCCTCTTTCCCCTCCCCTATCCACTGTCTATAGGAACTTACAACTGGGATGACATACAAATGCAGATACCATAGCCAATGAACATTTAGATGAAATGTATATCCCACAACATATTATATTGCACACCTCATTCTGCTACTCTATGTCCGAAGAAGTGGATATGTAGTCCACAAAATGTTACATTAAAATATGAAACTTAATATTTAAGGTGCCACATGTTTTGTGCCTTTGGTTTTATTTTGTTTTTCTTTGATTCTTGAAAAGACTAACATGGCTACCCTCTCCAAAACTTGACTACTGAGGAGACCCATACACCTAAGGAGGTCCCTCCTACAAATTGGCACTCCACAGAATGACCTCCAGCCTTTGTCATACATTCATTCAGTGCTACTCTTTTGAGAGGAGGTCCCATTCCAGTTTAAAATGGTATATTAAAATAGTTAAAGGGGATATATAAAAAGTAGCTCTATAAATGGAAATGTATTTAAAAGTGTGGCTTGGAAATAGCATAGTGTAGGCATTCAAAACAATTGGTTAGCTCTCATTCTGAACAAGGCTACTCTGCCAAGGTGACATATGTAGGCTTGATAGTATGCCTTAAGTTGTGGCTCCAGTGCTTTTGTATTACTGTTACAATATCCATGTCTCCTATTAATTTGGTGTTTCACATCTTTGATATTCTGTTGAGGGAGACTTTTCATTTACGCTTATTTGACTTTATATTTGCTCATGCTCTAGTACAGTTTTTTTAAACTTGTATTAGTTTCTTACACTATGTATTTTTCATAGATGTGTGACTTATGATACTTGAGAGTTCAACTTTTATAACTTTAAAGTATGTTTTTAATACTTATATTCTTAAGTATTTTTAACACTTCAGCTACACTTATTTATTCAGTTTTGAAGCATCATCTTAATTATTCTTAGAATGCTTGAAGTCTGGTTAGGGCACTTCCTTTGTTATTCAAATTTTTGTTCCATATTCTTACAACAGTGTATTAAGATTTTTTTAGATATTCATTAAAAATTAAATTTTAAACATTTAAAACTGAATAAAAATATTGTTAACTGTCCAGAATGGCCTCACTTCCAGATGGGCAGTATAAAAATCCTATAAAAATAAAATAAAATAAGCTTACAGTCCTTAGACTAGTCTTGCATAAATATAAAAGTTTATAATTTCCAAGTTTCAAGCATTTCATTACATTAAAATGTGTTAGCACACATACAGGTCTGCTGTCTGGTTGGCATTTGGCTTCCATAGCTGAAGAATCATCATGCAGAACCTGGCTACTTGACAGGTGATCTTCGTGTCTGCATTTGAAAGGAGGGGATCCAGTCTGGTTCCCTCTGAGCATCCAGGGATTCTTTCCATCAAGGGAATAACAGTCCCTTTACATGCTACCTCATATAGTGAGCGGGGGGGGGACGTGTGCTCAGTGGTCTCAATCTCCCACAAGGGACAGGAGCAGAGCCTTTCAGCAAAAGCGGTGTTTTTACTGTATACTTTTCTTCAAGTACAGCAGAGGGGAGAGCCATACACCTCACCAGAGTCAAGGCTCTTCTGGATCCTTTACCTTCCAAAGATGTTAAATACTTGGTTGGTTCCTCAGAATTTCTAATGTAGCTCCTTACTGTTGTATTTTGAATACCAGAGAGGTCTGTTTGATATTCAATACCTTTATTCTTTGTTTGATTGTTTCTTTGGCCTGCTGGAGATAAAAGTGCTGGGGGGGGGAGGCTGTTTTTCATCAGATAACCCTGAACAGATTTGATCCACTTAGATTGGAAATTATCCATGTATATCAAGGCAAATAGACCTTTTGGATTTAAATGTCCCTTTAACCACTTGTGTATGGATTGGACACTGATCCAGGCTTCTACTCTTAGTCATCCAGTCTCTAGACTAGACTAGACTCTAGACTCTAGAGATGTAACATTTCTGGAAATTTTGAAGCTTGGCACACACACACACCTGTTTTTATTCTGCCCCCCCCCAAAAAAACTGGAACATAAAATATGACTATGGGAAGTTTGACTTGGCATAAAACTATCACAACTAGCAAATTAAAATACAGTGGAGCCTTGTATAACAAACAGCTTGTATAACATAAAATCTGTACAACATAAAAAATTCAGGAGATAGGGGAAATTTGCTTAACATAATCGCCTATGGGGAGAATCCGTACAACATAAAAATGGGATTACTCCATTTTCAATGCATTCCTATGGGGATTTGTATAAAGGAAAATTTGCTTAACATAATTTCATTTGGAATGAATTAATTCCTTTATACAAGGTACCACTGTATAGTGTATCCAAACAATTATTACAAACAGAATTTACTTTTAAAATAATATTTGTTTGTAATTATAACAAATGGAGTAACAATCTCCTAAAGTGTTTACTAGTTTATGTGGAACAAAAAAAACCCTCTACAAAACGTTTAAAACTTAACAATTATTCATATTTCCAATCCACAGTATTAAATAAAAATAAAATAAAAATCTCATTCTCATAAAAAGAATTGAAGGGGGGGATGAATGTATAGAAGGGAGTGCGACTAAGTTTCAATGAATGGGCATGAAATTTAATCAGAATAATTTTTTTTTCTTGTGACAGTAGCAGCATCTCCTAAAGGAATAAATGCATATTGATCTTGCAATGGAGAAGTTTGGTTTGTAACCTAGGACTTGCTTGCCCTCAGTGCACAGAAATTAGAATAATGTGATACTATGCGTATTTTTTTAGAAATAATTTGGGAAATAATTGAACACCCTGTCTTAAAATATTTTATTCATCATGTTAAAATAAAACATTCTATAATCATTGTTTTCTTTTTCTTTTTCTTTTTTCAGTTTTTCCAGTTTGGGGAAGAGAATCAAAAAGGCTTCAGGGGGAAAAAAAACCCCTCCCCCCCTGAAGTTTTCTGTGTTTTTTTTTTCCTGGACCTTAACATCTCTAGCCTTACCCTTGTATTTGTCACACATCTTGGGACCTGAGGTACAGTTCTTAGAAATTTAGATTGAACTATTTCTTGTGATGCAAAGTGGGAGCTGGGAGACCCCAGGAATGAGTCATACAGAAGCTGGGCTAATGGCTGCTCTGACCAGCCCTGTGCTGGGAGGGGCACCTTTTTCAACCCAACTGAAGGAGACACACTGGCCACTAACCAGGCTGGCCAATGGGGCTTTGCCAGCACACCTGGGAGGATTGGCCAGCTGCTGACCACTGGGTCACCTGACCTCTCTGTAAAGCCCGATGGAAAGGCTAGCAATGAGATCACCATCCTCTTTGTTGCCAACCAGCTGCCTCTCTGCCGGCACTGCCTCCTCCCTCTGCAGACATCCTGGTGCTTTCCACCACCACTTATGGCACCGTCACCATGAACACAGAGAAGGAATAAACCATCCAGGGATATAGCCCAAAAGGTTAGTCTGTAACCATATACACACCACATCAGACTCCCATGGGCATGACCCCTTCTTGGCCTTGGGGGGTGAGCCTTGCCCCAGTGGTTCTGTTAACTCACCCACACCTTTGCCACAGGAGCCTGCCTTCACTGCATCCAAGCCAGGTGCGGTCATAAATGATAATGTGCTGCCCGCTAGTACAGGGGAGCCCACAAACACAGCCACACCCACCAGCAGCCCCTTGCTGGCCAGTAGCAAAAAGCCCTCCCGCTTGGGCTCCCACTTCTCTCAAGCAACCATTGGGGGGGAAGCAGTGACTACGTTGACCTCTTTCGATTGTTGAACAGAGAGGTTTAAGAGCTTCAGTTAGCCAAGCTAGAGGACAGAGACAAGGAAAAGATTAAGAGGAAGATTTTGGACAGGTCCTGGTCCAATTGGTGCCCGGGTTCCTCATTTACATGGGAATCAAATTTAGATTGAACTATTTTTGTGATGCAAAGTGGGAGCTGGGAGGCCACAGGAATGAGCCGTACAGAAGCTTTATGGACTTTGAGGGCTGCTGGGACAAAAGAGGCTCCTTGAGAGAGACAGAATTTTATTAAGCTGTTTACAGATCTTTTCCCCTGATCAGCCTGTTATTTAGTATGCTGAAGACTGGATCCCGAAGCCTGTAGAACTACCACCAAATACTGTATTTAAATTTGGTCACTTATTCAATACTATAGTTATTTCTTTGCCACATATGAATCTTAAGTCTGTGCCCAAAGGCTACTATCTTGGTATTCTGATTGTTAATTGTTAGGGCTTTGTCTTTGCAATATGAGGACAGCTTCCTAAGAGCCCTCCTCAACCCCACAGGTGTGCTGGAAAGAATTACTGTGTCATCAGGATAGAGTAATACTGACACTGTTCAATCTCCAAATTTGGGAGAATGGAGATTAGGGGAGTTAAGACAGCTTGACAGATTATTTATATAGAGGATGGATGGAACTGGTTCCGGTAGGCAACCTTGCCTGACACCTCTATATGTTTGGACAGGTTCAGTGAGATGTCCTTATCTGCTGACCTGGATATTCAATCTAACCATACAACCATATACTAATTTGTAGCATCTTCCATTTGCATATTCAGTAAAAGGAAGACAAGTAGAGACATTTCTGGACATTCAGTTTCTCTGTCTTGCGGGAGACAGATAAAATAAAGGATATTTAGGAGAAGAGGGATTATACAAGGTGCAGAATATTCATTTGGGTCACAGTGCATTTCACCTCTTTTTAAATTTTTGTCAGCTGTGAAAAATACAAATTTTTGATTTTGTTCCAGAGGTCTATAGAGTGTTGAAGGATTCTTAGGGAAGTTCAGGCATCAGATTATGTGAATGGACAGTCCTGTGTCATTTTCTCACTCTAAATCTGTGCTCCCTTCTCTGTTCAAGATGAGTTTGTGACACACTCCCTAAGGGTTCAGATGCAATCATCTTCTCCTTGCCAATGAACCCTGGAGGCTCTGATTCCTTTTCAGGAGAGATGACATGAAAACTATAATTTGAATTTGATGTGATCAAGAAAAAATATATTCAAATTTATTGATACTATGCTTGGGATGGGAATATGGATTCCCAGAGAATAAATGTGAAAATGTTTAGGATTTTGGAATACTTTGAGTAGAACTTACATTTTCCATTTATAAGGGGAAAAGTAAGCAAGTATAACAGTGAGAGAAAAAAATTTTTGCCATGCATCAGCACATCTATTTATTCTTGTGCAGCTGTTTTCTACAGATATAAAAAAGAGAACCTGCTATTCTTAACAGCTACCCAAGACACTTGTCTGCATTAGACAAACCTTAAGGGGAAAGTGTAAATTCAACCTGTTACAATTCATTGTCATCAGATCAGCTAAAACATGTTTGTTCCACTGCATGAAATGTGTTATAAACATTGATTGCTGTTTCCAATAAACTAAACCAAAGGAGAAATAGTTCTGTACCTAGAAACAGGTATAATGTGTTTTGGTTGAGCCTGAAAAAGACAGTTTTGAAATTCAAAGTTACTCTTATTGGGCCACCAAATTTGCAATTAAGAGAGAGAGAGACAGAAGGAAGGAAGGAGGTCAAGCCTTCAAGACCTTTTCATCTCTTCCATATAAATTCCAAATTCCATAGGAATTCTAAATTTGGGGTGGGGCAACATACCAAATTCAAAAATCCTCCCAGACAGACATTAAAATTATGGGATCAGTATCTATTGAAGTTCAAAAATAGAGACTACAAAAATATATGGTGGTGTGATGATAGGTTGCTTATGAATAAGAATGTTGTAACTTATTCCTGGACAGAATCTGAGGTGTTAATTTGAGAATACACAGTTTGTGGCTAGGGATGGGCTCCCTAATGAAAACAAAATGCTGTTTCATAATTTCATTAGTTTACGAATCGTTTTGTAAGCTAACAAAATGAGAGACCCTGTTTCATTTTGGATCATAATAAAAGAGTTTTGTTGTTAAAAATGAACCATTTCTTTACTATCTAAAATGGGCTCCCCAGGCTCCAAAGGGCACCAATCTTTTTGCAGCTCCCTTGGACAAATTTGGAGAGGTTTGGGGATAAGGGGGCTGAGTTTTTAAGCTCCAAAGTGGGTGCTCCTTGGAGCCATTTTTTTCTAATTGGAATTGGAAAGAAACCAAGTCACTCAACAATTATGTAGCAGGGGTACCTTCTTGAAGGAATTTTAGGGAACCCCTGAAATTTGGAAACATTTGGTGGTAAGGGGGCTGAGTTATTAAGCTCCAATGAAATGAAATGAAATGAAATGAAATGAAATGAAACACTTTTTTTTTAATTTCATGCCCATCCCTAGTTGCGGTTTGATTAGGAAATATCATTTATAGTTGTATTTGGTTTAGGTGATCCCATGTAGTTATTTCAGTGCCAGTAATAACACTGGCTATTAATTTGATACAATTCAATTTGAACTTAAGTGTATGCCTCTTTTTCCTTTGAAGGAAGCCTGGTGATCCTTGGCTCTTCTTTCTTTGTTTCTTTGTTTCTTTGTTTCTTGCTTGCTTGCTTTTTGCCAGTACAGAGATGATGTGGCACTAAACTAATGTATTAAATATGGTGATTTGACACTAAGCCCGTAAGTTTACTTTTGGCCAACAGAGGGAAAGACTGTGGATGTGGATGTGTTTCCACTGTTCCAAAAAATCACACTCCTGCTTAAATTATCTCCATAACATTACCCAGGGTCACACACACCTGCCATCCTTTTGTAGAACTAAATAAATGGTCACACAGAGAAAACACTGTTCAGAGCACTTCAGTATTTTTTTTTAAAAGTAGCAGCCCTCAGCTATAAAGGGGAAACCTCTGAATCAGAGATGGGCACCTACCTGAAAAATGATGGTTTGTGGTTCATAGTGAGGCACAAGTCATGAAACACTACAAACCAATGGGAAAACATCCAATTCATTTTTTGATTTGTGCCCAGTGGTGGGCTTACCTGCTCCTGTCTTGCCACTGTGCCACTTCAACCTCACTGCTGCCACTGACATCACCACCCTGCCACTGAGGGCAGATGGTCATTAAATTTACCAAAGCAAAATGAAGCTCTTAGTGGGGGAAGGGGGGTCATTCCTTCATTTTGATGCAGAACACAGGATCCCTGAACTGGGCTGTGAATCGAAGCACAAACTAGTCCTATTCATCAATTTTTCTCATTTGTACTTTGATTCATGCCCATCTCTGTTCCAAATCAAAAGCACAAAAGGTCGATCTGAGTGTCATATAATCGTGCTATATAATCATTGAAATCATGCCATATAATTGTGCCATATAATCATTGAAATCATGCCATATAATCATTGAAAAATACTTTGGATTTATCCATACTAATTGTGGAAAAAATGCAAAAATATTTGCCAATGTACTTACATCCTCGCTGATATTTTTTGCAAAACATATTTTTTTTAAAAAAAAAACTCTTCTCTTCCCAGCAAGACTTTTTTTTTTTGCATAATATTATTTTACTATTCTATAATTCTAAAATGTGCTTATTTAACAAACCCAGGTCTGCTATGATGTCCTCACTGATAAACAGAGGCAAGTGGTCCCTAAAAAAACCCATAACACAATTCTGCATTGAAATCCTAGTTCTAGGGCAGTGGCTGAGGTATCTGAATCAGGGAATTCTATTCTTTTATGCAAAATTCTTCAATGTGGCTAAATCCAATTGCTACTGTCAGAATACAGTAGATGCACAGAATAAATAGGACTTGTTGAGATAACACTTGTGTGTCCCATTGATCCACTGAATCTATTCTAGTTGAGATTAATAATCGGATAATAATGCACAGTACAATAGTTGCATCCAGTTTTTGTTGACACTTTTTGAGAATGTAATCCAGAGTTTTATCAGATGTTTAGCTAAAAAGAAATCTCAGGTTGCTTAAGACTCATTTCCCTTGAATACATGTACAAAGACCTGTCTATTACAATGGTGAGAAACTGTGAAGAGATAAAATTCTCAGCAGCTGAAGCACTGTGAGAAGAAAGGTAATTCTAAATAAGAAATAAGTAAATATATACATTTGGCATTGTTGTCTGAAAAGCCAATGTGCACAGTGTGATTCAGTGTGATGTAAGATGCAAAGCTGTTAGGTAACCAAGTCTCATGAAAGCTGTCCGTGCAACATTCAGATTTGAGCTGCCAGAACCGTTGACAAACCATGAAAAATCTGCATCCAGTGGTCCATCATGCCAGCTATTGGTGACTGGTGAGGTTGGCTGGATGCCCCCCTTCAGGTTTTCCCCAAGCTCTCATGTGAAGAGCCCAGTAAAAGCAAATTAATACATGTGTCCAAGATCTCTTGTAGGGGGTCCAATAAGACAGAGGAAGGGCAATGTCAAGGTCATCCTCACGATAGACACCCCACTTTAGATTTCTATGTGCTTTTTGTTGTTAATTGTAATCAAGCTCTGAAGTTAGCTCTAAGACATGATACAATTTGCATTGTATCAAGAAGAGGCAAGAGAAGAGAAACTTGAATCTGGATATGATTGGATACTAGATATTGCTTATTTGTTTCTGGAAAGAGATGCCATGGTTTGTACTGTATATGAATACAGTGGACCCTCATATAATAAGTAGAGATGAGCACGAAATGATTTTTTTTCATTTTGTTAGTCATTATTCGGTTCGTTAGGTAATGAAACAAATAACAACCCTAGGGGCAAATTTAACATGAAACGAACCAAACTGAGAAAAATTGGTTCGGTTAGGTTCATTTTGTTAATGGGGGGTGGAGGAGATGTCTCCTACCTGGTGCTGGTCCGAGGTCCAGGCCGGTCTTCCTGGGCCTGGCTTCTGCCATGGCGATGGCCGCACTACAGTTTTTTTTAAAAAAGGAGCACTGACCAGGCCCCAAGGGTGGCCTGGTCGGCACCCTAAAATAATAATAATAACAACATAATAATAAATTAATAATATAATAGTTAAAAAACACAGCGCCAACTGGGCCCCAGGGCCGCGCAGTCGGCGCTTTAAAGAAAAAAGAAAAAAGGCCCGCACTACAGCTGTAGCGTGGAACCCGGAAGAAATATAAAATAAAACTAGAAATAAAATGGCCTTCAGGAGCCAACTTCCCCTTTCCTGTTGCACGGTTTGGCCATCGCCAAAGCGCTGTCGGGCAGCAGCGGCTCCTGCGTTGGCCCTCAGTCAGCCCAAGCATGGCAGAAACGCCGGTCCCTGAGCGGGAGAGCACCCGTCCTCCGGCGGTGGGAAGCCGCGAAGTGGAAAGGGGAGGTGGCCATGCTGCTCCAGTGCCGGTATTGGGTTCTGGAAGGAGACTCTCGGATGTCTTCGGCACCCAGTTCTACTCCCTTGCCAGCCTCGAGTACTCTACCACATTTTGGGCCAAAGCCTCAAGGTAAGGGGGGGAGAATGGCCCAGAAGTAAAAATAAAAAAATAAATCTAAAATAGTGGTGGGTGGATGGAAAAAAGAGAGACCCCCGTTCGCGCCTCTGCATGCAGAGGCACAAACGAGGGTCTTATCTTCCTTGTGCCAGATGACAGCGCCGGGTGCGCTGTCATCTGTGCGTGAAGAAGATCCCTTAGAGAGACCGCCGTTCGTGCCTCTGTATGCAGAGGTGTGAATGGGGGTCTCATCTTCCCCACACTGGATGACAGCGTGCCCCGCACTATCATCCGGTGTGTGGAAGAAGAGACCCCCAGGAGGGCTGGGGGGGATTTAAAGATCTCGCTCTTCCCTCCACCCAGTGTGGTGGAAGGAATAGCGCACTCTTTAAACTCGTTTCCAGCCTCCATCCCGAAGGTAGCAGCAAGTAGCTGCTTGCTGCTACCTTCAGACGGAGGTTGGAAATGAGTTTATAGCTCTCTCTTCCTTCCATGCCCAGGCAGCGCCCAGCCCTGGGAGGGCTCCCTGGCTGCGGGAGCGCTCTCCTGGCCGGTATACCACCAGCTCCAGCAGTGCATGGCCCGGGAGAGCACCCAGCAGCCACAGGAACACTCCTACCTGGCATTCCACCGGCTCCTACGGCGCCCAGCCCGGGAGGGCTCCCCGTGGCTGTGGGAATGCTATCCTGGCCGGCATACCACCAGCTCTGGCAGCACCTGGCCCCGGGAAGGCTCCCCGCGGCTGCAGGATGGCTCTCCCGGCAGGCTTGCTGCTGGCTCCGGGCTCCCCGCAGCTGCGGGAATGGCCTCCCGGCTGGCAGGCTTGGTGCCAGTTTTGGCAGCGCCCACCTCGGGAGGGCTCCCCGCAGCCGCGGGAAGCTCCAAACAAATGAATATGAAACAATTTTTTTCTTAAAAAAATCGGTTCATATCAAACAAACCGATACAGGCCCCCCAGGTCCGAATAACGAAACAAAATGCCATTTTGGCATTTCGTGCCCATCTCTAATAACAAGTGGTTTGTTTAACAGAAAATCCACTTAAAGGAAAAAGAAATCTGGAGATAGGGGAAAATCACTTAACGGAATTGCCAATGGGGCGAATCTGTACAACAGAAAAATTGTCACAATTCGGGATTAATCCATTTTCAATGCATTCCTATGGGAAATTTGTACAAAGGAAAATTTGCTTAACAGAATATCATTTGGAATGTATTAATTCCTTTATACAAGGTACCAATGTACTTACCTTGCTTTGCTTACTAGTACTACAAAAAACTTTGACCATCTAACATGGCAGGCTAGAAGAGTTATCGCTACCCAGATGCAAGAAATGTTTGTGGAACTGGCAACTTGTACTGCATAATTAAATTATAAACCTGCATAATTAAATGGTAAACCACCCAGAGAGTGCTTGAAGCACTATGGGGTGGTATATAAGAAGAACACTTTGCTTTGCTTTGCTTTACAGGTGACAAAAAGCTTCAGTGTAACTTGAGTATCATCTAACAAGGGATATAGAGGCACAAAGAGAAGCACACCAAAGATACAAACTTTTGCCACTGATTTTCATTATGAACACCTGAGAGTGGACATTAGTGACCCAACTGACATTATCATTGTCAATGGAGTGGTGATCAACAACATCCAATATATAGACAATACAGTCTTAGATTGTCTGGATTAGTTGTTCAAGAAAATCAGTGAACTACACAAAGGAGATAGTCTAAAAATGAATGTTAATGAAATGTGCATAGAAGATTTATTATTCCATACACATTAGGAGAGAGAAGCTGGTCAAGTTTTTTTTCTTGGATTACAACTACCAGAAGCCCTCATGGAGCATTTGGACTAAGGGATTCTGGATTGTGTAGTTCATAAAAGTAAATTGACCAAGCTGTGCTATGAATCTCATGTTGTCCTACTATTTTGACCATAGCAATTAAACAAAGCAGCAGAGGGCACAGGTGTGGATTTAGATAAGATTTAGGGAAAGGTGGAGACAAAATATGGGAGGTACTGCACTGGGTTGGCTCTTGCTTTGAGATAGATAGGGATAAAAACTGGATTATGAAAAGAGGAAAAAAAGGCAAGAGAGGGTATTTCTTAGTTCTAAACACAGAGGGGCTTGAGTTTAAAAATACCACATTTTCCCTGTTTCTCTTTTTCTATGGGTGACCCACTTTGGAGTTTAATAACTCAGCCCCCTGAACCCCAAACCTCTCCAAATTTGGAGGGCTTATAGGGAAGAGTCCAAGGAAGCTACCTACTAAACTTGGTGCCTCTAGGAACCAGGGGAGCCATTTAATAGCATAACAAATCATTTCATTTTGTTTCATTTTTTTCCAAAGATTCTTTTTAAATTTGTTAATAACAAAACAAAATAAAAGGAAAGGAAAAATGAAATAAAATAAAATGTGTAAGGGAATTTGAAGTAGAGAGTAAGAGTTTAGCTAGGCCATAAGTAAACATTGAATATTAAGGTGCAAGGTTCTGCTATAGCTCAACTCTTATCTATTGTTAATATCAACAATCGCTCTGTGAAGAGGTAAACAATGGGACAGTGAGGAAGCAAGTGGGGCTTGATTGAACTATATGGAACATGTGACTGTTTTTCCCATGCCAACGGAAGATTAGCTATCCTGAGAGAGACTTGGAGACAGTGTGTGTGTGTGTGTTTTGGGGGGGGGTGCTTTTTCATCTGAAGTTAAGAGAGAGACCAGCAACTAAATGTAGCTTAAGAATTAATTTGAGGCCCTTAGCCTCATGGACCAGTAATAGTGTAGCGAACTTAGCTTTGTTGTTTTCCAATTAGGGCCAAATATCTTGTGTAACCTTCCTTAAGTTTCAATAAATTGCTTTTTAATTATAAAAGGTGCCTGGTTTCTATTTTGGTAAGTCTGCTAAGCTACACAGCACTAGAAGGCTGAAGTCAGTCTAAGAGCTCACAGTCTCCAGGCTCCTGCCTTGTAGCTCCTCTGTGAGATTTATGGCAGAAGGGATCTGGGGGGAGGTAATGATCCCCTTTTAGTTTTCACTTATTAGACCTCATTTAGAGTTCTGTATCCAGTTCATATTGTATAAATGAATATAATTTAGTAAAGATGCCAACAAACTGGAGGGAATTCAGAGGTGGGCAACAAGGGTGATCATAGGACTGGAAACCAAGTCGTATAATGAAAGACTAAAAGAATTGAGCATGCTTAGCCTTGCGAAAAGAAGAGAAAGGGGAGATATGCTGTTCATTTAAACTTTTAAAAGTAATCACATAGAGGAGGGGCAGGATCTGTTCTTGATCACCCCAGAATGCAGGACACATGGACTCAAGCTATAGAAAGTTAGATTAATGGTAACTATCAGGAAAACCCTCTTAACTACTAAAGCAGTACCACAATGGAACCAGTTACCACAGGAGGTGGCGAGCACTCCAAAGTTGGGGGCATTCAAGGGAAATTGGACAAGCATCTGTCAGCTGGGTGGTTTACAATAATTATGCAGGCTACACATTCCCCCCTTGATCTGGGTACTCGTTTTACTGACCTCAGAAGGCTAGAAGGCTGAGTCAACCAAGACCTGGCTACCTGGGATTGAACCCCAGGTCATGAGCACAGTTTTGGCTGCAATAGAGCAACTTAACCACTGTGCCACAAGGCTCCTATGCCACACTTGAAACACAGGAGTAGAAAAATAATGCCACAATAATCTGCCTGATTCATACAATATGTAAACAAGGTACCTAATTTGCTTAATGTGCATGTTTCATCATCCATATTTGCCCTACTCCATGTACTTGAGTGGAAAAACCTAAAAGGCATGGCCTCTTTGTTTTCCCAATATAAAAGCCCCCCCCCCTTTATATATTAAAAATGTAAAGGGTTGGGTCTGAATCAGATCAGATCCTGTATAAATCATATTGGACCCCTGACTAAATAATGGAATCAGGTTCAAAACCAAATTGAAGATCCTCACACAGCCATAATAGAAAGGCACAGCTTTTTAAGGCTTATTTTTTATATATACAGTATCCATTATCCTTGAACTTAAATGAAGCACTAAAATGACTCATTATGAATAAATGTTTTCCCAGAATGAAAAGTGGTAGAAATATAAGGAGCACTGCAAAAGTTTTTCTTTTAGAAGATAAACTGGGGCACACTGTATTGTATTTATTTTCATCTCACTTTTATTGTTCTGAACGCTGAAGGGCATTCAAGTGACTTTGTATTAGGATACATCAGGGGAGTACTTTGTGTCATTTTTCATCTCTGAGAGACATATTGTTGGAAGCTGGCTCAGTTGTCCCTGATGAATAAATGTAAGTAGACTTTTCTGTATATGCTTGACAAGATTATGTCATTTAAAGCAGTTAGCATATTGACTTTTTTCTAAATACCATGAGCAGAACCTACAGAAGTTTAAATGAACAGAAAACATTGGGTCAAAGGGTCAACAGCAGTAGGATCGACATGATATCCATACCGAGCAATCTGTTCAGCAGTTGGTAATACTGAGAGACATAAAAGTTAAATAAATAGCTGTGTTTGTTAAATGTGAGAATACACATTAACTGGCCATGACTGGGACTACCATGCAGAGTCTTATAATGCTATAACTTCTCTCTGTAGTAAGTATAAGACTTATACTTACTAGAGAGAGAAGAGATAGCATTTAGAACTTCTATGAGGAAAACTAAGTGATGAGTGTCTGGGTAAGTAATCAGCATAGTTTGTAACACAACTTTTGTGTGGTTGAGCTATATTCTTCCTTTTGTTTGTACCTAATCAGGTTGTCCTCAATGCTTTCAATTCTATTCTGTAATAAATAAATTTATTTTATTTTTATTCAATTTATTCAAAGCATTAATTTACTAGCAAAGCTAGTTGGTGGCAGCGAAAGAGAAAAATGAGAAGCGGTGCTTGTCAATAGCCTGTGAAAGGGTCGGGGGCAAAGCACGGGAACACTACAGAGCCCTACTACATCAGCATGACCACCACTGGGTTTTTAATTCTGTGTCATAGGCACTCTTAATGGCCAATTGTGTATGACAAGAGAGACACCCAACTCTCACCAGGATCTGATGCACCATAATCTCCATGGCATTTGTTCTACCTGTCACTTGGCAGCAGAGTGCCAGAAGAGGCAATACTGGGGAGTGGGGGAGAGACACTGTTCTTAACAGACGTTCTCACCACTGAAGTCTCCTCATGGGTGCCTTCAGACAGAAGTTCCTATATGAAGCAGGATGAGACAAGAGGAAATATCCAGTTATACAGAGCAAACACAGGGCTTTGGGACACCTGTATGTGGAACCTTGCTGGAACTAGAGGACTGCATGAAGCAATGTGCAAAGGAGAAGTAACCTGGAGAAACAAGTCCGCAGTCTAGTTTGATTAGCTGCATACATTTAGAGCCTGTAGCTTATATTCTAGTGTATGTTGTGCATATGTGGCCATTCTTTAGTATTATCTTATTTAAATTTTCCCTGAGTAAACTTAAAACCATTCAATCTGCACTTGAGGATGTCCTCTTCTAGCTTTATGGGCTCTCTCTAATATATATACATACAGTCTTTTACCCAAATTTATGTATCCTGATTTTTTTTAATTTTTGCATACCCATTCTACACCTAATAGGCATCTGCACACTGTCTAGTTTTGATACCTCAGGCCAGGAGTGAGACACATGTTACCCCTGGGCCATATTGTTGGCCTCCAAATGCAGTCTCCTAGCACAGCCACATCCTCATTTTTTTATTTAAAAAGGCTCAGACTCTCCTTATGCCTTTGAGAGTGTACAGTGTATACAGTATCAGATACAGTGTTGCCTTGTCTTGAGTCAATCCTTACCGATAAAGCAGAAGACCATTTGTAGAGTCTAAATAAGTTGTTTACCTTCAGAACATGGAGCCAACAGAGGTGAAATTGTTGGCAGACCATTCATCAAACATTCCCAAAATCTGGACAGACACCACAGATAGTAGGCATGTGAAATTTCACATTCATTTCCACAAAGTTGTTAGTCTGTGGAACTCCCTGCCACAGGATGCGGTGGTAGCATTTGGCCTGGATGCCTTCAAAAGGGGACTGGACAGGTTCCTGGAGGAAAAGTCCATCACAGGTTACATACCATGATGGAGATGTGTAATTTCCAGGTTTAAACCCGGGGTACTTCAAGGAGCAGATACAGGGGAATGGTATCAGGAGACAGATATCTAGTCTTGTGTGCTCCCAGAGGCATTTGGTGGGGCCACTGTGAGATTTGGGAAGCTGGACTAGATGGGCCTTTGGCCTGATCCAGCATGGCTCTTCTTATGTTTTTATGTTCTTATGTTCTTATGGATATGTATACATGGGTGTTTGTACAGGCACATAATATGAACATGTCTGCACACTATGAAAGCTGTTCCATTCCAACTGCTCCTGTAGAACTGGAACATGGCAATCACATTCCTGAATTGTATCCCATTGACTTTATCAGGGTCTTTTTTATTTTTACTTAAGAATCCACCTAAGTCTTCTACTACTAAGGGCCTTTCTTCTCGCTTTCAGCACAGTATTAAGCAGATCTAAGTGGAAATGAAAATCCCTTTGAGAAAGACAAAAGAAGCCAATGTTTCCATCATAACTTTCAAACCTTGTTACAATTTTTGATCAAAGTGATTTTGCTCTTTGAAATGGTTTTACTAGGCCTGGCAAACTCTTTTAAAATGCCACCAAGGCTTTTGTTTCAGGTTAAACATCATTCAGTATTCAAGGTGCACACTGACATGTAAGAAAAGCCATTTTTCCCTCTCCCTTTTTCTTCAAGAAAAAAAACTTACATAATTAAAAGTTCTATAGGGCCGCCTGATTGATAAAGTTTCCAGTGACAGCTTTATAGTGAGCTGCCTCCCACACAGAAGTGATTTCCAAAAGACCTTAACGAGTTTTTATGCAAGTTCATATTGCAAGGACAATGGCTTTATTAAAAATAATCAGCCAAAAGAATTCTCTGTGATACTGCATAAATGGTGAGGAATGCAGTAAACCAAGTTTTATATGAATAACAACTTTCTTATGTAAGATAGCAGCAGCAGCACTCATAAGCATCTATAATCTCTGCTGAAGAGGGCTACAACCACAACTATACAAGCAGCAGGAAAATCCTAAATCTGATGAAATTCCAAAAGGCAAATAATTGAAGAAACCTAAACCTTACACCCTTGCCTGATAGATCAGAAGAGTCACACCGGACCACCCAATTCACCAGGGGTCACACTGCTGCCTTAAATTGATGGAGTTAAACTGGACTCTGTGTCTCAAGAAGGTGCCAGAGCACCCTCGTGAAACACAAGCAGATGGTCTAGGAAAGGGGTTCTTCTTTCCTTCTGGTCATGACAGGAAGGGAGGACTGATGAAGCCCTTTTTGGTGATAGGACTGAACTTAAAAAGCATGCTTGTATCAGTGGTTCTGGTATTGCCAATGTAATTCAATAGCTCTTTGGACCCAAGATGGAATATATAATAGGAAGCCACTTATGCCCCATGAGAAGATACGGTTCCTAAACGCACAGCACATGGAAGCCAGCCATCTTATGAAAGATCCTTAGATTTTTCTGTGAAGATTCTCCAGTCATCCAGGTGAGTTTATCTGGAAGTTGAGTCATGGCTACTGGACTTCTTTTTTGAGAGATAGAAACATTTCGCTGTTCATCCAAACAGCTTCATCGGTCTGAATATAGCTGGTGCAAGTCCTCCATCTTATAGTCAGCTTTGACCTCTTGTCACCCTGGTCTGAATTAGGCTCATCAGATGAACAATGGCCTGAGTAGGCTCATTAGGGAGACAATAGTATCCATAGCCTTAAGGCCTAAGGTGCTGAAACCTATCAAGAATGGGTCATTAGCTATAGCCTTGGTGGTGAATGCTTTTTGATTTGCCTGGGTACTTTGGAAAGCACAGCCTGATAAGTAGCAGATAGACTATGCCTGAGCCCACCACCTCTGTTGAGGGAGGGGTTTTCAATGCTCACATGAATGGCTTCCCTCACTCCTCTCTCAAACCACCTCTCTTCATTGTCTAATATGTGTACATCCTCATCTTTGAAAGAGTGCCCTTTGTCCTTCAAATGGAGGTTCACTGCTGATTCTGGTCCTGAGCTGTTACCCTCCTATGTTGGGCCATCCTTCTGTTTAATGGTTGTTTAGTTTCTCCAATGTAGAGGTCTGAACACTCCTCACTGCATTGGACCACTATATTGCTCCTTTTATGGTTTGCTATTGGATCCTTTGGGTGGACAAGCCTCTGCTTTAGTGTGTTTGTGGGTTTGAAATAAATAGGGATGTGGTGTTTGCCAAAAATCCTCTTGATAGGTTTCAGCACCTTAGGCCATTGTTCACCTTAAGGCTATGGATACTAGTGGCTGAAATGTTGTTGCTTTGGTGTGTAAACTGCACCAGAGCAAACCAATTGGTCTGAAACCTTGCTACAGATAACAAGGTAAACCCACATGATGCAAATAATACAGCAATGTCTCTAAGAAGCATCACAGAAAAGGATGTTAGGACCTCATTCCCACTAAGGAATGAGAGAAGATGCTATGTGAGTCACTTATTGTTGTGATATCACTAGGCCAAATCCACAAATTATTTGTGGATAATGCTTCAAGGCACCGTGTCACTTATCTGCTGAAGGAGAAGAGTGAAACACATGAGACATTTAAGAAGAATGTGGCTATGGTGAGCAATAAGTCTGAAAGGAAACCCAAGACATTTGAGAGGAACAATGGGAATGAGTACCTCAAAGGTGGGCTCCGCGGAGGCACATGTGCAGATGGAACCTCTTTATCACACACACACCCCGGTGTGAAGTAATGCGAGACAGGAGAGGGTGACAGCAGGAGGGATGGGGCGGGGCGAGCCAATATAAGGAGCTCCCCAGCTGGGCCCAAGCCTCTTTCGTCCGAGCGCATTCCCCACCCACCCACCACATTTAACAGTGCTAGCATGAGTCTGACTGGTTGCTTTTATGGGCCAGATAGGAATTTTTGACCCGCTCTAGAATTGGCCAAAAGGAGCACTTGGGGGTGGTTCCCATAGGTTTGATTAACACACTAGTAGGCCTGGTCACACTGGTGGCAGTGCAGAGGGGCTATAGCTGGTGAGTAAAATTTTAAGATCCCCTCTGGGCCCATCCAACCTAAAAACACTGTGGTGGGGAAAGGATGCGCTCAGAGGCCTTGCCCGGGCCACAGGCCACAAATAAAGCAGCCCAGGGACCCGGGTAAAGGGGATGGAATTTGCTGGCCCTGGGGGATCTGTGGTGATCAAAGGCCCCCAAGGGGTGTGACGCTGTAAAGCTCACTAGTTGGAAGGGTCCCGGGAGACCCCCGGGTTCCAACTCTAGCCTGCACAGCGGCAGGCCCCTCAGGAAGTTATGCTTGATAAGAAGTGTTCTGAACAAGTTACAGGTAATAAAGTGTGGCCCTTGGTTATACCCCATAAAGTTGTCTCGCTTGGTTCTTTTGCTCTGGGGAGGCAACAAGCCTTCCTGGGGGGAAAAGGCATTCTGCATAGGATAATTTTTCCACATATTCCCAAGCAGAATGGAATGGCTGAAAGATAGCTGAGATCTGTTTTGGAGATGATAAGATGCATGCTTGCAGATGGAGAGTTGCCCAACAGACTTTGGGATGATACAGCAGTGACTGCAACATATTACCAGAACAGATCGCCAGTAGAGATGGGCATGAGCCACAGTTGGGTAGTTCACCCATGTTCAGTGCCACACCCACATAGGTTTTATGCAGGTGCCATGCACTCCCCTCTACAACATCCTATGCTCACTCACAGGCAATTCATGCCTCCCTCTCCACCTCCCCAGCATGGCTGGCCTCTTAAAATGAGTCTAGAAGAATTTTGCCATACGAAGTGCTAGTTTATGTGCAAAAGAAACCAAGGAAGTTTCTTCCTGAGACTAACTTAATCTCTTCCTGTTTTCTTTTCTAGTTTTTTTGCCATTTTACTGTGTCATACTCTGCTGCTAACTAAAGGAATAATGAATATTCCCCAATACTATACCCAGAAGTGGGGTTGTTCTGTGTCATCAAGTCATTTCCAACTGATGATGACTCATGCAGGGCTTTGAGGTATGTGTGGTGCTTGAGGAGTGGCTTAACTTTCTAAATTTCCACATCTGAGAGGGGATTTAAACTGAGATCCCTGGAATCCCAGCTAGATAATCTATCCACTACATTACCACTGGCTCTCAGTTGATCAGACGTTAGGTACATATCTCACCTTTCCTCCAATCATTTCCAGGTATACATGGCTTTCACCACATTATTCACACAAGAGTGGTTTGACTGACTGGGCCAGAGGACAAGTAGGGGCTGGTTTTGCAAACATGGAGAGAATGAAGGCAATGAAGGAGGGGAACATGGATCATCCATGTGCCTTTCATTCATCAAAACAGACCATTAGTATTTCAGTTTCTTTTCCAGAAAGTGACAGAAGATGGAAAAAATAAAAACTCCTCTTCCCTGTTTGTTTTCATTAATCCTAATCAGAACAACCCACTCCTAAATATGCAGATGTAGATACACATACACATACTGTACCTAGATAGATAGATAGATAGATAGATAGATAGATAGATAGATAGATAGATAGATAGATAGATAGATAGATAGATAGATTAGATATAGATAGATAGATAGATAGATAGATAGTAGAGATGGGCACGACCAGAAAATAATTATGTTTCGAGTTGTCGTTTTTCGGGACGGGTCCGTTTTGGGTCATTTTTGTTTGTCGCGAAATGTTTCAAAAATTTGTCGTTTCGTTTTTCATTTTTTCGTCTGTCGTTTCTACCCGCTTTTTGCGCGATTTTAAAGCATTTCTGGGGGCTGCCAGAACTTTTTATGCCCTCTGTGGCTGCCAGACCTGCCCAGTCTGCAACCTGGGCATGCTATTGGTTGAAGTTTTCCAAGAATTTACATGATCCCATCACATGGCTTGCCTCCATGTTGTGGCTGGAGTGGCGACATCCATTATGTCATCCTGAAAGTGAAAAGAAAAATGCATCGCGATGGGAGAAGACAAAATCAAACGTTTTAAGGACCCCAACCCCCTGGTAGGTAATAATTTCAAATAATTCTCGCATTATCACTGCAATTTAATGGATGTCCAGGGCATTTTAATACCCAAGAAATCAATATTAGGCATCTGGGAGCCATTTTGGGTCAATGTCCCCAACTCCCCTTAAAGAAAAAAAAATACAGCGATCTGAGAAAAGACATAAATACACGTTTTAAGGACCCCCACCCCCCTGGTAGGTATTATCAGACAGTATAAATAATTATCGCTGCGTTTTTATGGATGTCCAGGGCGTTTTTTAACATTTAAAACAGCTCATTTCATTGCACGCCGCCAGTAACGAAAACGAAACTAACGACCACAATTTTCATGGGTTGTTTCGTTTCGTTCATTTCCATCACAATTTTCGTTTGTCATTTCGTTACGTAATGGAAACGACAAACGAAAACGAAAATTTTGCCGAGTCGTGCCCATGTCTAATAGATAGATAGATAGATAGATAGATAGATAGATAGATAGATAGATAGATAGATAGTGTAGCAGAACACTAGTGTTATCTTTGACTTCAATAAAAATTCATACGGACTGTGAAATTTTCTCACCCTTACTATATGGCAAGTGAAGCTTGAAAAAAATGGAGGATGGTGGCTCTCACACTTTTAATTAGGCGAGAGTCATCAGTGTGATTGAAGAGCATGTTAGAAAAGCAAATGATGGCATTACTCACTGTGAACACACAGAGACTCAATTCTGTTTCACACTTGCTGTAACTTGTTTTCATTTAATATGGTGAAAATTGTGAACTGACTGCTTTCAGTAGAGGTGGCAGGCATAATAATAATACAAATGTGTTATTTTAGAAAAAAAAACTGTTTCCCTGTTTTCTTATTTACTATTTATTTGTGGCATTTAATATATCCCATTTTTCACTGAAGTCCTCATTTTACAGTTTGCAAAAATGTTTAAACAATAAAAAAATAAAATAAGGTGGAATGATAATTATAGCAGCAAAGCCATAGTATCACATGAACAATATGCATGGATGAAAAGTAGAAACCAGCATTCAGAAAACTCTTGATGTGCACCATAAAAATGTAAGAACCCATGCCAGATTGCCAGGTTTGGCGAAGCCCACCTTGAAGGCAGCCTTTGCAATAAATAAATAAATAAATAAATAAATAAATAAATAAATAAATAAATAAATAAATACAACCACCTGAAAATGGGACAGTAGAAGAAATCATGTTCTTTGTATATACAATGAAGGCAATGGAAAGAAAATTGTACTGCTTAGCTATAACACCATATATCACCATAGCTAATCAATGTGATTATTTCAGAACTTGTGAGCTCTGTTCCTTTGTTACATTCCCCAATCCATCTTACCGTCCATGTGAGCCTGTGTGATACCTGTTCAAGTCATTGCTTCAACTATCACCCCAGTCACCTCAGTAACAGAGTCAAATTAGACAACACATTTTCCATGTTTCTAGAAGAGATCCTCCTTCAGGTGGTGAAAGACATTTGTTTCTCACAGTATGTCAATTTCCTCATTGATGTATCTTGAATTTAGTACAATTGGCTTGGCATTTGGTTGGCAGGTTTAATTTGAAAGTCTGATGGCTGAGACATGTACTTCTGATGAAGCTGTGCTGAGGGAGGGAAAATAGATGAATTATGTAGAAATCTCTGTAATCTCTATTTTAAGACAGATGCTTTCATGCTCTCACATTTGCCCCTTTTGAAAGTGCTGCAGCTTTTCAGCAAAGTACCCCCAAATTGCGACTAGATTAACAAACCATTTATTCAGCGAGGAGCAATAGAATTTGCAACCTCTCTGGCACCTCTCTGGCACAGCTACATTCTACCTGCATATCTTCAGCAAAACAGTCTGTTCCTTCTAGTCCACCTAATTTTTATGTTTCGATTGTGCTATTCTGCAGGATGTCATTGATAGATGTGTTTGTACTATGCTCGGGACAAAAGGCCATTGATCTTTATTGGGGCTTGAGAGGATCTCAGCTACATCAGTAATGATTTTTGTAAAAAAAAAACTTAATGAAGGAACGTCTTAAGCATTCAGAATTAAGCATGTCTCTTCTTGTTTTATTTCACTCACTCTTTAGGTGCTCCTACCATTAGTGGAGATGATCAGAATACTGGGAAGATTTGAGACAAGCATTTTCCACATTTCAATTTCTCCTCTGCGTTGTGTCAACTTTTATGGACTCCTTTTAAGGAGCATGCCATGGAACTGATCCCAAGGCACTTTTTTTGGCACAGGACTATGATCCCTGCCTATAAGTACAGCTGACAACCAGTACAGCCATCAAATGAAGATCTCTTGAAACTTATTAGAGTGAATTAATTGTGTAACAGCATGTAGGAACCATGACTGTGTTCAGTCTTGGAGCTTAAAATGTCACCAAATCAATGGACAAAGCATGCTTGGCAATAAAAAAAAAAGTAATTGAATAAATGTTCAGTTAAATTTCTAAAAAATAATGTACTGTATTTTTCCATCTGTAAGACACCCCCATGTCTAAGACAACCCCCACTTATTCAACCCAAAATTACAGCTTTGCAATTGCACAGTTCTCCATGCATAAGACGACCCTCAATTTTTAGTCTAACAATTTTAGCCAAAAGTATAGTCTTATACATAGGAAAATATTGCAATACCTGTCTCTGAAAACTGGGGAAAATGTGTGAATTTTTAGGCCTTTTTCATGTGTTGTTCCTGTTTGTATTACACTGTTCTGAAATTTGAGAGAACTGTAGACTTTATGTTTATCAGTTGCTAAAGCCATGTTTTATGTTATTCGTCCAGCAGGTGTTATTTTTATAAAGTAGAAGGATTTTGAGGCACTTTTATCTCTTTTTCTTTTTAAATATTTATTTATTTATTGCAACTCACTTTAATGAAAAGGATCCATTCCAAAAGGTGCCTCTCAAGTCCTAGGAATGTGAGCTCTGGAGAATAGGAACTGACATGGAATGGAGACATAGTAACTCGGGATGGGCAGGAAACAAAAAATGAAATGCTGTTTCATCATTTTGTTACATAACAAAACAAAACGAAATGAAACAAACCAAGGAAGGAGCATTTAGTTATAGACGAAACAAAATGGTAGTTTTTGCATTGAAATGAACTGTTTCATTCCATCATTTTCAGAGGGCTCCTGCCAAGCTGTCAATGGCTGGACCCCTTTAAACCTGGCCCATTCGGCACCAGGGGGACCCTCTGGTACTGAATGGTCCAGGTTTAAAGCGGTCCAGCCATTGACAGCTCGGCAGAAGCCCTCAGAAAATAGTCGGGTAGGCAGTGCAATCATGAGGCACTGCCTACAAGACCATTTTCTGAGGGCTCCTGCTAAGCTGTCAATGGCTGGAGCCCTTTAAACCTGGCCTAGTCAGTACCATTACCAAGGGATCCCCCTGGTGCCGACTGGGCCTGTTTTAAAGGGATCCGGCCAATAACAACTCAGCAGGAGCCTTAAAAATGGCTCCCAGCACCACATCTGTTGCCCCTAGGACCCAGGGGAGCTGTTTTGTTTCATTTCATTTTGTTTCGTACGATTTTTAAAAAATAAAATCATAAGAAAACAAAACAAAATGGGGTGAGCACGAAACGAAATGAAACAAAATGTTATTTTTCCATTTCGTTCCCATGCCTCATAGTAATGTGGGTGGGTAAGGGATTAAAAAAACTGCTAGTGCCCAGAAAGAAGAAAAGAAAGAGATGAGAAACTGGTGGAGAAGAAGAGGGGAGCAGGTAAGGAGGACTCGCTATGGGCTGTCGGGGTTTGGGGGAGTCCTAAGGGGAGCTCGCCGAGTCTTCAGAAGAAAGACCACGGTCGAGATGCCTTACCATCGGCTCTCTGGTCGGCTTGAGCATTCCCCCCCCACCTCTCTGCTACCCCTTGCCGCTGCGGTCGAGTGTCCGCCGGCTGCAATCTACCGGCCCGCGCAGCTGTTTCATCTCCCGACTCTGGGTCTTCCAGCTCCATCAGAGACTCTACGGCCGCCCGATTCAGCTCAAGCTTGTGGAGCTTGTGGATCTGACCCGACTCAGCTTGAGCTTCCTCCGGCGCGCCCGGTTCCACCTATCTTCCACCAGGTTTGGAGAGGTTTGGAGAGGTTTGGGGGGAGTTCTAAGGGGAGCTCGCCTAAGGGGAGCTCGCCTAGACACCATTCGAAGAACCATGCTTGAGATGCTTTGCCTTGCTCTCCGGTCGGCTTGAGCGCTCCCCCCCCACCTCTCCGCGACTCCTTCCCGCCGTGGTTGACTGCCTGCCGGCTGTGATCTATTGGCTGGCGCGGCTGCTTCGTCTCCCGGCCCTGGGTCTCCCTAGCTCCACCTGGGATTCAACTGCCTCAGATGATGTCCGACCCAGCTTGAGCATGCGGACCTGGCCCGATTCAGCCTGAGCCGTGTACGAGCTCTCATTGGTGGCTTGCCGGCGTGTGCGGTTTTCATCTGGGCTTTTCCAGCGCGCCCCGTTTCCATCTGATCTCCACCGGGTTTGGGGGAGTTTGGGGGGAGTCCAAGGGGGGAGCTCGCCGAGACCTCAGCCGAAAGATCATGGACGAGATGTTTTAACATCTGCTCTCAAGTCGGCTCGAGCGTTCCTCCCCCTCCCCTCCTCCTGCGCCTGTCACCATGCCTTGGTACCGGCATCTCACTGACTTTTACCATCGGTCTGGCAGGACGGTACTTGTATGGATTATGGTGTATTGGGGCTCATCGCTGATGTGCATTGCTGCTCACTTCGATCCCTCCCTCGCCCCTGATCCTACTTCTGCTCGCCTGCTGATTTGGTACAGAATTGAGGACTTGGGGGTTATCTCCTTCATTTGGGACGTCAGGACTTTCATTACTTCGCTGATCCCTCAGTTTACGGGTCTTGCAGTGCCTCCAGACCGGGTTGACCTTGTCCTTGAAGACTTATCTGACCAGCTTAACAAATCATCTGGCAGGACCTTGCAATGCTCCCTGCAAGGCTTGCAAGCTTTGAGCTGGTTGTCCTTGAGGACTGCCTGTTGGCTTGCTGCTCATTAACACCAGCTGTCATCATCCCTCCTTGCTGAGGAGACCGGCTACTTTTCCCTGTTATGGCTCCCACCAGCTCCATGCCAGCCCCATATGTTATCAACATTGTATAGCGGTTAATTTTATCTTATTTATTTTGTATACTTTTATTTTTCTCTGCTTTAAGTGCATTATTGTTATTGTTATTTTTATTGTTATTGTAACTTTATATTTTATATTGTTGTCGCTGTTCCATTTTTATTTATTTATTTTTTTATTTTTATTTATTTTATTTTTTTTCTTTCCCTCTCTTTTCCTTTCTCTTTCCTTTCCCGCCATGAATGCAGGGACTCATATACCAACGGTGATGGGCCGTGGGCGGTACTCTAGTAGCCGTTGGGTATGTCAGGCTAGAAGAACTCGGGGCAGACAACTCGTGTCTGTCCCTCGTTCTGACCCCTCGGCTCTCTGCCACGTGCCCGGGAGTCACTCCACCAGCGCCCCCAACCTTGCCTGTATCCTGATGAATGCCAGGTCGGTTCATAATAAGATCCCGCTCATCTACGATACTATTGCAGATGAGAAGCCCGACCTGGCATTCATCACCGAGACCTGGGTGGGCACGGAGGGGGGTGCTTCCCTTTCTCTCCTCTGCCCGCCCGGGTACCTGGTAGAGGGAGTGGGAAGGTTGGGGGGTCAAAAGGGGGGAGGGGCCGCTATCGTTTATAGGGACTCTTTACACGTTAGCAGGGCCTCGACATTGGTTAGCCAGGGGTTAGAGGTACTTCATCTGTTGGTGGGACAGCGGGACAGATTTGGCATTGTGCTGGGCTACCGAGCTCCCCGCAACCCTGCACAATCCCTTCCAGAGCTCACAGAGTTCATCTCTGCTGCATTGTTGAGATCCCCGCGCCTATTGGTCGTGGGAGACCTCAACGTGCATGCGGATGGTGGACTTGCTGGTGCAGCCCTGGAGTTCATGGAATCCATGGCTTCCATGGGTCTGTCCCAGCATGTTTTATGCCCCACCCACAGATCTGGTCACACCCTGGATCTGGTGTTTACCTCCATGTCGGGGGATTCGTGTCTGGAGGTGGGGGACCTGGTCTCCCTTCCTGTGTCATGGACAGACCATCACCTGCTCTCATTCTCCCTGGCGATTCCGGCCCCTCCCCGCGGGGACCACCGGCCTTCCATCTTGGCCCGCCCCCGGAGGCTCATGGACCCCCTGCGGTTCGGGGAGCTCTTCGGGGGACTACCTGGTGGGATGACTGGCGTTCCGGCCGAGGGTGTGGCTAATCTTTGGCATGATACAGCTGCCCACACCATTGACCGGATCGCCCCCAAGCGCCTCCTCCGTTGCCGAGCCCGGCCCTCCCCATGGTTCACGGGGGAGCTTAGGGCAATGAAGCAGGTTAGGAGGAGGCTAGAGCGCAGCTGGAGGAAATCCCGCACGGCGTTGAGTAAGGCTGCTGTTGATGCCCAGTCTAGTCGCTATATCACCGCGATAAGGGAGGCTAGAACATCTTTCACCTCCCTGAGAATTGCTGAGGCCTCGAACCGCCAGGCAGAGCTCTTCCGGGTGGTTCGGGACCTCAGCAATCCTAGTCTGGCTAGGCCTCCTCCTACTGAGTTCAGTAGCGAGCAATTCGCAGCCTTTTTTCGTACCAAAATTGAGGCCATCCGTGCTGGGTTCGACTCCGGTTGCAGTGGTCCTGCCCCGCCATCCCCAGTAGCTGGTCCGCCTTTGTCTCCTCGGTTGGATGCGCTTGGACCTGTTTCTGCTGTCGATGCCTCCAAGGCTATGGCGCATTGCCGGCCTGCCTCCACTCCTTTCGACCCTTGCCCTGCCTGGCTAATTAGAGCTGCCAGAGGGGCTATGGCCGAATGGGCTTCTGCCATCGCCACCGCCTCCTTCAGCGAGGGGGTTTTTCCCTCTCGTCTGAAGGAGACGGTGGTTAAGCCCATTCTGAAAAAACCTGGCCTGGCGGTGGACGATTTGACAAACTATCGTCCAATCGCCAACGTCCCATTTATGGGCAAGGTGATCGAGAGGGTGGCGGCGGTCCGGCTGCAGTCATACCTGGAGGATCGGCAGTGCCTCGACCCTTGCCAGTCCGGGTTCAGGCCCCGCCGGGGTACCGAAACAGCTTTGGTCGCCCTGCAAGATGACCTTCTCAGGGCGGCCGACAGGGGTTGCTCTACCCTGTTGGTCCTCCTGGATCTGTCAGCGGCCTTTGATACCGTCGACCACGGTATCCTGTTGGACCGGCTCTCTGAGGTCGGAATCGGAGGCACTGCTCTCAGTTGGCTCCGTTCCTTCCTGGAGGGCCGGCCACAGTACGTGCAGCATGGGGGGGAGTTATCGGCCCCTTGGATCCTCCCTTGTGGGGTTCCTCAGGGGTCGTCTCTGTCCCCCATGCTATTTAACATCTACGTAAGGCCGTTGGCGGGGGTCATCAGGAGTTTTGGAGTCTGCTGTCATCAGTACGCTGATGACACGCAGCTCTATCTCTCCTTTAACACCTCTGCTGTGGAAGCTGTGGAAGTTCTCGACGGGTGCCTGGAGGCCGTACTGGCCTGGACCGGGGCGAACAGGCTTAAGCTCAACCCCGAGAAGACGGAGGTTATGTTCTTCGGGAGCTCGCCGTCGGGGTACGGTGGCCCTCTTCCCTGCCTGGGGGGAGTTTCCCTCCAGCTCGCGGAGAGGGTGCGGAATCTGGGTGTGTTCCTGGACCCTGCGCTTGCCATGGAGCACCAGGTGGCGTCGGTGACCAGGTCCGCCTATTACCATCTCCGTCGGATCGCCCAGATCCGCCCATACCTCGACGCGAGCTCCCTGAGAACAGTGGTCCAAGCTCTGGTGATCTCGAGGCTAGACTACTGTAACGCCCTCTACATGGGGTTGCCCTTGAATCTTCTCCGGCGCCTGCAGCGGGTTCAGAACGCAGCAGCCAGGCTGGTGGCTGGTGTGCGCCGTTACGACCGCATCACCCCAGTCCTGGCTCGCCTGCACTGGTTGCCCGTTGCAGCCCGGATTAGATTCAAGGTCCTGGTTTTAGTTTATAAAACCCTCCATGGCTTGGGACCGGACTACCTGGCTGAGCGTATCGCCCAGCGGTCAACCTCGGCCCGTCCCGTTCGGCAGGCGCGGGCGCACTTGCTTCGGGTCGCCACCCCTCGGGAAGCCCGGAGGACGAGCACTCGGACCCGGTCTTTCTCTGTGGCGGCCCCCAGCCTCTGGAATTCCATCCCCAGCGAAGTGCGCTCTGCAGAGTCCCTGCTGGCCTTCCGAAAGGCGTTGAAAACCCATCTTTTTCGTGAGGCCTTTGGCGAAGTTTAATCTGGTTTTCTTTTGCTTTGTTTTCCCCGCCATCGTAACCAGCTCCTATTCTTCTCTCTTTTAATTGAGGTGCCATTTAGTTTTAGCTGTGTTTAGGGTGTTTTATTGCTTTGTCTGTTTGATTTTATAATTCGCTGCTTTGCAGCTTTGTAAGCCGCTTAGAGTATATATTAGATAAGCGGGGTATAAATACAATAAATAAATAAAAATAAATAAATAAATAAGAGGAGCAAGCAACAGTGGAGTGAATGAGAGCCACTGAGAAGAACATCAGGGAAGGCAACATTTGGTGTAGGAAAAATAAGAAAAAGAGATACTTTTATCCTGTGAGAACTGAAGAGACTGACTTATCTGCAGAACTGAGAAAGCTTTCTAGTGTCAAAGGATGGTACTATGTCCACAGTGACAACAGGCCAGCCACATATATGAACCCCCTCTTATGCTCCCTTTTCTTGGTTTCTGATAAAAACAGCAATGTCCTTTCCTCTTGGAGTTCCCTGTAGCAGCACACTCATGAACTACTACCATCAGCTGGTTACGTTTTTTGCTGCCTATTTTCCATTTTTGGGATAATTGATAGAAATTGATGGGGGTGGTGAACTGAAAGTTCACTATTGATTATACTTATTGATATACTCACCCATTAAATGAGACTTGTGTTTTACTTGCGATCACTTTTCCTAAAGGTAACATAGTACTCCTAATGGTTTATATCACTGTACAATTTACTACGACCCCTTAAGCTAGTGTAGTCTCATTGAAGCAGAAACAAATGTTCTCTACTTTGGAAATATCCATGTCCAAGGCATGCCTGTTATTAGTTAAAAAGGAGATCAGCTAAAGGTCTTGTTTAAAAAATATATGGAAAGAATTCAAAGCTCTGAGCAAAATTACAGAGACCTTTTGCTGAACATTTGACATTTAAGCTATTCCGTACATTGGCAGGTTCTGATCTCTCACAGCGTTTTGATTAGTACAAATCATGAAATGCATATTTTAAAGGGACTGGCTTGAAAGATGATGCATGGGGAGAGCACATGTTTGAACTTAATATGGTGATGGATCTGTTCCAGGCTGAAATTAGTTTTCTCTAGATTCAGTTCGAACCAGCAATTTCCCAATTAAAACTAAAAAGTTTGATGTTAGGTGTGATGTATAATAAGTATACACACATATTTCTAAAACACATTAGTCAGGGAGTAAACATCAGGACAAACGTTTTAGCATGCTGGGAAAGCTTTGCAGGGCAGCTGTGGAATTATGTTTTACTCTCACTCTGCAGGCTTCACTTTCAGATCTACATGCAACAATGTACAATAACAGAAGAATAAATGAGATACACTTTCCTAAATGGATTTAATCAAGCTGTTGCTCCAACCATGAACTTCGCACTCTTGCAGAGAAGACTCATGGGGCAGGATACTTCATATCCTATGAAATTCTGTGATGACCCTGCTTTGCATAATACAGATGCTTCTTAAAAGAACTCCACCCAATCACCCCAAAAAGTCTGATTCATGCATTATGATCAGAAAGTAACACAACAGGAGTTGGGAACATGTGGCCCCTTTGATGCTGGCTGGATGGCCAATGTGCTTCAAAGAGCTTTGCCATGGTGACCAGCTCTCAAAAGGGTAAGGAGCAATTATGTAAAAAAATAAGATTTTTTTATGGGATCCTGGCACTCCTGGTGTTCAGATAATGGAAAGGAATCCTACAATCTAGACATTATTGTTTGCTGTTTATATGAGATTCAGTAAGACAACTCATTAGTTGGATGAATGGGGTGCAGACCACTTTGTTCTTCTCCTTCTTCATTTGTTCCAGCACCAAATCAAAAAGGCTGTGCATTTGTGTTCCTAGTCATGGTTACCAGACACAAATGGAGAACTCACTTGTAGAGAGCAATTAAAAGGGGCCCAGATTTTGCTTTTCTTCAGGTGTTGGCAATCAGAATGACACTGCCTTTCAACAAGGAAATTCTGTGTTGATGATCATAGCAAGTAGCTATTGACATCCTGTATTAGGGATATACTTAGGTAATTTATGGCAAGCCACATTATTCATTAGTTAGAATGATATAACTGTCTCAGGAAGCAGATAGTGATGGATATAAAAGGATTGCTATTTGTTATTTGTTTTCATTGCTATTGTTATACTTTTAAAGCTAAGGAGGGGGAAAAGATGCTTATGGAATCTGCTGCATACTAAAATAACTGGGCTTCCTTTAAGTACTACACCACCCCCCTCAACTTGGCTGAGTGGGGAACTCTATTTTGTCTTTTGTTCCTTCAGTGGTCTGTTCAGAATGAGAAAACAAAATAAGCCAGACTCTTAGCCTGATATTTCAATAGAATGGGATCCACAATTTTGATAACTCCGCTTGTGTCTTAGCATCATCTCTATACATTTTTGAGGTATACAGCCAGAAACAAAAGGACTGCATCACAGAATCATATACCCGTATATACTCAAGTATAAGTCGGCCCAAGTATAAGTCCAGCCCCCTAATTGTGCCTTTAAGAAGTGGGAAAATTGATTGACTCAAGTACAACCCAAGTCAATATGTTCCTTCACTGCCTTTCCCAAGCTGCTGCTGCTGCTGCCGCCACCACCACCACTGTGGTTTTGATTCCCTCCTTCTTCCTCCTCATCCTGCTCCTCCTCTTCTTCTTCTTCTGATTGGGGGGGGGGGCGAGAAGCATTGGGTTTTTAAAACTTTTTTCTCTCTCTTGAAGCAAGCGCTAATGGTGGACATTGACACTTGTGTTGGGAGAGAAGAAAAGTTTTAAAAACCCACTGCTTCTCCCTCTACGTGCCCAAAGCGGTGGGTTTTTTAAACCTTTTTTTTCTCTCCCCAAGCAAGTGCCGATGGTGGACATTGGCGCTTGTTTCAGGAGAGAGAAAAGGTTTCTAAAAGCACTGCTTCTCTCCCACCCCCCTCCATCGACCTACCATATTCACCCAAGTATAAGTTGAGGGCCCCTTTTTTTCAGCCCAAAATTAGGGCTGAAAAACTAAACTTATATTTTGTTTGATATAGTTCTTGAGTTTGGAGATATGTACTTGAAGAACTCTGTAATCTACTCTGAATATGTCATTTGAATTTCCGATTGTTGGCTGTCACATTGTTCTCTCTGAACTTTTTTTAAAGAATATGAATATATTTCAATTCTGATTGGGCCCCCCGCCCCAATGTAAGCACTGGCTGAAATCAAGTAGTAAGTCACAGAGTAGGCCTATTGAAAGAGTGCAGTTTTGGTGTATCAGCACCTTAGTAAGTTCCATTTTTATTGCTTTTGCTGTAGCCCTCCTGCTCAAAATCTCTCAAAACAAACTCCACTGTTTCATCGCCTACCATAGCATCACCTGATCTCATGCTTTCCTGGTGAACATGCTACCTGGGGATAATCAGAATTCAAAACATCTGGTGCCAGATTAGGTGAACTTTGCCATTGATAATGTGCTAAACTTTGAGTACAAAAAGGTGTTCCTAGTCAGAAAAGGTAGACATGCACTATCTGGTTGGAACTTGATAAGAAGCAAAGTTAAGAAGCAATAATCACATGTCAGTTTCAGGGGGGAAATGCCTAGACTTTGGGATGAAAGCAAATGACAGATGGTAAATTGGGTGTAGATTGAACAAGAAAAAGAGTGTAAGGAAAT
>JAHTLZ010003547.1:16769749-16786471 GCA_023846285.1 Phrynocephalus versicolor
TCCACTTAGGAGAATAAATTTACATATGCACTAGCAAAAAATTTACACATGTCACCAAAGAAGAGGACAAATAGGCCATGGATTTGTAAAGTTGAAATTATGTTTCTAACTAAAGCAGAATTGCAGAGCATCTTATCAATTTGGAGTGCATGTAGGAAGGAATCTTTGTATGGTCTCTGTCCAGGTGCTACAAAAAGCTCAAGGATCCTTGGCCTTCCTCATCTGGGTTCTTTAAATTTTAGAATTGATAACCATTGAAGCGAACAAGAGGATTACCCTACAATGACTGTGGTTACTCCTTTCAGTAGTTGTTTCAGATTTGCTTTATAGTTCTTACACTTTGTTACCACATTCCTTCTCTTTGTCCAGGGCCTTCATATTCCCTTCTCCTCTTATTTTATACCCATCTATCAAAGCCCTAAACTGCCATACACAACTTCTGTGAATCTGGAGAATACAAAAATGTCCTTCCAGTAGGAATATTTCCAGTTATATCCCTAATAAGTATAGCTTGCCTGGTCAAACTGTGGCCAGGCTTTGTACTGTATATTATCCATCATTACTGTAAGCCGCCTTAGGTCCTTTTCCAAGGGGAAAGGAGGGGTAAAGATACTCTAAAATAAAATTTAAAAATACTATAAGATCTCAGATCTCAGTTCTTGAAAGACACCTGCTTTCCACTTCATCCATACTGCCATATGGTCGCTATGTTAACATCAGGCCATCATAACCCTCTGCCAGTGTGAGTTTCCCTTCCTGGATAGTGTGAAGAGGCCATGTAATTGAGGCCTTTTGGATGCTGTGGATGATAAGAAACCATGGTGATTTATAAGTTGGTGTAGGGCTGCCAGAGCTGAAGTTCTTCTCTGAAGATTCATCAAACTGCAATGCTTTTTTGATTGTGCAACCCAGGAGACATACCTCTGGAGTGAAAGACAAGAACATCTGTTCTGTTTCTGTGAGGTAGTTTTAAAATATGTTTGCCAATCCCCACCATTTGCTAACTGGGCCCAGGATGCATTTCGTGGTTTACTGGATCACATTGTCTATGAGCTGCTGCATTACTCTTTAGCACTATTTCTGGGCCAATTTAGCCTATTCCCTTGAGACCCGTTTTGACAACAAGTTGAACTGGAAGACATTTTATTCCATACAAACTCTTGCCAGCACTGCCTCTGTGACATCACAAGGATTCCTCTACCCACCCACTCATCCGGTCTCAGGCTTTGACACCCAAACCTTATAAAACAGATTGCTGCAGACTTGACAACCCTTGGCAAATGCCCTTTCCCACCCTGTATCCAGCTTTGCTCAACAGCAATCCATAGGACTGGATAGTGCAATCTGAAAAAGCTGAAGCATAAATGTAACGTAAAAATGCAAAACAAATATGGGATGTGCATTTACATTTCTCCACTTCCTGACAATTATGCTTTAAAAAAAATGAAATTGATTTGTGACTGCCACTTTAAAAATGCAATTTTGTTTTTATTGCTTACATATTCGGCTTTGGCAGAATCCCAGAATTCTTTTCATTTTGCAAAGTTTAGCACATTATTAATAGCAAAGTAATAAGAAATTGGAAGATTGTAATTTATACACTGTTCAGAGCACTGCCAATATATTTTTAAAGGAAACAACAACAGAGAAAAGTGCTATCGTTATTTGCACCTAAGGCTGTATCTATATAATTTATTCCTATATAAGGGATTAAATCATAATCACAATAATAGGCTTTTAAGAACATGCCTGTAAATGTTCCAGGATTCCACAGGTGCTGTTGCTGAATTCAATGTTTTGATTTCTCTCTCTTAAAAAAAAAAAACACTCAAAAATAAGTTCAGAATATAAAAGACCATGAACAGTCTCGTGAGCTCCAGAACTTCTTTAAAGCAAAGATTTACTTGGACATGTTAGGCCTGTTTATCTCTATTAAGGGCCTGGATCTAAGTGGGAGAAAATACAAGAAACAGTGCTACAAAACAGCTACACTGTTAGCTTTAACTGCAATTGATCATCTACCTTGACCAGTAGTTTCATCTCTAGCTGTGTTGACCACAGTTTCTGCGATTTGGAGTCCAAGAACATTTGGGGATCCCAGGTTGGGAAGAATTAACCTAAACATCATTAAGGACATAAACACCAAAATGAGAGATCAAAAAATTGAGGGGGGACCATTATCAAGACTGGTTCATGGTTTGGTCCTTGGTTTGGTTCATGAAACCCATTTTGCCAAAATGGAGTGAAGAATCAAACCTTTTTCGCTCAGGGCTTTGTTTTGCTTCAGCAAAATGGATGCCTGAACACCCCACCTCCTTCCTGCTGCCCCTAATGCCTCCCTACCAGACACTACTGCCTCCTCTTCCTCCTCCTCCTCCTCCTCCACCACCACCACCATCATCTTTAAAGACAGGGACCCAGATTCACTTCCAGAACCTGGGCCTGCTGTCTCTGTAGATAGTGGTCGTGGTGCAGTGGTGGTGTCAGCAGCAGTGGTAGGTTTCCCCCTCCCCACCAGGCACAGATTGAATATTGAACCACAACTCTGCCTGGTTTTTGAACTGGTTTGTGGTGTTTGTAGTTTGTGGCTAACCACAAACCATCATGTACTACATTTTTTCAGGGAAATTATTTCCCATCTCTAAATGTATTAGAGATAAAAATGAGGGATACAAATGCTTTCCCATCTCTAAATGTATGAGGGATAAAAATGCTGTAATATTTTCATGTTCTGATCTTTAGATCAAAATTCTATTGTCAATGTATGGCCAAATAAGGAAACAGCATAACTCTTAGTGGCCAACTGCTTCTCATTAATGACATGCTGTTTGCTTTCCAGCTTCGCCATGATATGTCCCTGTCAACTGTTGTCCTGCCCTGTGAGGAGCCTGGTACTTACATTTGGGCCCACTCCCAAAGGCTCTTGGACCCTGTGTAGTTTTTAAAGGTTTTGGGGGGCCTTCCGGATGGTTTCGTTGATGACCCAGTAGACAAATGGTATGTGGATATCCCCAGGGCTGCCAACTGGATCACCCCCAAGCACCTCATCTGGTGCCAAGCCCGCTCCTCCCCATGGTTTACGGTGGAGTTGCAGGTGATGAAGCAAGAATGGAGGAGGCTTGAGAGCAGATGGAGGAATGATTGGATGGAATTGAATCGGGCTGCGGTTTGTGCGTTGACCAGGCACTATGTTCAAGCAATCAGGGAGGCAAAAACTATTTTGCCTCTTATTAAGCTCCAAAGGGAGTACCCTAAGGAAAAAATATTTCTAATTGGATTCAGAACTTTGGAAGCCAAGCCGCATAAGAGCGCTTAGCGCTGCCGCAGCTTGGCTTCCAATTCCAATTTGAAAGCTCCAAAGGCGGTCTGGGTTGTTAATTGAAAGAGTATTTACACCACGCATCAGCAATATAGGGTAGAGATGGGCACAGAATGAACATTTTTTCGTTTCCGTTACCGTTTGTCATTTCCGTTATGTAACAAAATGACAAACGAAAATTGTGATGAAAATAAAACAAAACGAACAGAACCACGAAAATTGTGGTCATTACGTTTCGTTTCCGTTAATGGCGACGCGCAATGAAATGAGCTGCTTTAAATGTTAAAAAATGGCCTGGACATCAGTAAAAATGCAGCGATAATTATTTAGATTATCTGATAATACCTACCGGGGGGGTCCTTAAAACATTTGTTTTTGTCTTCTCCCATCACGATGTATTTTTCTTTTCCCTTTAAAATGGCTGTCGCCACCAGCCACAAAATAGAGGCAAGCCATGTGATGGGATCATGTTCAACCAATAGCATGCCCAGGTTGCAAACTGGGCGGGCAGGTCTGGCAGCCACAGAGGGCATAAAAAGCTCTGGCAGCCCCCATCTTCCTTGCAGTCTCTGGTGGGAGTTAGGGTGGGATTGCTGTCTCTGCGACTCTAGCTTCAGTCCTGCAGCCTCCCTGTGTTCGTGCATGCTGCATGCCTCTCAGTGAGTACCCTCCCTTGCCCCACAATGCAGTCACTCTGCGGCTGCCTTGCACCCTGGGCAACACCCGCCACTGCCTTTGCAGCCTCCCTGCATACCTAGTCTATACTGTGTCTCTGCCAGCAACCATTTTTTTTTAGTGTTTTCCCTCTGGTCTGGGGCGTTGGGGGATGCCTGCACAAGGAAATGCTTTAAAAATTGCGCAAAAAGCAGGTAGAAATGACAAACGAAAAACGGTAACAAATTTTTTCCAAAAAATTCACAACAAACGGAAATGAACCGAAACAGACCTCTCAACGACAAATGAAAGACCGAAACACCATTTTTTTGTTTTGTGCCCATCTCTAATATAGGGGTTAATTAGCAGCTTAACGCCTATATTGGTAGCTTACGCTCTGCAGACTGTTTCAGTTAACTACCCTGATCCCCTTTGGAGCTTCATAACTCAGCCTCCTGAACCCCAAACTCCTCCGAATTTGGGGGGTTTACAGGAAAGGGTTATGAAGATCCAAAGGGGGTGCCCATAGGGAAAAAAATCTTTCAAATTAGAATGGGAAACCAAGCCACTTTGGGGGGGCTTACCTAGAATCAATTGAGGAAGCTAACTAACGCTACAATTGGAATTGGAAGCCAAGCCGTGGCAGCGCTGATCGCTCACCCGTGGCTTGGTTTCTGAAGTTCCGATTCCAATTAGAAAGATTTTTTCCTAGGGGCACCCCCTTTGGAGCTTAATATTTCAGCCCCCGACCCCAAAACCTTTCCAAATTTTGGGGGGCTTACAGAGAAGTGCTTGAGGAAGCTCCCGTGCCATTTCCTCTAGGATGAATTGTTTCATTCTAGAGAAAAAAGGTGTTTCATTACAAAACAAAATGAAACACATCCTACCATTTCATTATCTAACAAAGAAATGTGTTACTTAACAAAACAACAAAACAGTGTTTCATTTTTCATTTCATGCCCATTTCTAGTTCAAACAAAATAGCTGAACAATCTGAAATAAGCAATTCCTTTTTCTGTTGAAAATCTAATATATATTTTATTCATGGGGGGGATATGATTGTCTGTTATATCTGCTACTCGTTTACCCTCTCTAACCCAAAACAAGAATGTGAGGCAATGCTTTAGAACATAGGAATTTATTCATGGAGAATAAATCACACAGAATGAAAAATCCCTGTCCTTTGCCCCACTGATAAAAGACTTTTGGAAATCAAAGACTTTTCCACTAAAGAAACTTATGTCAGCAGAAGGCCATTAATGGAACACAAACAAATATTTCTCACCAACAGGTAACTGAAAATCTGAACAAATAATGTCACCAATATTTATGTCTTAAAGTTTACCTTGTAATTTTAACTCACATTTTTGAACATTTGGGATTGACAGCCTTGGTACTGCCAAGAATAACTGAGCAACAGCATATGTGTAGGTGGGTGTGATGTTTGCATATTCATATTAGTTGACATTTCCTTCAAGAGCAGAAGTTCTCTGAGGAACAGCCAAATAATTAGTAGTCATAATATCAATCTTTATTTTATAATAATACCATTCACAAAATGTCTTGTAATGTTGCCTTCAAGATAAGTTCTTCCTCAGATCAATGTATAGTGCAAAACATCCACAGCCCTCAATTCATTTACTTCAGAGTCAGTGAGAGAAATCAACAGGAAATATTTCCACACACAAAAAAAACATGCTTAGCACATTGTCTCCAGAAAAAGAAATGTACTACCTGATGTAAAAATGTGCTGAAGAAGTGTTGAAGTAGGACTTCTCAATGACATTCCTGAAGGCTCTGGCCCAATTCCAATTGTTAGTCCCCTGACCACAGCAGACTCCGCATACCAGTGGAATTACGGTAATAGATCATTGACTTTGCAAAGTTTGTGTTCATTTAATAGGCCTAACAATTGGGATACTAGCAGTTTAGGCCTCTGGGTCCACGTCTCCTTATTCTGTAGGGCAGGATGGTGTTTGAGACTATGAGCCTGTTCTTCCTCTCCCTGGATTTGTTTTCTGGACAGAATTACAGACTATTTCTGCTTAGGTTTTCTACATAATAAATACACTTATTTGGAGGGAATGGCTTCCCATAAACACAGGAGATGGTTAGGATAGGTGGGTATCGTATCATATAAAACCACAGTATTGTGGGTACTAGAGATGGGCACGACCAGAAAAAATGACGTTTCGATTTTTCGTTTGTTGGAATGGGTCCGTTTTGTTCTGTTTCCGTTTGTCACGATTTTTTCCGAAAATTTGTCGTTTCGACGTTTCGTTCATCGTTTGTCTTTTCTACTGCGATTTAGCGCGATTTGATTTCCCAGAGCATGGGGGTGTCCCACAATGACCCAGAGCAGGCGGAAAACACTTTAAACTGGGTGATGAAAAATATATTTAATAAATATATCATAGCATAAGACTGCATCCTATGCAATAATGCAAACAAAGTGGGCAGAATGCAATATTCTTTTTTTTCTCTTGGTCAACGCTGACTGAACCGGCCACCCTACTTGGCCTGGCTGCCTGTTATACTTTTTGTTTTGTTTTGTTTTGAAGCCTTTATCCATCCCATTTCCCCTCCACCTCTCAAAGGCAGCAGGAGACACAGTATTCCGTTCCTCCCCAAATCTGGATGAAAGTCTACTCCTCTCAATGTTCCCACCCCATGACACTCCTTGTAAAGCCAAGCAAATGCCACCCTGGTCAACTAGCAGTCAGATATTCAGATGCTTCCCCCACACACACACTCATCCAGATGAGTGCCCCTCAACCTCTTGGGGAAATCATCGCCAGCTGGAGTATCCCAAGGAGCTCACTGGCAGAATCTCCAAGGATCAAATTCAGAATCAGGACAGAGCAGAGGGAGTGCCCGGTGGGAACACCCTGGAAACGCCATACCAGCAGGACCCAGCTGAGCTGCCTGCCCAGCCTTTGCCTGGGCAGGTTTGTCCTTTGCCTCAGAATCAGATTCTTGGCCCCAGCACGACGACCGAGGAGTCCGGTTCACTCATAGATCGAGCAGACCTTCTCTCTCCTTGACCAGGTTGTGCATTTCCAGGCCCATCTCCAGGGCAGAGACCCTCCGCTGCCCTCCACCCCGTCCGGCTTCCCTGCCGTGTCACCGGAAGTGGCCTAACCCTAACCCTAACCCTAACCCTAACCCTAACCCTAACCCTGTAACTGTTTTCATTGGGGGCCAACTTGCAAGAAGGGCCACCTGCGAAGAAAAGGACACCCCCACGGGACTGCCAGCCAAAGGAACCACTGGTTTTTCAAGAACTGATTGGCAATGGCAACCATTCAGACAGCAGGAATGACGGGTGGTGGGGTTGGACCTGCTGCCTTGAACGGTTGGGGTGCAGGCAGCTGAGCCCGATTCGTGACAGTCCACGCAGCAAAGCCATGAAGCCAGAGCGCCAGCGAATTTTTCTTGGTTGGGGAGGGATTGTTTCAGCCACCTACTTTGGAGGCCACAAGGCCAGAGTTCTGCCTACCCAGTGGAGACAGAGTCCACGCACGCAGCAAAGCCAAAAAGCCAGAACGACGGGGAAGTTCGGGGAGGGATTCTTTCAGCCACCTATTTTGGAGGCCACCAAGCCAGATTTTTGACTGCCCAGTGCATACACAGTCTACGCACGCACACACACAGCAAAGCCACGAAGCCAGAACGGCGGGGAAGTTCGGGGAGGGATTCTTTCAGCCGCCTACTTAGGAGGCCAGTTTTCCAAAACCAGGAGACCAGTTCCACCAATCCAGTGGAGACAGAGTCCACGCACGTGGCAAAGCCACGAAGCCAGAACGGCAGGGAAGTTCGGGGAGGGATTCTTTCAGCCGCCTACTTTGGAGGCCGCCAAGTCAGAGTTTTGACTGCCCAGTGGAGACACAGTCTACCCAGGAAAGCCACGAAGCCAGAGTGCCAGGGAACTTGAGGGAGGGATTGTATCCGGCCTGGTACTTTTCTCTCTCAACGAAGCTTTCAGGAAGGAGACCAGTTCCACCAACCCAGTGGAGACAGAGTCCACACATGCAGAATAGCCACAAAGCCAGAACGGCTGGGAAGTTCGGCGAGGGATTCTTTCAGCCGCCTACTTTGGTTGCCAGTTTTCCAAAAACAGGAGACCAGTTCCACCAACCCAGTCGAGACAGTCCACACACGCAGCATAGCCACGAAGCCAGAATGGCTGGGAAGTTCAGCGAGGGATTCTTTCAGCCGCCTACTTTGGAGGCCAGTTTTCCAAAACCAGGAGACCAGTTCCACCAACCCAGTGGAGACAGAGTCCACGCACGCGGCAAAGCCACGAAGCCAGAACGGCAGGGAAGTTCGGGGAGGGATTCTTTCAGCCGCCTACTTTGGAGGCCACCAAGCCAGAGTTTTGACTGCCCAGTGGAAACACAGTCCACCCAGGAAAGCCACGAAGCCAGAGCACCAGGGAACTTGAGGGCGGGATTGTTTCTGGCCTGGTACTTTTCTCTCTCAACGAAGCTTTCAGGGAGGAGACCAGTTCCACCAACCCACTGGAGACAGAGTCCACGCATGCAGCAAAGCCACGAGGGACACAAATCCCCTATCCATTTCCCTGTGTAAGTCATCTACCAATGCAACCAGTGCCGTCTCAGTCCCATAGCCAGGCCTGAAGACAGACTGAAATCGATCCAGGTAGTTTATCTCATCTAGAAACCTCTGGAACTGTGAGGCCACAACCCGCTCTGGGACTTTCCCTAAGAATGGGATATTCGATACAGGTCAGTTATTGTTCTATATCATTGGGTCTAAGGATGGCCTTTTACTTTTGCCTCATTTAATCATGCCAGAATCCTGCCCTGTTGTAAGGAGGCATTCTCTACTCTTTCTAACCAGTCTACCATGCCTTCTCTGGAAGCTTTTATGATCCATGAGAAGCAAGGATCCAACACACATGTAGTAGCACTCAGCTCCTCAAGGGTCCTGACCACATCATCCAGCTATAGGGGCTGCAAGTCATCCATTAATACAGGACAAGTAAGGCAGGGCGTTTTATTTACAGGCTCTGAGTCAATAGCAGCATCCAAGGCAGCTTGCAAAGTGTTGTGCAAATTCTTCACAGAGAGATACAGAGTGGTCTGTGTTAACCACCCGTGGGTCAGCGTGTAGCAGACTTTTGACTAGAGATGGGCACGACTTAGCGGTATTCCCGTTTCCGTTTCCGTTACTCAAAGTTTTTAAAAGTTAAAAAAAACCTGATTCTCGGCCCTAAAAGCAGGCGAAAACTGTCTGAGGGCACCTACCAGGCCAGAAGGGTGTTTTATTTGGGGGGGGTTTCCCCGCCCCTCTCTCCTTGGCTATTGCTACTGCTGCGCTGCTGGTACCAGGCGGGGGGCATCGTCTCGTCTGCCTTTGCCATGCGGTGTGCGGGCGGGGGGATCCAAAATGGCGACTGCAATATTTTTTTTGAAATCATGGCCCAAAACCCCACCAAAGCACCACAGAAACATGCGAAAATTAGCTATTTTAAATGCTTGAATTTTTACAGTAGCAGCAGTGGGTTTTTCTTGCAAAAAACATCTCCGTTGATTTTATTTTATTTTATTTTATTTTTTTACACCTGCGCATTCGCAATGATGGGCTCGCCCATGGGAGTGGACCATGCAAAGTTTTGGAGCCATTCCACCAATCGCATGGCCAGGTTTTGCTGACTGTACCAGGCTGGGAGGGCGCATCCATTTGCCATGCAGTGCGGGGGGATCTAAAATGGCGGCCGCAATATTTTTTTAAAATCGTGGTCCAAAACCCCACCAAAGCACCACAGAAACATGCGAAAATTAGCTATTTTAAATGCTTGAATTTTTACAGGAGCAGCAGTGGGTTTTTCTTGCAAAAAAAGTCTCAGTTGATTTTATTTTATTTTATTTTATTTTATTTTTTTACACCTGCACATTCGCAATGATGGGCTCGCCCATGGGAGTGGACCATGCAAATTTTCCACCAATCGCATGGCCGCTTGGCCAGGTTGACCACAGAGACTTCTGGGATGTGCCAATCGGGCATAAACAGCCCACTAATCGTAGCCCGAACCCAAACCCTAAGCCTAAGCCTAACCCATACGCCAGTACACTGTCCTTCTAAGTGGGTCAGAGAGGCACCCAGAGGTGCACCCCAATACTCACCCTAACCTCACCCGTAACTAGCCTAACCCTAGCCCTTGCGCTAACCCATCTTAACCCTAAGCCAGATCTACTTGCATTGCACTACACGCAAGTACGTTTCCCTTCTTAGTGAGACGCAGCGGGTGCAAAGAGTCTGCCAGTCCGTCACTTGTGGCTCTGGCTGACTCCTGCAGCTGCCTCCAGGAACCTGCTATCCCCCCAAACCAGTACTAACAACAACGAAAAAACAAAAAAAACGAACCGACTAATTTTTGCGAATGTTCGCGAAAAATGGAAACGAGCCGAAACGGACCCGTCCCGAAAAACGACAACTCGAAAAACAAATTTTCCAAGTCGTGCCCATCTCTACTTTTGACTATTCTGAAAAGGTGCCCTGGGCGATTTTGTGCAAATCAATGATGGTAGAGAAAATGATTTCTTTGCTGACTCCACTGCCTTGGAGTAAGCTTTTCAAAGGCATTTCACTGTTTCTTTGTCTGTTTCAGTCTGGGTTTTCCGCCAACACCTTTCAGCTCTACAGGCCACCCGTTTTAATTTTGCCAACTCCCCAGTAAACCAAGTAGCCTAAAGCAGTCTGTCCAGGACAATGGGACTACAGAAATTTCTATCCCTCACTGTCCCCACTGTCCATATCAGGGCAGAAAACCAGGTGTAAGGTATGTCCGGCAGGACGGGTTGAGGTAGATACCATTTGGGCCAGAACCATTGTTGACATGGAGGTCATGAAGTCTTCAGACACCCCTGACAGAGCTGCCTCAGCATGGATGTTAATGTCCCCCAGAACGATATACCAAGGGGACTCCAACATCAGCCCTGTTATCAGTTTAGTAAGCTGTGGCAGAGAAGTTGTTGTGTCACGGAGAGGGCTATACACCCAGAGAATTCCTATTTTGTCCCTGGCTCCTATTTTTAAGTATATACATTCAAACCCAGGAAACTGGAGGACATGGCATCTAGCAAGAGGGATGGAGTTGCAGTAGACTATTGCCACTCCACGACCCCATCCCCCTGGTCTGGCCTGTTGTTCCACAGAGAAACCTGGAGGACAGAGCTTGGTGAAGTTGACACCCCCAGCCTCACCCAGCCAAGTCTCTGTGATGCAAGTGAGATCATCATGTTCAGGTCCTGAATGATTGTTGATTTCCCATTCACTGATCTTGCATTTACTAGCAAAGTTTTCAGTCCAGGGATCCTGTCACAACGTTTTTCAGAGCAGATGTTCTATCTTCATGCCTCTTGGTCAAGGTGGGATTTGCACAGAGAAGTGAATAATTCAAGCCCCACCTGTGTTCCCCTCCAATTGAATCCCCACCTTCAGATATTGGTGTGGAAGCTAAGAGTGAAAGAGCAAACAGGAGTCGGTGGGGATGGTGTATTTTAAGTCTCCTCAACTGCACTATGCAGAAGAGAGAGAGAGGCAGTATCCCATCTAATGCCTACTTTCTTATACATGTATACTTGCTTACCACATACATGTGTGTGTGCACTAGTCACATTGGTACCAAATGCCACTGGATACAATGCCCAAGACAAAAGGTGAGTTGTAATACTGAGGAACTAAGAGATACAATGTTCTGAACTGAGATGGTTTCAATGTATTCTCAAAGTCTTTCATGGTTGGGATCCGATAGTTGTGAGTTTTTCAGGCTGTTTGTCCATGTTCTGGAAGTTTTTCTTCCTGGCGTTTCACCAGACTCTGTGGCTGGCATCTTCTGTTGTTTTTGTTTTTGTTGTTGTTGTTGTTGTTGTTGTTGTTTTGTCCTAACACCTCAGTCACTTCCTCTTGAGTTTAGCTTTGTTTGTTTCAAAGTGTGAACAGTGGTTGGTGGAGGAAATCTTAATAAACTTTATCAACTTAAAGCTGCCTTTGATTTTTGAAAATAAAAAACGTTCATAACTCTTGAGCCTCTTTGTAGCACATTAAGAACAAACCAAGGAGATGTGCTGTTTTGATTTTTAATTAGCAAGGGCTTAGGCTTCCATTTTGGCAAATCATAGGTCGCTGTGAATTTCTAGAGAATGTTCTAATTAGTTTTATGAGAATGTGTGTGGTTTGCTGCTGTGATTTACTGTGTTCTCAACATAGCACAGCTCTAATTGATATGAGTTATGTGGATCTATGTGACATAATATCAAGTGCAGAGAATATCATGATGATATCAGTGCATGAAATAGTTGCATGTGGCAGGTGAAGAGAAGGTGTAGAGCAGAGCTTGCACAAGTATATGCTTTGGACAACAACTTCCAGAATCCCATCAGCCAAAGCTAAGTAAATGCATAACACAAGGATTCATACATGCTTCAGAGCTCCTATACCTTTCTTAGAAGAAAACATTTTTTTAAAAAAGCTGAAACTAGACATTGTTGCGTTGTTTATTCTGTCGTATTCACATAGCTACCAAAATTAGATACACATTTATATCCTCCAATGCCTTTTCTTCTAGGTTTAGGACTTAAGGTAAGTGTAACACTGTGCACATCTAGTCGACAAATACGAGTTGTGCAAATTATTATTGGTCCATGGCAGGACACCATATATTGTTCTTTAGCAGTACTCAACATTCTGCAAGGCAAATAAAAATAAATAGGAGTGACCCAAACAAACAAACTATGAAACTGAACTTCTGATTAGCACCAAATTTGGCACAGATGTAGCAGAAAGGTTGTTCTTGCTCTCTGCTAAATTTGGGATGTTTGGGCAAAGGGTTGCGTTTTTTGAAAAAAATAACACTGTTTTACCCCTGTGCAGAAACATCTGAAGGACCTATTTGCATAGTATAGCAGTCTGGCCAATTGGTTTTTTTTTTTTTAAGAACTGAATAGTTCAAATGTTGTATGTACAATCCAGAACTCCTATGTCTCCCTTTTATTTGGCAAAAATACCAAAGAAAAAAGTCAGGAGCAAATGATTGAGCCCCGATATTTAATGACTATATATTACAGAGATAACCAATTGAAGCCAAACTGGCTAAAAATTCAACTTTGTTCTTCCATCTGAAAATCCACGAGGCTTCAAGAATGCCGCAGGTGATATTTATTTATTTATTTATTTATTTATTTATTTATTTATTTATTTATTTATTTATTTATGCATTTATTTATTTATGCATTTATGCATTTCTTCACTGCACTGATATTCCCAAAGGAACTCTGGGTGGTGACATGGAATGGTATCAGGCTAGAAAGCTGTGCTACCACCAAATACTTGGGAGTTACCCTGTACTGAACTTGCACTTTCAAGGTTCACTGCTTTAATACCAAACACAAAGTTTTTGCTACGAACAACATTCTGAGAAAAATAATGGGTACAAGATGGGGTGCCCAACTGCACACATTAAGAACTTCTGCACTAGCCCTATGTCACTCTGCAGGAGACTAGGCTACTCTGTTTGGTATAAAATAGGTAGACATGGCCTTAAATGAAACTGCGTGATTGGTCACAGGGTATTTAAAACCAAACCCAATACAATAGGTGCATGCTTTAGCTGGCATTCCACCACCAAAATTCCAGTGGGAAAGTGCTGTGGAGAATAAGACTGGGTTAAAGTGATGTCCTCAGAAACACCCCTGTTATTTGGTCATCAACCACCTAAAGTGAGACTGAAATCAAGGTATATTTCCCTCAAAACCTCTGGCCCACCCAAATAATCAGCCCCCATGGTCCACCCTAGAACTATGGAAGGGGAGCAATGGGCTGCTGAATAACTGGGCAGTTATTCACTGCCTAGCAAAGAACAATCATGGCCCATATGGAATGCCCATATAGGAAGATCAAAGGATAATCTGAGAAAATAGCCCAGAGTAACGAGGCGAGACACAAAAGTGTACAGGCCAAACTTTATTAAATTATAAACATAGACATCCCCTTTAAAGGAAAGGGGGTCTGCAGTAGAGCAGAAGTATATCTGTGTCTGAGACCGGCCAAGATCCAGACCCAAACCCGCAGGTGAATTCAGAGAACGATAATCAGGTGACCTCCCCCAGGCAGTGACCATTTGAGGTTCCTGGCCCTGGGCAGCTGCCAGCCAGGGGACCCCCACCTTCTCCCACCCCCCAGCAATGGGTCCTCCAGGCCTTCAATCTCTGGAAGATGGGCCAGCTCACTCCCCTTATTGGGTGTCCTTGAACTCCCTATAACCTTATATCTTTTGCCACTATCTGCCATGGCATTGGGCTATGCAGTATGCCCCATGTCGCTCACACAGTCTGCAATTACAGACCTCAGTCCCCCCCCCCCCCATGTCTCTCAGAAAAATCTGGAGGCCTCCATCAGGCAGGTGCACTCCATCCTGCTGGTACAACTCACTCTGTTCAACCTGAATCTCCGGGCAGCCGCAAGAGTCCTTCTGATCTCACAACTGACTCCTCTGTATGCCCTGTCAATTTTTTGAGGTTTGCACTCTGCTCTCTTCTCCATACTCACCTTGGGAGCATGGCTGACCACATGATCCACAGACCAGGGTTCAGACCAAGCAGAGCATGCATATCTGCAAGGATTTTAATAATTAGCCTCTTGCCCATCATTGATGACAAATCATTGTCCAAATGTACGATGAGCACCTCAAAGGGCAAAGTATCACTGCCTTGGGTGACCAAGTCCAAAAACCCATCTCATAACATTCTTCACCACCCCCTCCACTCCAGGATGGCCTGAGCTACAAATCCAAGGTTCAATCCAAAATTGGAACGTGCAACAAACTTATTGGCCCAAAACACAAAGCTGTGGCCAACAATCAAAACACGAACTTGGCATCCAGGAGCCAGAGAACCGGCAAACAATAAAAGAACAAGGGCTGCCAGAACCTAGGTCTGTGGAAGAGGCCAAACATAGCTGCAAAATGAAGTGATGACCATCTCCCTACATGCTTTATAACGTCCACACCATAACCCATTGCAGCTGCGGTTGAGGCAGTTCCTATCCGAAATGAATGAGTTCCAAACTGATGACCCTCAATGCCCACTGTCCTCATAGGCATAGCCTTAGAGATCACCACCCAGAACTGGAACTTTGTTAAAGGTGTCCCATCCTTATGCCTAAAAAGTGCCCCCTCCGCAGTGCTGCACCCAGCACTCTACTCTTCCATAGCTGCTACTGGGCACAAACCAGCCATATGACACCTCTCCAATAACACCATCTGACCCCTACCCATTCTGATCAGTTTTGGACTGCCTCTAGTGTAAAATTATGCGATCTTCAAATATCTCCAAGTCCTTTCTCTGAAAGGCAGTCCCAAAAATGTCTGACCTGGATTCCACCACCATCTCTCTCTGACCTGAAAAGTCCCGAAAAATGCTATTAGTGTAGCCACTTTTAAAAGTGCACTTTCTTAGGCAAAAGTGCACATTCAACACCAAGAAGTCAGCTGTGAGTCCAAAACACCTTGCACTATACTAAATCTGTTAAGTCTTAAAGGTGCAACACAACTCAGAGTTTTATTCATACATGTTTGTTTCAAGGTGGCCAAAGGTTTCCATGAACCCCAAAAATGTTCATGGGCCAGAAAGAGAAATTGCTGAAGCCAAAACTAACATAGTTGGGGTTCAGCTTTAAACTTTAAGCTTTATCTTGCTATTTAACCTGATGGAAATCTCAGTTTTTATATGAGTGCATTAGCGAGCAGCTCTTTGAGATCAAGGACAGTTGATGTATTTGGATCTAGGACATGTTTAAATAATCTACTGGGTTTATTTTCTCTCTCTCTCTCTCTCTCTCTCTCTCTCTCTCTCTCTCTCTCTCTCAGCCAAGCTGTTATAGAATTCCGCTTCTCTGAATTCTGTAGGTGGTGACAAGGAACAATCCATGGGACTCTTCTGGAATGTATACAGTTCTAAAGATAAGAGGAGAACCCTTAGAGGGCCATTTAAATTAGCTTTCCTTGCGACACCTGAGGAGTGCCAATACAGAGGATGACTTATATAATCTTGGCTATATATAAATGTTGTTCATCCAATGTTCATACTTCTTTTGTAACTTTTAAATCAAGATTGAGGCATTAGCCTCATGGGGAGATCCATGTGCTGAGCAGCACAGGAAGCATAAGCATTGCCCTATGACAAATATCATTTTAGTGAAGTTATAGAAATTACAACAGAAACTGGACGCATTTGGCTCACTCAGGGTGCTGCTACATTAAGAAATAATTCAGGAGATGCTCTGGGATAGGGGTGGACTGATTCACTTGATTTTCCATTGATTGCATGATATAAAAGTCCATGTGAAACGTCTGCCCCATTCCCAATCCATAGTTTTTTCCCTCTCCCCCTGGAGCTTCCCCCTTTTCTGACAGTGAATGCATTCACATTGGTTCAAATTGTGTGATTGCTTGAACCAATGCAGAAGACGGTGTGGCCGGTTGTCAAGAGGGTAGAGAGGAAAAGCACAGCCAAGCCCGGGCAGAAAAAAAATCTATCTACCCTACAGGATCCACAGGGAGAACTTGGATCCCAGCAAATGAGCAGCCTAGGGCATTCCCTCTCATGCACACACTGCCTCCCTCTTTCACCAGTGTTTTGTACCTTCAGTCATCTTTCCCATCACCTCAGGAAGATTGTCAGAGAGAGAGAGAGAGAGAGAGAGAGAGAGAGAGAGAGAGAGAGAGA
>JAHTLZ010003547.1:16795968-16848515 GCA_023846285.1 Phrynocephalus versicolor
TATTATTATTATTATTATTATTATTATTATTATTATTATTATTATTAATGTCCCTGATGCAGAGGGCTTTCCCCCCACAGCTGACAGGCACTGGCTTGGGGCCAGCACCTATAGAAGTGCTAGCTTCCCCGCGCCTTGGTTTTATTTTTTATTTTTATTTATTTATTAATTAATTTTTAATAGTCCCCTATGCGGGGCTATTTTTTCCCTCCTGGCCTGCTGCCAGAGTTCCAGGCGAGGAGGTGGCGACAAGGTAGGAGATGGGGGGGGGGACAAAAAACAAAATGAAATGAAATGGAAATTTCTGTTTCATTTCATTTAATTTTCCTTTGATGTGTTGGATCATTATTTGTTTCGTTAGCTAATGAAATGAATAACGAATAACAAAATGATTTAAAAATTTGTTTCATGCCCATCTCTAAAAATAAATAAATAATGTGCTACTTCTAACTACATTGATCATAATGCAAAACTTTCAAACTCTGGGCAGTACATTACGTGCTAATTGTCCCTCCAAAAGCATATCAGCCATCATCGCAGACTTATAATGAGGGTAGCACTGGGAACAAGGGCTCTGAGGAAACATAATTATAAGGAATTGTATGAAATAATCATTTTCCATCTTTCAGCCACTGAGCCTGCAACAAATGGTTCTGTGGAACCCACCGACAGCAAAGAGGGATGGGAAGGGTAAGCTCCTACTTTTAAAAGCTTATTTTCATAGTGGCAGTTTCATTAAGTTTGCTGCATTTTAAACCACAAAAGGCTCTGCAATAAAATGTTCCACAATCTGTGCAAGTAATAGCAGGAGTGTGTCATAAACAAGATAAGTGGTTTCATGCCAATATTGTCATATTTCATAAATATACAGGACTCACACTTGTTTTGAGTGTCTTGCGTTTCCTATAGCACTTCTCATTTTAAACAGAACATATAAAATGTTTATTTTTCAAAGCACGTGTCACTTTTAAAAACAGTGCATGAAATTAAATTATGAAGTTTTGCCACCAGACACCCCCCTTCCCTTTCCACCACCCTGGCAAAAGGCATCTCCTCTTGAATTCTAAGTGGATTGATCAAGCACAAATGTCCATCAATAAATACTGTATTAGGAACACTGTAAAAAGTCCTATGAATAAATGAACTATTTTTATTTCCTGATAATGTAAGTGCTTATATGATCTCATTCCAATTTCCAAACAGCCATCAGTTCTGCTGTGACTGTAATTAAGAAACTATAATATTCACTGTAGAAGAGAGAGGGTGATGGCAATGCCATTTCAGACAGAAGCTTCTAAGTGTTTCAGTCCATAAATGACATAATTTATTATTCTGCTTTATTAGAGTAGAAAGAGGATAACTTTGGTGGAACTGTCTGAAGGTGGCCTGCTCAAGGAAAACACACTGATTCCTATATTGCTCTGCATTGTATCATACATACATCTCAAATTATGAATAAAGCACATTAATTAAGGATTAATGGCAACCGTAAAGCTAACAAATAATTCTGCTTATGGCTTTTGTTCCAATGCATAATTCAGGAAAGATATTTAACGTTTAAATTGCACAGTGCAAGCTTTTATACATTTATATGTATAACACTTTAATGTGTGGCAGACAGAAGAATGTGATTATTAAACATAGTGTTTAGAGCACTTTGACTATTGTGCACTTGATTAGATACTTGGCGTTCCATAATTTTGAATTTTTTGGTAATATTCCTTTTTCTTGTACAACAGATATACACAGCCCCACAGGAGGCAATAGCTACAAGTTCCCCAAATAGTGCACTCCTTTCTCATTAATTGGCACATAAAGTCTCAATAATTTATTCGGAAACTTTGGAGGAGAAAGAATACTGTATATACTCGAATATAAGCCTAGTTTTTCAGCCCTAATTTTGGGCTGAAAAAAGAGGCCCTCGAGTATATACTTTTAGCCACTGAGGCAAGTGCTTAAGTCGGTGGCTAAAAGTCATTTTAAACATTGTGTGCCACTTCTCATGACCCCCCTCTGCATCACAGGGGAGCGGTGCACGATGTTTAAAATAACTTTTAGCCAGTGACCCAAGCACTTACCTCAGTGGCTAAAAGTCATTTTAAACATCACACACCACTCCCTCAGCTCACAAAGGAGGAGCTGCCAGGCCCTGCTGCATTTCCCACCCTAGACTTATACTCGAGTCAATACATCTCCCCAGTTTTGGGGGGTTAAATTAGGGGCCTCAACTTATACTCGGGTCGACTTATACTCGAGTATATACGGTAAATACATTTCTGTATATATATTGGCTTGAATTTACAAAATTGTGCTACTTCCTTTGCTGCACACATACTTAGCAGCCAACTGAACACAACAGCAGCACACAAACAACTGACATCAAGCCAGAAAAGAGACGAAAGGAGCACTCAGCAGAGAGGTGGGGCTCTTTTTTTTTTAATACAAAGGTGGGAAGTAGTGCTAAACAGACTCATCCCCACCCAGAAAAGTGCCCCCCCCAGTCGCACAAACTAGAGACAGATGTGAGATTGCAAATAAAACTCCAGCACTTGGTACCTGTGCCTCTGATTCAGAGCTACACAATTTCCCCAATGATTAATGTATCACTGTACTTTATATACATGCACATTTTCATTTAAAAAAAAAAGGTTTTAGTCTGCTTAAGGTCCCTAACTGCAATTTACATCTGGCCTTTTCCATCTGCAAAAAGTTAGTTTCAAATAACTTGTCTATTTTATTCCAACATCATTTTTGCTCTTCTTTTTTCTCTTCCTCAATTCTCAAAAAAAGCATCTTTATCAGGGAAGACCTTAAGATGTGCTGAGGAACCAATCACGCTACAGAAAGATTGCTTATCTGTTGCCTCTCTCTGCTTTAGAAAGAGGACTTAAATGTAGGATAATATGCTTCCATTCCAATGGTTCAAAGTGCCAGGAAATAGGCCCATTTTGCTACACATTATTGTGCCCACATTGTCAACAGGAGGGAAAAAGTCAAGCTTTGCAAAGCAAAAGGCAGCCTGAATGTTGACAACAACAATGAAAACAGTCAAGTTGGTCTATCACAGGCATGTCCAACTTTGAACAGGTCATTATCTACATTTTCCAGCCAAAAGTGCTGGTAATCTACAACCATGAAAATTAAGTTTCAATTTAATTTAAATTTAAATTTTAACCCAATAAAGCTGGAGGATCCCCCCATTTTTAATTAACCTCCTGTCATTTACTTGGATGTGATCAGCTGTTAAGCAAAGTAAACAAAAACAAAACAGAGAGATGAAGATCCAATAAGAACTGTGAGGAGAAATGGAAAGTACGTTTTTTCTTAACGTTTTATTGTTTAATAACTTTGTTTGATTGTCTTAATAACTTTCTTTAATTTTTATTGAGTAATTTGCGTTAAATTTTGGTTGAGTGTTGATCCACGCTGATCTTGCACAATCTTTAATCTTTTGCTCTTGCTCATTAGTGAGACGTCTGAGCCTGCATTTCATTCACAATAACAGGTGTGTTTCAGAGTATGTCGCTTTGACCTCCTCTTGTTCTCCAAAGCACTTTCCTGGAGGAATTTTGGTGGAGGAATGCCAGCTAATCATGAACCTTTTGTGTTGGGTTGGGTTTGAAACCACCTGTGACCAATCATGTAGTTTGGCATAAAAACTCATCTTAGAAGTAACTTCCAATGGGAACTGATTCTATTACATTTTTGTGACATTTTTATTACTTCTTAGTAAACAAAACCAAGTTAGGCTCTGACTTAGGCATATTGAGCAGCTGCGTTGTTAACATCAAGGGCATATTTTAGATGTAAAATATGATAGATAGATAGGTAGATAGATAGATAGATAGATAGATAGATAGATAGATAGATAGATAGATAGATAGATAGATAGATAGATCGGAGCTCTGATCCTCAGTTTTACAACCTAAACTGCATTAGCTGTTGATCCTAGTATTTTTCACTACTGCTGTGATGCCAGTGCTGTCTCAGTGGAATTGGAAACAATTACTCAGTTTTAGTGAAGATTATTTGTCTTGAATGGCTGTAAGCTACATGTATAGCAGAGTGGGTGAATTACTGTTCTAAATAACAGCAATTAAATTAATGTGGATATTTTGATTTGCATAATGACAGACTAAACAGTTTTTATCTCATGAATTTTTAATGTTTGTTTTTTAGAAGATGTGCTCCCTCAAGTGTTGAAAGACATCGGTCTCTCATAACACATATTTTCCTCCCTCAGTTTTGTATTTACCTCTGTTTTGTTTTGTGATTAGCCACTGAAAAGATAAAAAATGGGATTACTTTGAACTAGATATGGGCACGGAGCGGCAAAATTGTCATTTCCGTTTTCGATTATCGTTTCCATTATGTAACGGAAACGGTAACGATAATTACGCCACTCCAGCTCGAACCCGACCCGAAAAAAGAAAAATTGGGTCGGGTTTTTCGTTGTCGTTAATGGCATCGCGGCGATCGCGCGATGCCAAGCAGCACAGAAAAAAAGTTTTAAAAAGTTTTAAAAAAAACGACTCCCGGTCAAAAAAGCAGGCGAAAATATGCCTGCCTGAGGACACCTACCAGAGGGGTGGTTTCTGGGGGGGGGTCCCCGCCCCCCTCATGTCCAGGGCTGCTTGCACCAGGCTGGGGGGGGTCCATCCTCGTCATCTGTCTCGCATGCCATGTGGTGGGGGGATCCAAATTGGTGACCGCAGTTTTTCTTTAGAAATTGTGGTCAAAAAACACACCAAATCACCACAGAAACATGTGAAATGTATTTATTTTAAATGCCTGATTTTTAATAGTAGCAGCAGTGGGTTTTTAATAGCAATAAAACGTCGCATTGATTTTATTTTATTTTATTTTATTTTTTATTTTTTTAGACCTGCCCATTTGGGCTGGGCATGGGATGGGACCATGCAAATTTTTTGAACCATTCCACCAATTGCATGGCCAGGTTTTGACTGACACTTCTGGATGTGCCTGAGGGCATAAAAAGTCGAGGCACCTTCCAGAAATTGCAGTCGGGTCTTGGATGTGGAGGGTGGAGGGCTGTGTGGCTGGCTGCTGCTGGCTGATTGGAGGGAGGCTGGAGGCTTTAGATTTAAGTTAGGCAGGCAGGGAGGGAAGTAAATTTAGAAAATAATTTATTTGATTCTCTGCAGCTTTGTCTGCTGAAGGGAATAGCAGTTTATTCTTTTTTTTCCCCCTCTGGCAGTTTGTGAGGATTTTTTTTCTGATATTGGGTAAAGGGGGAGGTTCGACTGGGAGGAGGTGTGGATTTATTTTAAAAATATATTACTTTGGGACGTCAAAATGTGCTAAACCGCGGTGGAAACGACAAACGAGAAACGAAATGACGAAATGACAAATTTTTGAAAAATTTCGCGACAAATGGAAACAACCCGAAACGGACCCGTTCCAACAAACGAAAACTCAAAACGTCATTTTTTCTGGTCGTGCCCATGTCTACTTTGAACATCTGAAGTCTGAGGCATGCCTCTCTTAACCAATCCATCCCTGTAGTGAAAATGTGTTGACGAGAGAGAATGTGCACTCCGCGTAACATCTACTTTAGCATATAGATTTGTTTTACCTAACCCCACCACCACCACCACCACCCACTGCCATTGTCTTTGTTTATATACTCTTGTTACACTGCAAGCTGACCATTCCTTTGTTACGCATGTTGCTGGTTTAGATGAAACCCCTGTCAGAGCTTGAGAAAGTCACAATTTTCCAATCAGGATAGGAAGAAAGAGAGGAGTAGGGAGAAAGTAGGTTGGGACCTAGAGGTAGATCTCCAGGTTATGTCCTGTAAAGCACTAGAACATTTCTGAGTCCCAACTCTTTGTCAAAAGCAGTGAGCAAGAAAAGTATTTTCCCAGTTGGCTAAATCAGGCTGCTGAGATTGAAATACAGAAATGGAATTTAAATGTTTGATAGGACTCGGAGCACAGTTCTGGCACTGGAAACTCATTCCTAGTTCTGGCACGCTTGTTCCCCAAGTTTAAAGAAAAATCCTCCCATTCTTTCTTCCTAAGCAACTCTATTTTGGACATGGTTCCATTTGGAAGACCTTGCTCAAAATAGCAAAACAGATATTGGAGGCCTGAAATCTTTCCCATCCTGATATAAAGTCCTTCGTTAGGTGAAGAAGCAACTATCTAGAAAAGAAAGCATTTCTTTGTTTCAGATTTAAGCTACTGCTTACATGACCATGGATCCTAAGAGCTGAAGTCCAAAACACTGGAAGGTCCAAACAAAGGATGAAAATCACTGATGTGGAATAAGAGACAGTAAGAGGCAGAGAAGGAAGGAAATCCTGGAGAAAGGTGTCTTTCTCAGAGTATTGTACCTTGCACAAGTGCTTCCATCTGCATCTACTTCAGGGTGGAATATTTAGCATTGTAAAAGAAACTGATGGTGTTTGTTATTACTTCTCAACAGGATTATTACTGTAGCTCCAGTTGTGCAAATAATAATGTGCTGCACTGTGCTATCTTAATTCCTTGCACTAGTGTTTCTAATGGTGCAGAAAAAAATAAGAAAACATTATGGGGCTTACTTTAGCAGCCAGTTCTGATGATGTATCTCAAAAATATTTATAAAAGTACAACAAGCACACATGGGACAGAAGAAGGAATGGCAAAATACTGGAAAAAAATCCTATTAAAATGTGTGAAAATGACCTTTTAGAGTAATTTTTGTAAGTATGTACAGTAGATCTTGATCCTGATATCTAAATAACTTCGGTGCTATTTGTTCCATCTAAAATGTAAAATTGTAACTTCTAATTACATTTGTGTTGCCCATAATAACTCATTCAAGGCAACTATATTGCTTTTAAATAGTTACTGCCAGGTTTGGCCTACTTCAGTTTCCCATAATCTGATGCATTACAGATGTACAGTATGCATGTAATTTGTTTTTATGGCCATATTTCAGCCGTAGTGTGATCTTAAGGCAGCAGAGAAATTTTAAAATAAATATTTTAAATCAAATCGCATGTGGGATTATGATGTTGTGGTCCAGTACATCTGGAGTACACCTAATTAGAGAAATCTACACTATCTGCAGATATGGAAGTAAAATAATTATTATATAAAGTGTGCATGATCAGTTTCCCCTAAGGGTCTAAAACTCTTTTTGAAACCCCAGCTCCCTTTTGTTTGGCTTGGCCTTTGCTCTTGCCTTAAACAGAGTAAAGTGTTCTGCTTATATACCGCCCCATACCACTACAAGTAGTCTCTGGGCGGTTTACAATTTTTTTAATTACAGTGTGCAGGCTACACCTTGCCCCCCCCCCCAGCAAGCTGGGTACTCATTTTACTGATCTCGGAAGGAGAGAAGGCTGAGTGAACCTTAAGCCTGCTACCAGGGATTGAACCCAGGTCGTGAGCACAGTTTTACCTGCAGTACAGGCATTTAACCACTGCGCCACGAGGCTCGGTACAGACCGTCAGCTCTTTATTGGATCCAATAAACAGCACAACTTAGAACTGTCTCTCACCAGAACTTTTATTGGTTAAACAGATCTGGAGGACACAGACAGAGGTCAGCTCTGAGTTTTCTCAACACCTACATGTATTGTTAAAACCAAGGGTTGAGTACCAGAGTGCCTCGAGGAGGCTTCTGTGTGTGCAAGAACATTGTAGGCCAACATGGAGACATCCTCACTGCCCTGGACCACCTCAGACAAAGAGAAAACGATGAACAAACTGTTTTCCTTAAGGAAGTGACAATAATCTAGTCAAAAGTTTGCAAATAGTCACTTGCAGAAAATCTAGAGAAGTCGACATGCCTAGCCTCACTGGGCTTTCTATCCGTCAAAACCCCCACCACCGTCACCCAGTTTCTTTAAATATAATGTTGGTGCACTTATTTTAACAGTGTGCAACACTCTGCTATTGCTCAGTCTGGCCATCTGGTCTTCCAAAAGACTTGCCTCATTCAGCTAGAGATAATGAATGGAGGAGCAGCTGCTCAGAAGATTTCTTTTACCCTGAGAGTAAATGCCCCGGTGCAAAGGCTACCTTGGTCACTAGGCATGGTCGGTGCCCTCCTGGTCCTGGGAGTAAGTGCTAAAAGGGTAAAGGAAAAGGAAGAGCACCCTAGTACTTCTAGATGGCACAGTGCAACATGAGAGAGTTAACCCAAAGGAGAGAAAGCACCTTTCTATTCAAAATGCAATCAATGATCCGATTAAGATAACAAAGCACAGGAAGAGGGGTGTTTGAGGAAAATAAGTCCATATATTCCATGGTATTCAGTCTCTTTCAGTTTGACTTCTCATCTGGGACACTTTTGGTTGAGAGAATTAAGGTGAGGGGACATATTACAATAAGAAGATAGATTCAAATTGGAGGGGAGCATATTCAAAAAGTAAGGCTCAATGTCCCAGTTTTTGTTAGAACTAACTTATTCCAACAAGGACAAGAAAAGGATTTATCTGAGTCCCTCAGAAGCAGTGGAAGTTTCTTTGAGTTCCATAAACCTTTTGGGCCTTTCGGCCAGAATCCACTGAAGTGGTTGAATCAAGCAGCCCAAAGCTGAAGTCCTCAGTCTTTTAGATGAGTGGGAATCATCAGTCCCCGCCCCCACCCATCACACTTTCCTGTTCTTGTCAAGCTTACATAGCTGTGAGCATTTCAAATGGAATGAATAACCTGAAACATTAGAAACCAGGAATGTGATCTAGTGCATCTTTGATTTATCAGTTACTCCCCACCCCGGTTTGGGTCCAGAACTATTCTGCAAATCTCTGCATAGATATAAACGGCAGTATATGTAAGTATTATATCATATTTTACATTCCTGGTGAAAGTCCTGTACTATTATTTTGTTGCAGGCTTCCCATGTTGTCCATAAAGCTCTTTTATAGAGCTTTGTTGCCATTCTGATAGTACCAGCTGTAGGAAGAAGGATGTTCCCACTGATAATACATTGTTGTGAGCTATTCAAAGTATTGGGGGGCAGGGGATAATGTAGAGTCAAATGACTCTGTCCCCCTGTCCCTTTGCTGAACAGGCTTTACAATATACTTGCTCCTGGGAAAGATGAGAAGAGACTGTTGATGTAGATCAAAACTGACATCTGCATTTTACAGTCCCTACTTGGAACTGCCTAGATGCCCTAAGCACATCCGATCTTGCCTGATTTCGGAAGATAAGCAGGGTCAGCCCTAGTTAGTACTTGGATGGGAGACCACCAGGGAATCCCAGGTGCTGTAAGCACCTGGAGTGGGAACTGGCAAACCACTCCAGTATTCCTGCCAAGAAAACTCCATGGACATGGGGTCACGAAGCGTCGGTCATGACTATAACGATACAACACACACACACACACACACACACACACACGCACACGCACACGCACACGCACACACACACACACACACACACACACACACGCACACACACACACACACACACACACACACACACTTGAAGGTATAGCTATGGGGATTGCCCTGCTCAACATGGGCTCTTCATGTGTGTGACACTTCTGGCACAAAAAGCGCATCTGAATCCCACCCCCAGCCATAAACAAAACAAAACAAAGCCCAAAAACCAATTTTTTCACATGCCAGGAGATGTGTAACATCTTACATTTATAACAAACAGAGAAACTACTGGGGCTCAAGAAAACCAGAATTCATCCTAAATTCATATCTAATCATACTGAGACCCTTGCTACAATTAAAATGCTCCAAAGATTACACTCCCTGAATAGTGGAGCAGATTAAGTTAGGAGAAAATACCCCGTGGAAACCTAAAGCTCCTGTTTAATCAGCTACAAAATCAGTTTTGGACACTTTCCTCTGTTTGGGTTCATACCCAGCCCGGCAATTGCACATTCAGGCTTGGCAAATCCATGAAGTCAAGTGGGACACCGGCTTTAGGCAGTGGAGCACAATGTTTGTCTCACTTACCACGACCACCCACTGCCACCACCACAGCCACTGCCACAAGGCCCCTCTACAGCTGCTGATCTTTTAAAGAGCCTTGCTTTCCAGAGTGGCCAGGTCTCGGGAAACTGAAGGGGGAGATGCCATTGAGTAGGGAGGGAAAGACAAAGACAAAGGAGTAGCACTTCATCCACTTCAAGGATCATGAGTAGAGATGGGCATGACTAGGGAAAATGACGTTTTCGAGTTGTCGTGTGTCGGAGGCAGCCCGTTTCAGCTCGTTTCCGTTTTTCGTGAAAATTCACAAAAATTAGTCGGTTCATTTTTTTCATTTTTTCGTTGTCGTTAGTACTGGTTTGGGGGGGGCAGCGGGCTCCTGGAGGCAGCTGCAGGAGTCAGCCAGAGCCACAAGTGACGGACTGGCAGACTCTTTGCACCCGCTGCATCTCACGTACTTGCATGTAGTGAAATGCAAGTAGATCTGGTTTAGGGTTAAGATGGGTTAACGATTTTAAAAAAAATATTGCGGTCGCCATTTTGGATCCCCCCGCACTGCATGGCAAATGGATGCACCCTCCCAGGCTGGTACAGTCAGCAAAACCTGGCCATGCGATTGGTGGAATGGCTCCAAAACTTTGCATGGTCCACTCCCATGGGCGAGCCCATCATTGCGAATGTGCAGGTGTAAAAAAATAAAATAAAATAAAATAAAATAAAATCAACTGAGACTTTTTTTTTTGCAAGAAAAACCCACTGCTGCTACTGTAAAAATTCAAGCATTTAAAATAGCTAATTTTCGCATGTTTCTGTGGTGCTTTGGTGGGCTTTTGGGCAACGATTTCAAAAAAAATGTTGCAGTCGCCATTTTGGATCCCCCCGCACTGCATGGCAAATGGATGCGCCCTCCCAGCCTGGTACCAGCAGCGCAGCAGTAGCAATAGCCAAGGAGAGGGGGGCGGGGAACCCACCCCCAAATAAAACACCCTTCTGGCCTGGTAGGTGCCCTCAGACAGTTTTCGCCTGCTTTTAGGGCTGGGAATCGGGGTTTTTTTAACTTTTAAAAACTTTTTTTCTGTGCGATCGCGCAATTCCAGGAACGACCACGACAAATCAGACCAAATTATTCATTCGTTGGTTCGAGTTCGAGTTCTGGCGGAGTAATTCCCGTTACCGTTTCCGTTGAGTAACGGAAACGAGTAACGGAAACGGAAATGGGAATACCGCTAAGTTGTGCCCATCTCTAATCATGAGTGCCAGTTTCAGCTGCTGCTGAGGGTGGTGTTGGCTCACTGGGCAAAGGGGAATTCCAAGAATGCACATTTGATCACCTTTGGATGGAGGTCAGTGGAAGCCTAGGGAGTTTTCAACTCAAGTTAGTTTGCAGATATAAAGGTTGAAAATAGATGGGAGTGTAATTAAAGGACCACAACAGATGACCCAAATCCATTGCTTTGGCTTCAGAACACTAGAAAAGTGAATGAGAGGCCAACTGTCCAGCAAAACATTACTACTTTTCTGGATAAAAATCACCCAACAGAACAGCCGCAAACGGGACATGGCAGAGGGCACAAAGCATGTTTTTATCTCCACTGTTTCTTTAGATTTCCTTATACAGTGGTACCTTGTATAAAGGAATTAATTCGTTCCAAATGAAATTATGTTATACAAATTTTCCTTTATACAAATTGCAATTTCCCATAGGAATGCATTGAAAATGGAGTAATCCGTTCCAATGCAGAGAAAAATGACACAAACTACAGTACATGCATAATTTTGGGGAACAGAATTGCAAAAATGCAAACAGCCACCCACCCACCCACACTGATTTCGGGCGGAATGCAGCAACACAAGGGTTAATTCCTTAGGTCTAGAGAGAGGAGGAGGAGGAGGAGGATGTAAGAAAAGCATCCAAATGTTGTGGCTCATACCACTGCACAAGCAGCACAAGGAGGTGTTGCACAGCAGCCAGGAACCAGGTCGAGCCTAGGAACCATCCTCTATCGTCTCCTCCTTCCCTACACACACACACACACAGAGAGAGAGAGAGAGAGAGAGCCTGGCCCCTCCTTCCCTACACACACACACACACACACACACACACACACACACACCGCCTGGCCCCTCCTCCCTCCTCACACACAGAGCGCCTGGCCTGAGCGTGGCGCCGGGGCTCTGGAGGCTAGCAAGGAAGAGGAACGCAGGACTTGAAGCCTGGGAGCGGAGGCTCCAACTCATGAATGAGGGGCGGGGAGAGAGACAAACGGCAGAGGCATTTTTGCTGCTGCTGCTCAGACGGAAAGCGAAACCGCCTGCAGGACTGAGCAACGGCAGCAGCAGCAGCCAGAGAGAAGCACGGGCTCTGCAAATGGGCTAACTGCGGTGCCCGCCCGGGGCGCATTCCACCACCTCCTCCGGGCGCACGGGTGGTGTGGGAGGGGATGAGGTGCAGTTGTGGGGAGGGGGAAGAGAAAGAGAGACGGAAAGGGGGAAGGAAAAGAGAAGAGCAGACATTCCTGAGGAAGCTTTGCTGTGGGTTCCTAGCCAAGATGAGCAGAGCCCTCCTCCTCCTCCTCCCCCGCCAAAGCCACCGCTGCCATGGGCTGACCTAGCCCTCCTCCTCTTCCTCCTCCATTGCCAGGTAGTATCTTCGAAAAAGAGCCCCAGAGACTGCCTGCACCCATGTTGGACAGGGAGGGGGGAGGGGGAGGGGTGATGGAAATTTTTCCGTTGTACAAATTTTCCGTTATACGAGCTGTACGTTAAACGAGGGTCCACTGTATCTTCCCATAGCCAACTTAATTCTGGACACTGTTATTTTGTATCATCATGCCAGAACCAACTTAATAGGGTTTTCAATGTCAGTGAGGCATTTAAGGAGAGTTTTTACAAGTTAGTAAATTTTCATGGCAGAGGTGGGGAATCGAACCCAGGTCTCCTGAATCCTAGTCCATTACTCAGCCCACTTATACACCGGGTACATGTAAAATCCAGGTTATTCATTGTTTAGTATATGAGTATGTATTTCTTCCTGTTGATCTTTATAAAATGTTTTTCAGGTATTATTTATCAAAATTAAAATATTTACTCCTGGCAGTACTACATCCCTACGAAGCTAAATATAGACAACTTCATACTTCAGGGTGGTAAATCACAGCTAAAACTAACACATTCTTCACCAGCCTGTGCAGCATCTGTGGATTAAAATGTGCTGAAAAGTAGAACATTTTGTCTCATTTCATCTACTCAACATTCAAGTACAAGTACACAGAGCCTTGGTACTGCAAACTTGCTAAAATTATTCCTTTGATAATTCTGGTAACCTAAATCTCCATTTTGTATGCATTTTTAATATGAAGGCAGGAAATGTTTCCATTCACCCCCTTACTTGTTAGAAGGTGACGGTTTCAAGCAGAAAATAAGTTTACACTCTGCTGTGAAACCTATCGTGTGGAGGAAAGGACATGCTAAGGATCAGGCCGTAAAGGATGTGTGTGCAACATATTTTGCACACCCTGTTATGCATTCATAGCATGAATACCTGCACTCTTCACAACTGTTGACCAGTTTGGGTATGGATTATATATGAGAACAAATGCATATGTTAGACAATGGACTGCTTCTGAGTTCTTGCAAAATGAGTAATGGATGCAAGGTAGACATAATGAGGCAGCTGCCTTAAGCAGGAAATGGGGGGGGGGATTGAAAGGAGATGCTATTCCATCTATAACAGGTAGAACCTCAGCTCCTCGGCTCATTTTCTATGTTATGGTATCTGTCTTGTCTGAATTATATTTTGTTAATCTCTGTCTAGCCTCCAAGTACATCAAGACATCAATGTTTCCTTGGAATCAAAAGGGAAGAAACACAGGGTTCAGTCCCATATATGACAGACTATTCAACTAGCAGCATCTTCATGCAGATGTTAGACAGCTTGAGAGACAAAATAGACCTTGGAAGGACACTGAACACCAAAGGCAAGGGTATCATATAAGAGTCGCCCACCTTCAACTTCTGGAAATCACCTGCCAAGGCTGATCAAAAACCACTGTAACACAGTGTCTCTGCAACTCAAGCAAAAAAAAAAATCTAAAAAGAAACCATGACCAATAGTACTGAAAGGAACAGATAGGTCCAAACAGGCCGGAATCGGCCATTGCTCAACATGAGATGGTTGCCAGAGCTGATATGAAAGAGGGCAGAACCAGCACTGCCACACATTCATCACCACCTGCTCTGATTTGTCACCACCACTGTCCACTCGCTGCTGCAAAGGTTGTTCCGAGCCTAGCCTTGTTTGTTTGGTCAGTCAAGAAAGAACCATAGAAAGGATTCTGTGATTCAGTAAATGAAATATTTGGCTCTGGTGGTACCACTGCTCACCTCTTAACTCCTCCTTCTTTTCACATTAGCATTGCTGAACATGGGAGGTGGGAATGGTGGCATTTCTCTTCTTACTTCAGGAAGCAGGACAACTTGCAGCATTCTTGGGTTCAACAGAAAGAGAAACACACCCTTCCCATTTAGTTGCAGTTAGATGCCAGTGCAAGAAAAACAATCTCTATGACCTGAAACCTGACTGAAATGGACCCAGATAGTTTATTTCATACATCTGAATCTTTGGAGCTGAGTGATCATAAGGCACTAGCATAGGTTGCCCCCAGACACTATGCAGTGGAATATTTGTGTCTAACTAGGTTGTCGCGGGCGCACATGCTGCGCGTGGCCATGCCCAGGGAGGCTCGGAGAACCTCCACTCGTTCCCGAGCCTTCTCTGTGGCCGGCCTGACGCTCTGGAACCATCTGCCAGCAGAAGTGCGCCTAGCAGAGTTCCTGCCTGCCTTCCGGAAGGCTTTGAAAACCTTTCTTTTCCGGGAGGCGTTCGGATGACCTTTCCCCCCCGCCGCCATCGTCATTGCCATATCCTGCATCTGTTGCTTTATTTTACTCTTATTAGTCTATGCAATTTGTTGTTCCCTTAAGTGTTGTAAACCGCCTGGAGTTCCCCCACCAGGAAGACGGGCGGTATATAAGTCTCATAATAAATAAATAAATAAATAAATAAATAAATAAATAAATAAATAAATAACATGAAAATGGTATGTCAGTGTCTCATTTTGCCTCATTGTAGAGTAACATGATCATGAGTTAAATTAGATGTCAATTCATATGCCTCTCCATGCAGTAACAAGTCCTCTCTGTGACAGGGTTTCATCAAAGACCCACCAGCTACCAGACTTATGACATAAGTGTGTGTTCACTTTCCAGTGATCAAGCACAAAAGAAAACAGGGATAAGTGCAAGATTTGGAAGTGGTGCAAAGCATGTGCTATGGCAAACTGAAACCTTTCACCACTTAAATAAATTGTACTGCCCAATAAATGCTAACTATATCATCTAGTCTCATCTTATCTTAGATATTAATGATGGCTCTCACTTCGGGTGGCCACGCCCAGGGAGGCCAGGAAATCAGTAACTCGAACCTGGGCCTTCTCTGTGGCTGGCCTCTCACTCTAGAACCATCTGCCGAGTGAGTTGCGCCTTGCACAGTCCCTGCCTGCCTTCAAAAAAGCTTTAAAGACCTTGCTTTTCCGAGAGGCATTTGGTGACCTTTAGTTTTGGGGTCTTTTTGCTACTTTGTTCCTCCATTTTGCAGAGTATTCTATCTCTTTTGCTGGTTTTGTTGTTTTGTGTATCTGATATTTGTTTTTATTGTTGTTGTTAACCACTCAGAGTTCCCTTGGGAAGACGGGTGATGTAAAAATGTATAAATAAATAAATGGAAAGGTAGAAACTCATAGCAAAGTGTTTACAGTCCTCATATGATGAGCTTTACTAAAATTGTGGTTAATCAGGAACGAATTAGACACAATATGTATTTTTCCTCGTCCAATTTTGGCTTTACTATTCTAAGGCCAAAATAGGCATTGTATTATCCTCCAATATAAGAGAGCACACAATACCATTTCCCCAAAACCTTAGGAATTCTCCTCCAGAATCAACACTTAAGAGTGGAAACCATATTGCTTTACTTAATAAACTTGTGGGACTAAACTGTGGGGTCACTCTGTTTTTGGCTCAAGGGAGATACTTTTTAAATGCTGATGATTTGAAATAGGTCATGGGGTGAAGGAAGAAAGGAATTTTGTTTTTTAAAAAGAGAGAAACTTACAAAATTGTTATGCCTATATAATAACACCAAGCATGACTGTCACTGTGAAGACATATTATCTCATTTAGGTAATTAGTCTGAGCAACTTGTTCCTCTACTTATTCCATTCAATTATAGGGTGCTCACTTTGTCATTGCTGGAGTATCTTAATGTGACTTGTAATTAGTGTAATTACAATCCAATGTTAATTATATTTGCCACTTAAACATAATTTTATATAGTAATGGTCTCTCGTCTCAATAACCTTATTATGTTGTTTATTCAAACAAGAATTAAGTCTTCTTTCATGCATCAAATATGGAGATTACAAGGGGGGATGCCTGTCATTTTTACAGTTATGATGAAGAAACCTTTGTTTCAATTTTGATGTTCTTCCTGCCATCATTGAACATGAAAGTAAATTAGAGCAAGCAGAGAAGATTAGTGGAAGTGATGGATTTGAAAAAGAAAACAAAGGGCTGTTACAACCATAAGCTTGTATACAGAAAGATGTGGGGGTGGTGTCACTGAATGTGCCTTATGTGCCATGTCTTCTACTAAGGCTTTGAACAAGGCCTATGTTGTACGAAGTGTGTAGACCAGAGGAAGGGAACATGTAGCCCTCAAGGTGTTGGTTGTCTGTGCTTACCATCAATTGCACTGCCTTGGCAAGAGGTACATTGGAAGTCTAACAGCAAGTCCCCCCATTCCCCATTGCTGTTGTAGGAAAGTGTGTATTGTGTAATTAAGTTCCTTTTCTCTTCTTTTTATTATGCTCTAGTAACAGTTCATAGCACTGACCTGAATCATGACCAGCTTAAACAGATCGTGAATGTTTAGTTCTTCATCCCCTTCCCACTTTGCAGCAGGTTTTTATTTCAAAGTTTGATGCAAACAATAAATAAAATAAAAATCATTTTCAACATCCCCAGCCCATTTAAAAATGCAGTGTGTTTGTGTGTGTGTGGGGGGGGGGGTTACTCTTCCTACCTTAGAATGTTGAGTTACCTTTAGCATTTAATTACAGAATTAAAGTTTTGTCCTTACTAGAACACTGACTTTTTAGTACTCCATTTCTGGTCTTCCATATACCATTTAAAGTCACAACAAATTCTTGTATCACTGTCAAAACTCCCCATTCCATGTCATTCCAATCAATAAGTCTCCCTTTCAATATAGGCATATATCATAATTTTCCCTCTATAAGACACACTCCCCCCTCTCAAAAGTAAGGGAAAATGTCACTGCATTTTATAGAGCAAATACAGTCCTTCAGGGAGCTTCCAGAGTGGCTGCTGCAGAGACCTCTGGACCCTTTTCCCCCCTCAAAGGGAGCTATGGGCTGTAGCTGCTGCTGCCAGGTGCTTCCACAGTAGCTGCCACCAGGTCTGGAGGTCTCTGTGGTGGCGGCTCCACCCAGCTCAGGTGCTCATCCATAAAGGTGCCCAGGGAGTGGAGGGGGAGTAGCCTTCTTCCCCGCCAATCAAACAAGTGCCTGGGCGGAGAGCCAGAGTGACCCGCCTGGCTCCACCAACCAGTGCAGCCACCACCTCCACCCACAGCTCTGAGGAGCCCACCTGGCTCAAAAAAACCTGCCCCCAGCCTGGCCACCACCTCCTGGCCCCCTCAGTCACTTGCGCCATGCCATCACCACCCATGCTGTTGCCCTCCCACAAGAGCCAGAAGGAGAAGGGTGAGGAGGGGAGGGGAGACTTCTGGAACAAAGGAGGGGGTCTTCTCTGCTCAGAGAGCCCCCCCCTGCACAGAGCTCTCCAGCACTGAGCACTGTCTGTCACCACCCCTTGTGCTTCAGCCCCAGCGACCGAAGACATGGAACGCTGAGGTGTACACTTGATGTATACTATAATCACCTAGAAGTTTGGTGTCTGTTGTGCTTTATTTGGAAAGTCACTCTTTCAGTAGCCTACTAATTCATTAAATATTAACAGGAGCAACTGCTTTGTTTGTACTTTTTGAGTAGCTAAAATGTGGTGAGACACTGCCGCAGTTTAGTCTGGATTTATTCAATCTCTATGCCACAAAAGACACCCAGACACAGCAGCACTCTGGCAGAAATGCAAATGTTAGTAGCAGTCAAGGATGTGGCCATGTCTTGGGGTCAGAGGCCCAAGTCCAAGTCCAAGTCCAGGTCTTTGGTACCAAGTTCCAGTGCCAATTCCAAGTCATTGGTACAAACTCTTAAGTCCCAAGCCCCAAATCCAAGTCCCTGTTACCCTCCAAAATAAACAGGGAAGTTGTGCGTGGGCTCTAAGTTGCGAGTCCAGCCCAAATAATTGAAAACATACACATCCCTGAACTGAGTCACTTGTGGAGCCAGGGTCCCTGAATTTCTACCACACACCCTTCTACATTGCGTTTTCTACAAACAAATTAGGAGGGATTTGATCCATCCTCTGATCCACAGATTTCAAGGTTGTTCAGATAAGTGGCTGGTCTCATACTGCCTCTCAGGCCAGAATTCTTTTTAAAGAGGCAAATTACACCATTCTCAAAAGGGCCCTGGGCACATCTGAAGAGGGCCATGGGCTGGAAACAATTCTTCACACTCTATTGTGCAACATTTGTTATGCAATTGATACAATCCAGATTTGGCCCATATTTCTTTCATGTTGTGTTTGTGGCTAGGGCCAAATAAAGGCTGATAATGGTTGAACAATGCAAAGACCTCAACTCCAGTGCTTATTAGAATGCAAATCAGGTATAACTCTCATTGCAGACATGGGCCCAAACCTGACATTAGAGATGGTCTGCAACTTAATGAGGGAAATACTTAACTAAAGTGGGCCTTTATGTGGCACAAGAGCAATCTTTCCTTACCTCTGGAAGCATGTAGATGATCTTGCATTGTTTGTTAATTGATCTTTAGGACATAGACATGAGAGTCCAAAGTTTGATTTCACAAATACAGAAAGGCTGCCTCCACCACCTCCATCTCCTTAAAAAGAAAGTGCGGAGAGGTCTAAATATGGGGAGTCTCTAATATCTGTTTCGGGCCACAGAGAGACATATTGTTTTGTTTTGTGTTGAGAGCTAGCAGGGTAGATGACTGTGGTGATGGTGGCGGTGGCGGTGGCGAGCATGATGATTTTGGTTATCCTTTGGTTTGTGTTTTTTACTGTTCCTGTACTTTAATTGTCCATATTATATTTTAACTTTAAAAAAAAAATCTATGCTACTCAGGGCTCTTCAAATGTGAGGTGGCATAGTTATATCTTAAATAAAAGAAGCAACGGTGTCCTGAAAGGGACAGGAAGAAAGTGAAAAGAGACACTTTAGAAAACTATTCCATTTGTTCCATCTCAAAAGGTGTTCCTTGCAGAAATAATTTGTTCCTTTTGTTCAGTATAGGCCACTGCCGGTTCCTAATAAGCACAGTGTCAAATATATACAAGTGATAAATTAGGTTAATTACTATCTTACTACCATGCAAGTCACACTACTGAAGAATAAATATAACACAGTTTTAATTACAGGTACTGACGTGTACATTTATGCTTCTTGTGTCATTTAAAACTTCATAGGGAGAAAGTTAATTATGTTATCTGTTTGCCAAGTAAGTGCACTCTGATTGTTTTTCTTGAAATAATTAGACCATCATTTTCTAAAGAACTACATTTCTCCTTCATATAAACTCTTTGCCACTTTTAAGTTGGAAGAGGCCAGTTCTCTAGCACAAGAGCTACACATTAATATTTAATCAGCAGGAATAATAAGAACATGAGAACATAAGAAGAGCCATGCTGGATCAGGCCAAAGGACCATCTAGTCCAGTTTCCTGTATCTCACAGTGGCCCCGCCAAATGCCTCTGGGAGTGCACGAGACAAAATATCTGTCTCCTGATACCACTTCCCTGCATCTGGGCTTTGAAGTACCCTGTTGTTGTTGTTTTAAGCCTGGAGATAACACATCTCCATCATGGCTTGTAACCTGTGATGGACTTTTCCTCCAGGAATCTGTCCAATCCCCTTTTGAAAGCATGCAGGCTAGATGCCATCACCATACCCATACCTGTGGCAGGGAGTTCCAATGACTAACAACACACTGGGTAAAAAAGTATTTTCTTTTGTCTGTTCTCACTCTCCCAACCCTCAATTTGAGTGGATGTCCCCTAGTTCTGGTATTTTGTGAGAGGAAGAAGAGTGTCCCTCTATCCACTTGACTCATGCCCTGCATTATTTTGTATGTCTCAATCATATCCCCCCTCAGGCGCCTTTTTTCAGACTAAAGAGCCCCAAATGCTGTAGCCTTTTCTCATAAGGGAGGTGCCCCAGCCCAGTAATCATTTTAGTCACTCTCTTCTGCACCTTCTCCAGTTCCACTATGTCTTTTTCTGAGATGCAGTGAGCAGAACTGTATGCAATACTCCAGGTGCAGCCTTACTATCGTTTTGTACAATGGCATTATAATGTTGGCTGTTTTATTTTCAGTCCCCTTCTTGATGATCCCTGGCAAGGAATTGTCCTTCTTCACCCCTGCCACACACTGGTAGGCACTTTCATTGAGCTATCCATAAGCACACCAAGATATCTTGCCTGATCCATCACAGACAGCTCAGAACCCATGAGTTGCTAGATAAAGTTTTGTGTGGGTTTTTTTTTTGCCCCAACATGCATTACTTTACATTTTCCTACATTGAAATGCATTTGACATTTCACACCCCATTCTCCCAGTTTGGAGAGATTCTTCTGGAGCTCTTCATAATCTTTTCTGGTGTTCACCACACGGAACATTTTCATGTCATCCACAAACTTGGCCACCTCACTGTTTATCTCTATCTCCAGGTCATTTATAAATAGTTATGAAAGCGACAGTTTCAGAACAGATCCCTGGGGCACACCACTTTTCACCTCTCTCCATTGTGAAAACTTCCCATTGACACCTACTCTTTATTTCCTGGATCTCAACCAATTTTCAGTCCATAAGAGGACCTGCCTTGTTATCCCCTGACTGTGCAATTTTCTCAGCAGCCTTTGGTGAGGGACTGTGTAAAAATCAAGATAAACATTATCCACTGGTTCACCCAAATCCACATGCCTGTTGACCTTTTCAAAGAATTCTAAAAGGTTTGTGAGGCAAGACTGTCTGTCATCTCCATTACAGAAACCATGCTGATTTTCCCTCAACAAGTCTTATTCTTTTATGTGTTTTAAGATTTTCTTTTGGATGAGGCTTTCCACCATCTTCCCTGGGCCAGTCGTAAGGCTAACCAGTCTGTAGTTTCCTGGGTTTCCCCTCCATCCTTTTTTAAAAATTGGTGTGACATCCGCTATCCACTAGTCCTCCAGCACTGTGGCCGTTTTAAGAGCGAAGTTGCATATTTCCATTAAGAGCTCCGCAATTTTGTTTCTCAGTTCCCTAATAACCCTTGGGTGGATGCCATCTGGGCCTGGTGACTTGTTGATCTTCAATTTATCAATTAAACCTAAAACATCCACTCTTTTTGTTAGAGGTCTTACCATTGCTTGATCCAATTACTACTGCCCCGAGCAAATAATGAGTCATGTTAAATTCAAAAAAAAGTTTGCTAAACTTTAAATAGAAAACAAATATTCCACATTAAACAGTCTATATTGAAGAATGTCCCAATATTTTTACACCATCCCCTAAAGCTGGATGGTATGCATGAAGGTAAGACTCTCCATCTCGACAGCCAACTGTCATTTTCCTGTTTGTTTAACCAACAGGCCATTCAGAAAGGAGGGGCATTAGGACCAATAGTAAGTCAGATCAGGTTGATTGACATACTTCATTCTGAGACTATTGATCTGCATACTCTAACACCCCTTCCCAGATCAATGTGTTTCAGAATCAATTAGATTCAATTTTCTCCTCTAATACTGAAATGTATCTTTAGCCAGAGGTTTTGTCAAAATATCAGCAAATCATGTCCTTAGTAGGACAATACTTCAATTGTACCAATCTTTCAGTTTTCATCTCTCTTATATGATGTATGACATCAATATGCTTTATGCACCCTGCTGTCCTTTCTGAAAATGATAGTTTGATGCAACTTTGATTATCCTCATACAGTGTAATTGGAGTAGGCTCATCTAGTTTGAGGTCTGCAAGAAAAAACCTTGAGCCATACAATTTCATCACAAGCTGCTGTAGCTGAGATGTATTCTGCCTCTGTAGATGAGTGAGCTATACTACCTTGCTTGCAGGTAATCCAGTTTATAGGACCACCCCCATAGAAAAATACATATCCACAAGTAGATTTACTATCAGATATGTCTTCTGCCCAATCTTCATCAGTAAACCCAAATAGTATAGGTTTTCTGTTGATGGTAATTTAATTTTAAATTGTGTGGTACACTTTAAATACCACCCTCTTAATCCCATTCCAGTCTCTTTGGGTAGGTGAACTGGTCCTTCAGCAAAGAATGCCCACTGCCACCGCAATATCTGGTCTTGTCATTATAGCCAGATATAACATTTCCTTATAACTTCTCTGTATCGATGGTTGTTGGGCAAAAGTTCACTCAGTTCTTTCTGTATATGAAAACCAGTGTCCATAGAAATATATACAGGATTAGCATCCTGCATTCTGAGATTCTCAACTAAGTATAGAATCTTTTGCTATTGACTCAGAAGAAAACATCCATCTTATCTGTCTCTCTGTATTCCCAAATAATAGCTGACTTGTCCAAATTGCTTTATTTCTACTTCTTTGTTGAGATTGGAAATGATCTCTTTGATATCTCTCTGGTCTTCACAACAAAGCATCAGATCATCCACATATGTTAGGATATGCACAAGTCTGTCGTCTCTGTTTCTTGTGTAGAGACAGGGATCCACTTTGCTTTTGATAAATCCTTGATCTAATAATATTTTGTTAAGTTTTTCATTCCAATCTCTTGCAGCTTGTTCCAAACCATAGATCCCCTTCTGAAGTTTACACACTAGATCCTTCTTCTTGGGATCTGTGAATCCAGAAGCTTTTTGCATGTATAATTCCTCCTCAATTTCTCCATGCAAAAAATGCAGTTATTTCAGCCTCATCTTGTGCACCAGTCACTCTATCATCTGACTCTGGTGGAGTTACAATTTGAATATCCCCCCCCTCTCTGGGTTTCAGTGTCAACTTCATTTTGGATAGTGAAATTCAGCTAGTTCTTTCATATCTCAACTTTCTCTGTGATAGGTATTAGCATTCTGTTTATTGAACTCCCTTTCAACAAAGTACACCACTCAACAAATGTCAACTAACTCTGCCCATTTTTGGCTATAGGATCTTGTATCCCTTGCGTCCTAGTGCATAGCCAAGTAAAACTCCTTCTTCAGCTCTGACATCTAGTTTGGACCTTTTCTATTTTGGTATGTGTGAAAAAGGTTTGCATCCAAACACTCTCATATGTTTAACACTTGGCTTGTGTTGATGCCACAGTTCAAATGATATTTTGTTGACTCCTTTGGTTGGCAATCTGTTCTGCAAATAAACTGTTGTCAATGCTACATCTGCCCAGTATTTGTTAGGTAGTTTTTCTTCAATGAGCATACACCTGACCATTTCCATAACTGATCTGTTATGTTCTTTCTGTGGTGCCATTTTGCTCCGTCATGTATGGCACTGAAAACTGGTGCTGAATTCCTTGTTCTTTGAAATAATTTTGCATATGCTGTGAGATGTATTCTTCCACATTGTCTGATCTCACAACCTGATGTTTCCAGTTAAATATGTTCTTTACCATTTCTACATATGCCTTCACTGTGTTGATAGTTTCAGATTTTTCTTTAATTATATTAATTACACAGTACCTTGAAAAATCATAAAGAAATGTAATAATATACTTGCGTCCTCCTGCTGAGGATGGAAGGGGTCCACACAAATCCATAAGAATTAGCTGTAATGGCTTTGTACTTCTTGTTTCACTTTTCTGGGGAATATATGGTCTGGTTGCCTTTTCTTTCACACAAATTTAGCATCTGGAATCACAATCAGCATTTCCATCAATTTCAATTTGTGTGATGAGCTGATTTTTCTGTAATTTCAGAATTACATCAATTTGTCTATGCCCAAATCTCCTATGCCACCTGACTGCACTGTTGTATTCCTTTCTCTTGTGAGCCATATATACTCCATTTAGCTTCTCACAATTTAATTCAAATAATCCATTTCTCTGAACTCCAGTGAGATAGGTCACATTTCCAACAGAGACCGCGACCTACTTTGCCTCTCTTATCTTCTTACATTTCTTTTGCCAGAGTTTGTGTTCCTTTTTATTTTCAATTGAGGAGGCTTTCTATTTACGGAAAGACATCTTCTTGCCCTTTAGAGCCTTGCTAACTCTGCTCACTAACCATACCAGCACCCTCTTGGACTTAGATGAGCTCTAAGTGGTATGCACTTGTGCTGGGCCTCTACTGCCATTGTTTTAAACAGGCTCCATGCACTCTGGAGAGAATAGATTATTTTTACTTTCCCTTTCAATTTTTTTCTTACTAGATTACTCATCTGAGGGAAGTCCACCCTTTGGAATCAAGTTTTTGTGTGTGTCTGATTTGCTTGACACTCATCCCCTGACATCCATGGGAAAGGAGATTGCAGCGTGGTCACTGTTCCCCAGTGGTTCAGTGACATTCACATCTGTAACCAGTTCCTGAGTATCACACAGTATTAGATCCAGAGTTGGCTGTTCTTGGGTAGGCTCCATGACAAGTTGCTCTAACGCACAGTCATTCAGCATGTTGAGAACCCCGGTTTCTCTTTTTTGCCCTGAGCTCACATTGGCCCAGTCAGTGTGGGGATAATTGAAGTCCCCCATGATTACTATCCTGTCCCTCCTAGACACCTCCATGCTTTGTCTCCTTATTAATAATGTGGAGGAGGATCTTCAGTTTTAAGAAATTTAAGAAATTTGCTGCAGCTGGAATTATTTGACATGTGGAATAATTCTTGGAATGATGTTGCTGAAATAAAATGAATAATTCTTCAAATAACCAAATAATTATTCAGTCTTTGTATATTAAAGCTGTATAAAAGTGCCTTATTAGTTAACAAGCCACAAAAAGATGCCATTGTATTAAATCTTGTATTTATAGCTCAGTAAAATTGTACCCTTTGAACTAACTATCTAATAATCTACTTCATAAGGTCTAGAAATGTACAAAATTCCTGATGATTCAATAAATATTACCAGAGCTGCAACAAATGAACCATGCTGACCATGCTAAGCACTGACCTCCTGTTCTCCAATTTAGAGAAAAGTATTTCATATATTTATCCAAAATTTTGGTGAAAACAATTGGGCATTTTATTAAAGAAACAGTCTTTTGGGTTGGTTCAATGAGTTCTGAGTAATAGTTCAAAGATTTTAAAGTCTATATGCCCTATTAAAACCTCTGGGTGAAATTACTGTCAAAACAATTTAGTTAAAAACCTCTGTTGTCCATTCTAAAAATTGATACCAATACTCCCACTGACTATAATTAGAAATCAACAAAGGACTGTGACTCCCCACCCCACCCTGTTGATTAGGGGTTCATGGCATTTTTAGTTGAGTAACTCTTTATGAGGAGATTATGACAAACTTCAGACAAATAGGCATAGCACATAGTGCAATGTACTTTTAAATATGGATCCTGTTACATAAATGAAGGATGCTAGCAGCTCTCCTGTCAATGTTCTGACAAGGTACCAAAAATATTGTCAACTGAGGAAGTGTGAAGTAATTTTTGCAGGGCAGTTCATTCTGCTTGACAAAGGACTGATGAAAAGATGGAGACGTTAAAGGGGGCTTCTGGAACTTCTGCTAGCTTACTGAGCCTCTCCATCTTAGTGCCTTAGCTACCACAGAAATTTTTGAGGCAGAGTTGTGCTTGTGTTCAAGAATGAGTGGAAGACCTGAGAGAATGAAGAAACTAGGGAGAGGAATAAAAAGGAAGTAGGTGTAACAAGCATCTGGGAGTAGGTCTAAGGCTAGAAAGAGACAGTTAAAGTCAAGTGCAAGGCTCTACAGCAAAAATAGCAATTTGCCTGAGGCCAGGGAGCCACACAGGCTCATGCCTGAGCTTTATGTATCCATGCCTGTGCTGATATATATGAGAAGTCCAAATCATGACAAAGTTACAGCCCCTGAGTCCTCGTAGGCCTGGGGGTTTGTTTGTTTGTTTGTTTGTTTGTGTTTAGAATATTTTTACCCCACCTTTCTCCTTGGAAAAGGCCGAGGTCAAAAGTAAAGATAATTCTTTTCTCTGAAGCAAAATATTCCAAAACATATCCATCTTCTGATTTACTCTGGGTTCTTTTCAAAACAAGAGGCCACATTGCCTTCCAAAAATAGTATTTTATTTTCTATTCGTAAGATGAAAAAATAAGAATTTAAAAAGTATCAAAAAGTAGCAAAACCTTAAAAAAATTCAATCATAATCTTATTCCCCTAAAAATAATAACATCTAAGTCATCCTGATTAACTGATTACATTCAAGGTTTCTTCTAAGCTAACTTTTCTACCTAACTGCTGTGAGCTCCATTGCTCAAAGTGATCTTAAGATCATCAGCATAATCATCAGAATAATCATCAGAACAATAATGGCTTCTCTCTGTCTTCTCAATTTCTTCCCAGTGCTAATTTTTGTACAAGGACCCAAGGTGGCTGACAATAATGAGGCACAATATACAGTCCAGAACATTCAAGACATATTCAAATTAAGAACAGGAAAGTAGAAGAGGCATCTTAGAACATTAAAAAGTAACATTAGAGCTACAAAGAGCATGCAAGAAGAAAAGAAAAATCCATTATGAGGGGTGAAAAGCAACATGGAAAACACTAGTGCTCTTATGAAATCAGTCAATGCAATCATGTGTGGTAATCCATATAAAGTCACATAGTAGGTAGTCCCTCATTCAGGTAAAGCTTGCCTGAAGAGGAAGGTCTTTGCGATTTTAAATTGCAAGGGGCAGCAAAAGCAGTTTGTCAGACAGGTCATAAATAGTTGTGAGGAGTCTTAACAAGACAAAGATGGGTACAAGTGGCAGACAATTTAATGTGTTGTCTCCCATGAGCTAATTGTCTTGAATTTATAGCTCTCATTTGCTTCCCTCAAGCTGTTTAAACTTGGTTATCAAGGACACTAGCATGCTGGATAGCTCTGTTTAGGCATGTGGCTATGGAGTTCAGTTCCCCCCATGTGCCTCCTAAGAGTAGACCCAGCCTCTGTGGCCTTGTACAAGCTGCACAGTCCTGGGATGTATCCCAGAAGAAGGGAATGGTAAAGTCTTGTTTACTTGAAAAGCCCCGAAAGAGTAATCATAAGTCAAAATGGACTTGATGGCACCTGATGATGATGGTTACCAAGGGAACTAGAAATAGTGCCATTGGTTTTCCTCAAAACTGGAGTCTTTTTCTTGCATAAATTGCCTCACCTCTGCCATATTCCTTTCATCTTTCAACACCTCACTTGTAGAACTAGGATCTGCCCTTTTTGCCAAGGCTCCCCTGAGGGTGCTGTCCGCTGGACCGCTGATTGGTCACTGCCCCTTCTGTCTACAAGAAATCATAAAATCATAGAATAACAGAGTTGAAAGGGACCTATAAGGCCAGCAAGTTCAATCTGGTGCTCATGGCAAATCAAAATATATCTAAGACGGTTACTTCACGTCCATTCTCGTTCCGGGAGGAAGTTCGTTGTGTATTGATGTCGGTCACGGACACGTGGTCTTCTCCCACTTCTGTCCCTGTTCCCGTGTACCCACAGGCGTGATTGATGATACTGGGATGACTGTTACCGCACGTCCTCATTCCGTGATGAGATGTGAAATTCTATGCCTTTGTTCTCTTTTTTCCCCCATTCAACCTTACTGGCGAATGTCACTTCACACTCCTGCCACTAGATGGCAATGAGCTACAATTGGCACTCATTCCATGACAAGGCTTACTTCACGGGCTCTCATCTCGGAATGAGAAGCGAGATGAGCAGATTCCCGAGGCCAGGGAGGGGAATCGCTCATCCCGCTTAAATCACAGTTCATGGGGCGTGGTCGGGACAAACTCCCATAATCACGCAATGGACATGCAGTAAGATTACTTCGTACTGGTACCAAGCGGGACCGCGAACCACAGTGAAAGGGACGTGAAGTAACGGCCTAACAGATGGTTGCCAAATTTTCTCTTTAATGCCTCCAGCATTGGACCACTCGCTACTTCCTGAGGTGACTAGTTTTATGAAACCAGCAGAAAAGAGGTTAATCATCTTCTCTATGTTTCATTATATCTTAAAACTGTTTGAGCTGAGCCAAGTAAAAGTATATCTTGGGTAATTGGGCCAAGACATCATGAATGCCTGTCCTTGCAATATTTTCTGAGAAGAAGCTGGTGCTTGGTTTCTCATAACATGTGTATGGTTTACACCTGTGGAGATCCTAGGAGTGCTCAGGAAGCAGAAACTAATGAATTGGCTTCATCTGATTGGTGGGGAGTTTCAGCCAGCTCATGAGGGGGGTTGATAGGATGTAAGGGTAGATGGAACAATGGATTAGGAAGCAATAGCCAGCTTGCAGCAATAAGAAGAATTTATGACATTTTACAACCTCATTGCTGATTATTGGATATGTCTGCTAAGACATCTCCTAGAGATGGGCACAAAATGAAAAATGAAACGCTGTTTCATCATTTCATTAAGTACAAATTAGTTCATTAGGTAACTGTGACAGAACCCTCATGAATATTCAAGTGGGTGGACAATCACCAAGTTTAGGGGCAGGGTTAGACCAGATATAAGGAGGTGACTGTTGAACTGTCAGTTAATAAGATCAGAGCTAAGAGTAAGATCCAGAGTAAGATCAGAACTGAGAAAAAGATCAGGAGTTCAGTCTATGTTGGTTGGCGACAGGGAACAGTACCTGATAGAGTTAGAGACTGGTTAGGGTGTGGCTAGGGTGTGTTTAGGGACTTGGTTAAGTTACATTTTAAGAACAATTCAAACTGAAAGTTATTAAAGCATGCTATTATTTATGTTGATAAACTAAATAAACTACAGATTTTTAATGAAAAGTTAACATACATGTCAGGTCCTGGTTATTCATAAGATTAACAAGTCAAGGTTTTAATAAATGGTAGCAGCAAAGGTACAAAAGGTTTCAATCCATTTTTAAAGTGCGGTCAGGTTGTGAAAAACCTGGTCAGTCACTGTAACAAAATGGCAGGATATGCTTTGTTTCGTTTTGTAATGAAATATCATTTCCCCCTCTAGAATGAAACTATCCTAGAAGACATGGCAGGAGAGCCTCCTCAAGCTCTTCCCTGTAAGCCCATGAAGTTTGGAAAGATTTGGGGGTCAGGGGGCTGAGATATTACACTCCAAAGGGGGTGCTCCTAGGAAAAAAATCTCTAATTGGAATCAGAACTTTGGAAGACAAGCCATGGGCAAGCGATTAGCACCACCGTGGCTTGGCTTCTGATTTAAATTAAAAAGTTTTTTTCCCTAGGGGTACCATCTGTGGAGCTTCATATCTCAGCCCCCTGAACCCCACACCTTTCCAAATTTTGGGGGGCTTATCTAGAATCACCTTGAGGAAGCTCACCTGCCATTCTGGTCCTTTAGGACCCAGGGGAGCATAGCATTTTGTTTCATTTCATTTCGTAACAAAACTACTTAAAATTTGTTACAAATGAAACAAAATGAAAGTACTAAAGAAATGAAACAAAATGAAATACTATTTTTCTATTTTGTGCCCATCTCTAGCATCCTCAGTTCAGACTTCCAGTTTTCTGGCTTTAGTTTTCCGAAACTAATAGAGTTAAGCACAGACATGCTATTGAATTTTGATTTATGAATGCACTGGTGTGTGGGGGGGGTTGGTTGTTGTTTTTGCAATTAAATTGTTCAATCCAAAAGTAGGATTCAGCCAAAGGATTGTATCAAGCATTGTGCCAGGGGAGTTCAGTTCATGGCTTCCTTACATCTTACTGCTGTCACAACTACCCATGCTTCCCAATTTCCCCCAGAGTGTCTGCCAAATATCAGGAGAAGATTTTGAGATCATGTACAGTACTGCTGAGCAGGGGAGAGGAAATTTGCAAATTTTACTCCAAAGGTTTCCTAACTTATTTCTTAATTCACGTTTCTCTCAAATGAAATTCTATTTGAAGAGATACAAAGAAGGTCTGGCTCTCCATATGCACAGAAAGATCTTGTCTAATGATGTCTGGACATATAGCTGGATCTTTTATTATTCCATCAAGGCCATAGAATCATTTGAGTGGGTGGGTGTGTAGAATTTGGAATAGGATGGATTTTAAATTGACACTCCAATGCCAATTTAATTTAAACCATCAAGAAAGGTATGGCATCTGAAGAAATTACTTCAGAGAATATTTGCAATGAGAATGTGTGTGTGTGTGTGTGTGTCTGTGTGTGTGTGTGTGTGTGTGTGTCTCTCTGTGTGTGTGTGTGTCTGTGTGTGTCTGTGTGTGTGTGTGTGTGTGTGTGTGTGTGTGTGTGTGTGTGTGTGTGTGTGAGAGAGAGAGAGAGAGAGAGAGAGAGTTTTAAAGAAAAAATTATTTAAGAGAAAATGTCAGAGAAACCAGCATTTTAATCAAAAGCTTTATGGAATCGGCACAACGTATATGCCTGTGCATCTGGAATCTAAACAACTTGTCTTGGCACCCTTCCTTGAAAGTAATTCTCAGCAGCATGTGTGGGAGGTTTATGCATCCCAAATTTCTTCAATCATTTAAAGCTTATTATTAACTGAGCTGACATGGCACAGTAAGAATTTATTCTTCTTCCTGGAAGCTGCTACATTACAGTCTCAGCATGCCCTTCCCCTGCCACAATCCCTAATCAAAAGTGGGAAAATGTTACAGGAAGAGCCATTTGAACATACAGTCTTGACTGATCATCACATGTTCTGGTATAGTCTAGCTTGATTCAAACACGAATTCCTCTCCTCCTACAGCCATACATTCTGCAATACAAGGTTTTTAGTACTGAAGAGAATCTGAAGGGTTTTATAAGTATGAAGAAGTGAACCTGTCCAACTAAGCAGCAAACTACAGAGCTTGTTTTCATTAGTTCCAGCAGCTTGTAACTCTAAAGAGTCAGTGAATCATGGAAGCAGGGATGATTAAAACATTGGTGGAAAGACTGAATTTTTATTTTGCTTCTTTTAAACTGAAATGTTTTCTGAGGTAAATTCAGGACAAAGTTAAAACTCTAGGCTCTGAAGTCAAGCAGATCAATAGAAGGGTGAGAGCAAATACTAGACTATTTACTCATAAATTTACATTTACTGAAATTGGTTTAAAAGCTCTGGAAGACAGGAGGTGGCAGAAGAATATTAAACTATGTGGCTTCCCAGAGAGCAGGGCTGAGTATATAGAGTGAAGCTAAGATGGGGTTTACAATGGATTAGCAGTGTTGCCCCAAGACTAGGGGGCATAGGAAATGTTGAGTGATTTCATAGCATGGGGATGAAGCATGGAAGGATGGTCTTGTTACGTCACCCCTTTCAGAGACTGGGTTTTCAAAGGCACAACCAGGTTTCTTTCGACATCCCACTGCTGTGCCACTAAATTATGACAACAACTCCCTTTTACACACTGAATTCTGTGATGGAAATGGTACTGCTGCCACCTTTTATTCACTTAATAATGCTGCCACCTTTTAAAATCATTGCCTCATGAATTGGGACAGACTCAGATGAATAATATAAAAATAGTAACAAAGTTTATTAAGAAAATAATAAATATAACAATATCTGAGGATGGTATGTGTTGCCTTTAACATATAATAGATTTCATCAACTCTTCCAGCCCCCTGTCTTTACTAACTAGTAAACAGTATAGCCCTCACTGCCTGACAGAACTCTCACAGAGCAGTGCTCTCTCCCAGCACTCACTCTCGAAACCTTCAACTTAAGTTAACTCAACTGAACTCTCCCAACTGACTAGGCTCCACCCTTTTTATATCATACAATTCCCCGCCCTCCTGCTGGGATTGGCTGATGATTTGTATATTCCTTACTCCTGTTTCCAGGGCTTTGTCACAGGTCTCTAGAGACATCATGGTCCACTAAGCACATTTGTGTAAGAAAGAAATGTTTATGAAAGAAATGAAAATAAAATCGATGTAGTTGTTTTACAATGGCACACCAGTTCAGATGTACTCTGACCCTTGCTATCAAATGGTGGTCTGAAGAAAGAGTGCTGTTCTGAAATATAGTAGCATAAAGTATGTCTGAGGCTACCAAGTTTTCCTGAGAGTTTTCCATACTGTCCACAAGATAACATCATTAGAGGAAGATTTATGTTCTCATAAGCATGTAAATGCAAGTAGACAAATAGGTACTGCCATAAAAAGCGGGAAGGTAAACAGTATTCCAGGTGCAGAACTGCATTTGGCCATGCCAGCCACATGGCCACGGACTTGGACAGTACTGGCTCTTTGGCTAAGAAATGCTCCTAGAGTTGGACATGACTAGCATGCATCTGCATAGGGAACCTTTACCTAAGCTAAATAGGAAGTGTGAACATTAGAATACGATAAAGTATAGATAAGAAGGGGACGTCACCTTATAGGCAAATAATCATGAACATTTGCAATTATTATTACTAAAAATGTAATTTTAAAATGAATAAAACAAAAAAGAGTACTACAGGAAGATATATCAATTAACAAGAAAAAAGTGGAAGAAGCGAGAGAAAATGGGAGGCTTCTCCAACCTTTAGGGGCACTGCTTCCTAAATTGGATCTGAATATCTTCTTGGCCTACAACTTCCAACACTTTTGGCCAGTGCAGTTAATAGTTAAGGCTTCTGGGAATTTTAGTCCAAACATCTGGGAATCAAAGTTGGGAACCACTGCTTTATGGGTTAATCCCAGTATTTAGCATACAGAATTTCCATTGCCCGGACTATCACTTACAATTTACTTTCTTACAGTTTTTTTCAGATCAACATCAAACCCTTTTCTTCTCGGCCTTTTGGCTAAGATCAAGTGTAGTATCTGTTCTTTTCTTGTATAATATATAGTCAAGTCAAGAGGACAGGTGTAGTTGTTTGGGTCATCTCCCTTCCTTCCTTCCTTCCTTCCTTCCTTCATTCTTGCTTGCTTGCTTGCTTGCTTGCTTGCTTCCTTTCTGGACAGGTATGTCAAAATTTTAATTCTCTGGCTCTTTCTCTTGAAGGTTTAATATAGGACAAGAGAAGACCAGCTTTTTGCATATCTGTCTTGTAAAAAACCATTTAAAATATGTTTCCACATAAAGCAACAAGATTTAGGTTCATCACCCATGTTTGCCCATACCTTAACGAGCACTCTTTAAGGACGGTAGTGCAAGCGCTGGTCATCCTGAAGATAGATTATTGTAACATTCTTTACATGGGGCTTCCCTCGACCCTTGTTTGGTGAGAGCAGTGGGTGCAGAATGTGGCAGCCAAATTGGTGGTTGGTGCAGGCAGATTCAACCACATCACCCTTATTCTGATTCACCTGCACTGGCTACCCATTGCCTCCCAAATAAGGTTCAAGGTACTGGTTTTGATTTGTAATACCCTCCATGGCTTGGGACCAGAGTATCTGGCAGAGTGGGTCAGCCAGAGGTCCGCATCGGCCCAGCCCACCAGATCATTACAGACCCTCTCGCTTCCGGTTGCCACCCCTCAGGAGGCCCATAAGGCTTCGACATGGAGCCAGGCCTTCTCAGTGGCTGACCCAACCCTATGGAACCATCTTCCCAGTGAGATAAGGATTGTGGAGCCTCTCCTGGTTTTAAGAAACAACTGAAAGCTTGGTTATTTAAAACCGCTCTCAGTGATTGCTGAGGTTGTTTGTTTCATTAATTTATTTGCTGCCCAATCTGTCTGTCTCACCGTCGTCTTGTATTTACGGGTTTATTTGATTTTTAAAAAAACTTTTTCTTTGTCATTTTTTGGTTTGTTCTACTGCCTATTTATCTTTTATGTTGTTCTCCATCCAGAGTTCCTTTGGGAAGTCAGGCAGTTTATAAATGTAAATAAATGCAAATAAATAAAAAAAATACATTTATTCAACTTATATGCCGCCCACTACCCAAAGGTCTCTGGGCAGCTTACAATCAAAATAATTAAAACAGTTTAAAATAATGGCACAGAGGCAATCTCTTTCCAATTCTCTCCCCCTTATATAAGTAAAGCAAAATAACTTAGGGTAAATAACTCCAACTAAAAAACCCACATCCTTACTGTGCAGTTAATACCAAGCATGCCAACAGAACTAGCTGGAAGGCAGTAAATTATTTAAATTATTTGCCTTATGGCTTTGGGAATTCTTGCCATAATTTTGTCTTGTGGCAATTAGCGTTTTACTATTGATGAAGAGTAAAGAGTAAGGGAATATAAGTTCTAACAGATCTGCAAAAACAAAGATGAGTTAAATCAAGTTCATCTGCTCTCAGTGCCACCTTAACCTGCTGTTCTAGTGCTATGTATATACATTTAAATATAAATATCTTCCCAAAATCTTCTTGCAAATTTCCACCAATAAAAAGGAAATGGCACTATTGGTAGTGGCAAAATGCCACTAATTAACAAGTCCCCACTTGGATTGTTCTTCCCACCCATGCAACTCAGTTGATAGACAATGAGGACTCCAAGAAGGGGGCAATCATCAGTAATTTGCTACTGCAAGTTCAGATTTACATTTCTTAACTCAATTGACCATGAACCATAAGAACTGTGGCTTGAAACCAGAGAAAATACTAAGAAAGAATGGGAAATGACAATTCCTTTAAATAAAAGAAAAGCCTTGAGATAAAGAAAATGAAATTCTTAAAATGGTTCTTGACAGTCCTGGGTAAATTCAGTTAGACCAATGGTACAGAACTATGGGATGGACACACAGTCCAGGGGGTGAGGCAGCAGGGGGGCAGGGCGGCAGATGGTGGGGGACGGCAACGGGCATGGGGGTGCAGGTGGCAGCGGGCGGGCGGCGGCAGGAAGAGATGGGCAGATGGCGACGGGCAGCTGGTGGGCGGTGGGGGGATGGATGGTGGGGGCCAGAGGCGGGGGGGCAGCGGGGGGCAGCGGGGGCAGCAGGCTGTCCAGCGCTCTCTCTCCATTTTGGTCCCCTAGGCAACTGCCTAGTTTGCCTTAATGGAAGCGCCGGCCCTGCATCTGCCATTTTGGAGGGGAGACATGACAACGTTTTACCAAAGACTTTGCACTTGTGGATCAGGAAAGATTGAGGATGTTTTCTATTATCTATTCCAATGTTCTTTATAGGAACACCATAGAAGTCAATTTCTTGCTGGTTCAACATTGTCCGCTACTTCTGAGTAAGGATGGAACTACTACCTGTCAAGCAGCAAAATTTGCTCTGGCAACAATGAAAAAATATGGGCCAAACATCAGAAGCCTTAAGAAAGGAGAGAAGCCATGTATTTTTATATCTATGTATCAATATGGTGTGTTTCACTTTGTGTATGCTTCTTATGTTTTATGATATTACAATGACCTGTAGTTTAACAATAAAAGCTTGATTCAATTTAATAAAATTGTTAATGACAAAGGAAAGCAAAAGGTTACAGAAATGGGATTAAAACATTAATGCAACTTTTCAAAACCTTGTCTATTGAGACAAAGAGAACTAATTAAAATTTGTTGTGAAGAAATAGATGAGAACAACAAGAAAGGAAAAAAGAGGACATTTATTCAAAGAAATCAAAAGGAAATTTAACCTTAGATTAGGGATGCTGAAAGACATCAGGGCAATAGCTCTTCTGATGAGGACAGAAGAAAAAGAATATGAAAACAATATAGTATACTGAACAATTAACTATAGAGATGGAGGAATGAGTGATTATTTCAAAGAAGAATCTTTTGATGAAGAACCTGCTATTTTACAAAATAAATTGGAAGGTTCTCTCAAAGCATTTGGAAGAAAGAAATCATCAGCAATAGATGACATTAACGCTATTTTAAGCTGTGATGGCAGAATATATCATAATTCTGACAAGGGTATCAGAAAAAATATGGGAGAAAGAGAAACAGCCCACAGAGTAGAAATATTCAGTATACATTTAAATCCTCTGGAAAAGAGACATCAAAGATTACAGAAACTGAGTGGAAAAACAATATGCCACCCTTCTTCAGACAGTACATAACTGATACATGAAATCTGTTCCCACAAGATTTATGATATTTAATCTATATGCATGGATTAAAAACATCCTGAGCACTAATTTACCATGATGCTCAAAATTCTACAATAGTGATGCTCAAAATTCTACAACAGAGTCCGGCATTCTATGGCCTATTTACACTTGTATACGTGAACAGCATGATTTGCAGCTGTGAATTGTCATTAATTACCATGTCATAACTTCTCCTTCTTACCTCCTATCGTGTGAGAAGGTGCACAGGTGTTGACTCCTTAACTTGTGACAACGCACCACTGTAATTTGTGCCATTGAACCTATGTAGCTATTATTTCCAAATACATTTACCATGTATGGAGTAAGGAATGGCAGATCTTCAACCCATACTCAGAAATGACAGTGGCATTAGAAATAGAGATGTGTACAAATTAACAAATTGCAAAATTAATTTAAAAATCGTTAATTCATCAATTTGAATTCATATGAATTGATACTCCAACAAATATGAATTGGCAATTTTTAGTGATTTTTAATATGTCGATGTGTTAGGCTATAAAATGGCTCCCAAGGTACTGACACATGGATTTGCAGGGGAGCTTTCCCCAACTGTTCTCTATAATCCCTTCAAGTTTGGTGGAGATTGGATTTTGGTGTCCGAGTTATGCTCCCCCCAAAAGGTCCACCAAGGAAATTTCCCTCCCAGGTACCTACAGAAACCAAACTTGCAGATAGGCTTCATATGACTCTTCTCTACAATTCCTCCAAGTGTGATGAAGACTGGGTTCCCCCAAGCCAGTTGCTAAATAGCACATTCCTGGGATAGGCACTTTGTGGGTGTATAGATCAGGTGTCTAAAACCCAAGCTTCACCAAACATGATGAGATTGTAGAGGAGAGTCATGGGAGGCTTCTCTGGAAATTTGGTGCATCTAGGTACCTGGAGAGGCACTTTCCCGGTGGGGCCCTCTTGGGGGTTGCATAACTCAGAGATCTGGAACCCAAACCTCACCAAATGTGCAGAGCTTGTAGTGGAGAGTCATGGAAAATGCCCATACATTTTTGGTGTGTCTGGGTGTCATGGAGGTCATTCATCATTCAATTTGTCAGGAAAAAAAATCATAAATTCATTTTTTGTGATTTGCCAGCATTGACAAATCTTGAATAAAAACAAATCACCCTTTATTCTGATGTGTCGATCTCTAATTAGAAGTCATATTGCATGCCATGGACCCAGAGATGATATGTGCTGAAACATCTCCAAAAGAGTAGAGACCAGGCTAGCCTTGATCTGCCTGCTCTTTATTTGGTTGCAGATTGATTTGGGGGGTTTCTCACATCTCCCCTTAAAAAAAAACCTCTGTGACTCATGGAGTTATCTGACATGATTTTGTCAGTGTCACAGCTATCTAACTAATGTAAATCACCACAAATTAGTCCCTTCCATGCACGAATTATATAGTGTCTTGGGTTCAAATCAAAGTCTTAAAGTGACTCAAAATACTAATGTACACACAGAGAGAGTCCTTCTATTTTCTCAACCATATATGTGACTGATTGGCTGACAGCAATGTAGTTCATTCCATTCCTGCAAGTAAATTATTTTCCTTATTAGAAAATCTGATTTCATTTTAAATCATACTGCTTGAATCAAGTCATCTGGGTTTTATACCCAGTGTAATCTTGCTCTGACTTTAACAAAGATTTGCATACTACTCTGATCACTAGCATTCCACTTTTAAGAAAACCAGCAGGGATGTGATGTGATTCTGTTCCCATCCCCCTCCCCATCTTTTTAGATTTCAAAGCCGTATAGCTTATAGTTAATAATTCAAATGGCAATTTTAAGGGGTTTTATTCCAAAAGCTCCTGCTGTTGACTCTAGATTGTGCCCGAATAATAGACTGTGCATTGATAATCTTGGCAGTCTGCAGGTCTGAATGCTGGAAAGGCCTGAATATTAACAGGATTTATGAGGAATCACAATTTCAGAAACTCTACATGCCTCATCAGTGTTTCTATGAGGACAATTAATATCATCAGTCACCTTTCCCTCATGCTGCTTTGGTTGTTACAGTAACCCCCCGCCGATTGCGGGGGCTAGGGACCCACCCCACCCGCGATGCATGAAAATCCGTGATATGCAGAAGCGGGGGGCTGGGGGAGGGGGGCAATCGCACACGCCGCTTGCTCTGACCTCCTGTGAGCCCAGCGCTGGGGATCCGTGGCCGGAAGCGCCTTTGCAATCGTGCGCTGGAAAATTCATTTTGCTGTTTCATTGTTTTGTTATCCATTTTACCCTTTCCCCCCCAGTGCCCACTGCACGGCCCCTGGGGCCAGGTTGGTGCTGGGTTTTTTCTTAATTTTTATTTTCCTTTATTTTAGGGTGCCGAGTTGACCAGGCCACCCTTGGGGCGCGATCGGCACTCCTTTTTTTAAAAAATAATTTTTTATTTTATTTTATTTTTTCACTTCCAGGTTTGCCCCATGCTACAGCTGTAGTGCAGGGCTTTTGTTTTGTTTTGTTTTTCTTTCTTTCAGGGCCGACCTCCCCTAGGGCCTGGTCAGCGCTGGATTTTTAAATTTAATTTAATTTAACTTTTTATTTTAGCATGCCAACCAGGCCACCCTTGGGGTCCGGTCAGCGTTCCCTTTCTTATTTTATTTTTTATTTTTATTTTATCCCCCCCCTTCTGGGTTCAGGCCCCGTGCTACAGCTGTAGCAGGGTGTTTCCCCCCCCCCTTTTCTTTCAGAACCGACCATGTGGCCCCTGGGGCCCGGTCGGCGTTGGGTTTTTTAAATTATTATTTATTCTTATTATTTTAGGGTGCCGACCAGGCCATCCTTGGGGCCTGGTCAGCACTCCTTTTATTATTTTTATTTCTTTTCTTTTCTTTTCTTTTTCTTTTTTACTGCCAACCACATGGCCACGCTACAGCTGTAGCATGGCTGTCGGCTTTTTTTCCTGGTCACAGTTCCAGAAGCCAGGAAGACCGGACCTCCGGAGCAGCACCAGGTAGGAGACATCTCTGCCCCCCCTCCATTAACAAAACGAACCTAACTGAACCAATTTTTCTCAGTTCAGTTTGTTTCATGTTAAATTTGCCCCTAGGGTCATTATTTGTTTTGTTACATAATGAAACAAATAACAAATAACAAAACAAAAAATCATTTCATGCCCATCTCACAACCAGAGAGGGTTATCAAACCCCCCACCCTACATGTTAGTTTCACTTTAGAAAGTTTGGGTGAAATAAAACATGATTCAAGCTAGGCACCAAGAGCTCAGAATGGATTGTGTGATCTGCTATGAGTATCACAACCCATGTTGGTTAAACTGTAATGCAGTGAGCAAATAGTGGCAGGTGAGAGTAGAGGGTTCATCAGGCTGCATGAGACCTTGTTCTTAATCCTTGAAAGGGTAGTAGTAGTAGTAGTAGTAGTAGTAGTAGTAGTAGTAGTAGAAGAAGAAGAAGAAGAAGAAGAAGAAGAAGAAGAAGAAGAAGAGGGATGATAGTCCAATCCTGGAAGAATCCGTGTTTGCTTCCTGTACTCCTATCAGGGTCCCTCTGCTTTTGTTAACTGCGCAGTACATGACATTGAAAAGGATGCTTTGTAAGCAAATGTCCTGCAATGTATCACTCTGCTGTTACAATCCTGGGCCTAGTTCTTTTGCTACCTGAGTGGCAGGACTGGCTGCTTCCATATTGCTGCTTCAGATTCCTTTGTTTCCTTAGTAACATACAATTATCCACAGAGTGGCAATCACATATTTATTTACCCATTGATTACTGCAGTGTCATTAGAGAAGATCTGCTTTGAAAATGATCTTGCTGCTTCTTTAAGGACAACCTAAACGAGGGTTGTTCAGAGAGACTGGCCAATGAAAGTCCCAGTCCTATTCTTCAAAGTGCTGATATAAAACTTCAAAGCCCTAAATGGATTGAGGGAGGTTACCTGGAGAATTGCCTCTTCCTGCATATAAGGTTTGCTCAGACTCATAGGTTCACCTTCATGTGCCTATCCCAGGGACCAGCAGCAGATTGCTACCCTCCAGATCAGGGCTGTCCAACTTTGAACAGGCTGAGGTCTATTTTTTCTGGCCCAAAGTGTCTGAGGGCTACTACACTAATAACTCTGCTTACGAATTTTATTCATTCCAAGCACATGCTTGTAAATAAAAAACTTTGTTAGTAGAGCAGTGTTTTCCCATAGGAATGCATTGAAATCTGTTCCCTCTGGAACGGACTGATTTTCAATGCATTCCTATGGGAAGACTGACCATGCACACGCTTCCCTTGCATCTGCTTGATCATCTGGCCAGTGCGGGGAACAGGGGACCACGCCATGGCCCTTGAACTGCCCTGTTTGACTGAGACAGTGGGCTGGCAGTCTCATAACTTTGCTGGGGCAATGGTGGTCTTTGGGATGGGGGAGGGAGTGGTGGAGAACTTATCCCCTCACTTTTTTATTGGTGGCCGGCGGGCTACTTTTGGACCCTTTGCGGGCTACCAGTAGCCCACGGTCTACCTGTTGGGCAGGTCTGCTCTAGATGTTGCCAGATTACAACTCTGAACATCCCCACAACCACTGGCTCTGCTGGGTAGAATTGCTGGAACTTTAGTCCAGCCACACATGGTCAGCTGAAGAAGGGCATTTGCTGTGCTGGACAGTAGAATACCTTCACTAGAAATGGTTGCCCAAAGCCTACATTGTAGGTACAGTGGTACCTTGTATAAAGGAATTAATTCGTTCTAAATGAAATTATGTTAAGCAAATTTTCCTTTATACAAATTCCCATAGGGATGCATTGAAAATGGAGTAATCCCATTTTTATGTTGTATGGATTCTCCCCACAGGCGATTATGTTAAGCAAATTTCCCCTATCTCTGGAATTTTTTATGTTGTACAGATTTTATGTTATACAAACTGTTTGTTGTACAAGGATCCACTGTATTCCATTCAAGGTGAAAACCTTTCTTTCACATGACTGCTGTTATTTTGTTTTTATTCTTCTTCTGTTTTGACTCTGCTTTAGATTTGAAGTTTTCATTTCACTACACCTTATGATTTTACTTTTAACTACTCCTGCTTAACTGCCGGGATAACTTTTTGTTATAAGTTGATATATGAATATTTTAAACAAATATCTGTAATATACATTTTATTTGGAGTGCAGTATTGTTGGTAATAGAGATGGGCACGACTCAAAAAAATTGTTTTTCGTTTTTCGTTTGGTCGTTTAGGGGTCCGTTTCGGTTCGTTTTCATTTTCGTTGGGTTTTTCCGCAAATTTTTCGTTTTCATTTCATTACCTAACAAAAATGAAAAATGAAAACAAAAAAGAAAAATTTCTGTTTTGTTAGCATTCTTTTCAGTTCAATGTGTTTGCTGCAACGAAAACAAAAAACACGGCAAAAATTTTCATTTCGTTTCCGTTTCCGTTTTATTTTTTGAAAAAAATTCATTTTCGTTTCGTTACCTAACGAAAACGAAAAAACAGAAACGGAAACGAAAATTTTGCTGAGTCGTGCCCATCTCTAGTTGGTAATTCAGAGATTCTTAGTATGCTGTCTGTCCAATCACCTAGTCTCCATTCACACATGTTCCTTGTGCGACTTGAATTTTACCTTGTGCATCACAAATAATTTTTGGTTGTGCAGGACTCTATGATTTATTTCCAAGAGCAAATTAATTTCTTGCCTTAATTATATTGAATATGAGGAGACAAGTCTCTGGATTAAAGGCTTTACAAGGGCATTAGAGAGATTCGTGGAGGGTAGGTTTATCTATGACAACTAGCCATGACTGTTAAATTTCATTTATTTATTTGTTTTAAATGATGTATATATGTGTCATGGTAACTAACAGATAAAAGCACAAGGAAGAATAGAAAGAAAGCAGCAGTACCACAAGAAAGGCAGGCAGGTTGGCAAGTAGGTAGATTGTGGCAACAGCTTAAAAAATCAGCAAAATCATCGATTCTGGGCAGTTATCTTAAAGGCTCATCTCATGGAGTCTAGATGAAACTAATAGGAGGAAGGCATTTATAAAGACAGAGAGGGCCTCATCATGGGTCAGCAGTATCTTTGAGAGTGATAGGATGTATGTTTCTCAAACCCTTCAGTTTTGGTACACCTTCTCGAGTGACATCTATCCTTCCAGCAAAGGCCAGATGGTATACCAAAGACTGTACTGTACCTACTCCTGTTCTAGTTCAGCATGTTTCTCGATGAAGTGTTATGTTTGCTGTGTGTTTGGAATGAATCTTTGTACCTCAACACAAGGTGCTGAAATACTCCAAGGGTAGTCATAGCAACGGCATTAATAATGAAAACCCTGTGTACTTAAAACTGTCATTAATAAAGCCATATACTTTCCCAGTTATAGTCCCACTCAACAGCAGGCTTTTAAATGCAATAACAAGGAGCTTTATGCACTAGTATACACACACAACAATGAATTACATATTATGGTTTAAAAAACTTGCTCAAGCAATCATTTTAAACGTGTGCTGGTATAAATGCAGACAGGAACTCAGATTATCTACCATCACTTGGGGAAAAACTGAAGTTCCAATCCTATATAAAATTATCGTAGAAACATAGAACTATAGAGATGGAAGTGGCCTATAAGGCCATCAATGCCGGAATCTGAATCAAAGTTATATCTGACAGACATTTAACTAATTTTATCTTAAATGCCTCCAGCATTGAAGTGCTCACCCCCTGCTGATGTAGTTGGTTACATTGCCAACAGTTAAGAATTTTCCACCCTGATATTCAGCTTGAATCTGTGTTCCCTTAACTTCAGCCCATTATTATCTGTCCTGCATTCTAGAAGGACTGAGAACAGTTCCTTCCCATACTTTGTATGTCTTTCAAGCTTGCAGTCCACCACAGTTCCAATATCCTTCTCACTTATAGTGTTACTGAGCCAAGACTCCCCCATTTTGTAACTGTGCATAGGTACAGAAGTTTGCACTTGTCCCTGTTAAAGGCCATTCTGTTGTTTTTAGCCCAGTCCTCAAGCCAATCAATATCATTTTGAATTGTGTTTCTTTCTTGCAGAGTATTGGCTATTTCACCCAATATTGTGTCATCTGCAAATTTGAATAGTATTCCCTGCACCTCATCCAAGTCACTACTAAAATACTGAAGAGTACCAGGCCCAATACAGATCTTTGGGGTATTCCACATATTACTTCCTTCCAGTTTGAGGAGCCATGAACAAGCACTCTCCTAATAAGTTACTGTAACCAAATGTATATCCGTGTAACAGTTGTTCTACCCAGACCACATCTAGTGAGCTTGCTAATCAGAATATCACAGCAGGGCATTTTGTCAAAGGCTTTGCAGACGATAATATATATTTCATCTACTGAATTTTCCCACCATCTATCATGGAAGTTACCTGATCAAATATGAGATAAAATTAACTTGTTCTTAACAAATCCATGTTGGAGTCTAGTTATTACTGCATTGTTTACAAGGTGCTTGCAGAGTTACAATTTTATAATGTGCTCCATGGGTTTCTCTGAGGATGTCAGGCTGACTGGCCTGTAGTTCCCTGGTACCTCTTTTTTGCTCTTTTTGAAGATGAGAATGGCCGTTACTTCACGAGCCGCTCGCTTCGCGGTAAGCCGTCATTTGCGTGCGAACCGACCGCTTCAGTCCGCACGCTCCTCCCTTTTGGCTGCGACGTCACCCCGACCACGCCCCCTTTAGCGTGCTCCAACCGGGGTAAGTGATGCCCCTGGCGGAGGACGGGAATCTCTTCGCTTCGCATCTCGCTTCGCACCCAGCGCCACGTGTGGTCTCAGTTTTTGGCTTTTATTTCAAGTTTTTTTAAAAAATATTCAAACAGGGATATCGATGCATCGCTATATTGTTTCATCGCTTTGCGCTGTTACTTCCTCGCTCAAGTAGCAGCGGCGGCGGCGGCGGCGGCGGCGGGCGCAGGAGGAGCCGCTGCTGCCTCGCCCGGCCAGAGCAGGGCACCCGGGGCAGGCAGCGTGCAAGCGGCGGAGGGCGGGCGGCTGTGCCATGCGGGGCTCCCCCCGAGTAGCGGCGGCGGCGGCGGCGGGGGGCTGCCAATGATGCCAGGAAACAAAACACAGGATCGTACAGTAACCACGCTCTGTCGTGAATGACAGCCAAGCATTGATGCATCGATACACCGGTCCCTTTTTTAAAAAAAAAATCAAAGAACGCGGGAAACGGGGGAAGAACATCAGTGTTTTAATGCGAATGGAGCTCGTGAGGTCATTCTCGATTCGAACGGAAAAGCGGCCCGCGTGAGTACAGGGAAAAAGGGGTGGGGGCGAAGGGAGACCACGTGATCGCCTTCGCATTCAAAGCGAAGGCAATCACGCTGCGAAGCGAAGAGCCTCGTGAAGTGACGGCCAATGTTAGCCCTCCTCCAGTTATCCAGCACTTCACCTGTCCTCCATCATTTAAAAAAAACAAAAACAAATAGACAAAGGTTCTGAGATCTGTCCAGTCAGTTCCTTCAATATCCTTGGATGCAATTTATCTGGCCCCGAAGATCTTAATTTACTCAAAGTACTCACTCCCATGTGGGCTTAATAACTGATGACAATCCCTCTGTCACATCCCTATCTGTGCTCCACCCAGGGAAACACAGCCTGGTTTAGAACTCAAGGAGTCTTCCTTCCTTACGAGCCCCATGGCACAGTGATTAAATGCCTGTACTGCAGCTAAAACTGTGCTCATGACCTGGGGTACAATTTCAGATAACAGGCTAAAGGTTCACTCAGCCTTCCATCCTTCTGAGGTCAGTAAAATGAGTACCCATTTTCCTGGGAGCAGAGGCAATGTGTAGCCTACACCATCACTATTAAATAATCCAGAGAGTGCATTAAGTGCTATGGCTTGGAATAGAAGAAGAACACTTTGCTTTATTTTGCTTTGCTTTCTTTTTTGGGTGAGGGAGAATGTATTTGCTCATTATTTGTATATAAACACTCCCCTGGCTTATCCTCTAGCCTTTCAAAGAGAGACTTTGAAGGAATGTTGCCTCAGACACTAGGAAACTATTTATGATGGCTGAAATCCTCCACAGAGGCTATGCTACATGAGGCTCATGATGTCATCAGTCATTGTGAGTTTTCAGAAATATAGCATTTCCAATTCTGCATCCATCCACCAAAGGTCCCAAGGTTGCCAAAGAATTTGCATTGTCATAAGAAAGACTTTGCGGGTAAGGGACAATGCGAAGGGAGCAGAAATAAGCACTGTTTTACTTCCAACAAATTGTTGCAGTTGATGACACTGTCAGCCTTTCATGTTGCAACTTACAGAATAGGAGTTCAGACTTTCAGTATTTCAAATTTACTGGGCTAGATGGATTGACTGGTATTTCTTGACATGCCAGGGCCAGAACCTAATGCCATGTGACTTATCCTTGTAATATCACTGTTGTATGCCCTTGTGATGTCATGGGGTGGATTCTCATGATGTATCACAATGCCACTGTTCAGTTTGTTTGTTTGTTTGTTTGTTTGTTTGTTTGTTTGTTTGTTTGTTTGTTTGTTTGTTTGTTTGCTTGCTTGCTTGCTTGCTTGCTTGTTCGTTCGTTCGTTCATTCGTTCGTTCGTTCGTTCGTTCGTTCGTTCGTTCGTGCGTGCGTGCGTGCGTGCGTGCGTTCGTTCGTTCGTTCCTTCCTTCCTTCCTTCCTTCCTTCCTTCCTTCCTTCCTTCCATGACATGGTGGTCCCCAGTACTTGTACTACCTGGTCCTCGCCCTGCTCTGCTTTTTCCTACACTAATACTAAAGTGTCATTTATATGTAAACACCTTCATACCAAGCCAACAAATCCTGGCACCAAATGAGAATGGGTGGAGGTAGGTGCCAGGCTCTAAAGCTGCCAAAAAGACAAAATCCAACTTCCTCCTACTCCAGGGGAGCTCATCCTGAAATCTGTCTCCCTGCTAAGCACGGCTATTAGACATGTGCTTCAGATTTGGAGTTGATTCAGATCTAAAAGCAAATTGGGGATATTTGTAAATTGCTAAAATGAGCTAAACTAAAGTGAAGGGGACACAAAGCAGCACTTGCATTAAAGCCTGGTTCTTGAATATTGCTTCAGAGGTTAAAAAATATTCACTGAAGAAACCAAAGTAACACTGTAACAGAACAGAGAAATAAGTTGACAATTCACACCAACAAGAACAGAATGGAGCCTTGGGAGGGAATTCCTAAACTCATGAGATTGGTGGTCATTTTGTGAGAGTGCTTTCTATCTGCCCACTTTATGTTAAGATGTAAGTTGCTTTGTGGGATTTTGGTCTCCTTTTAAAGGCAGCAGCAGTTCCCAAACCACACAAGTGATGACATTGTGTGAGAATACGTGCCATTGTACAGGATTTGAGTGGAGCAGATTACAGAAACATTAGAATCGGATTTACATAATCTCAGGGCGCTTTTACACGACCCCTAAGATCCACTGGTCCCTTAATTTCGGACCAGCGATCTTAGGGTTTTGTCGCTCTTCATGCGTCTCCACCCTGGCTGCTGGCTGCATGAGGGAGGGAGGAAGAAAAAGGACAAAAGAAGAAAGCCTTACCTCCCCGGTGCAGGTGGGAGCTGCCGGGCGAGCCGCCGGTGACTTCCTGGTTTCTCTTAAAGGGGCGGGAGGCAAAAAACAAAAACAAAAAGAAGCGAGGAGAGCCCAGCACACCTGCATTAAATATTTTTCACCATCAAAGAGCAGGTACAAGAAAAGTGAAGCTGGGTCATGCTTAGGTGGGTGGGGTCGCACTTAATTGTCTGCAAACTCCGGACCTGGTGGGGAAACATTTTTAAGGTCTGGAGCTTGCAGCCCTTTGCCGCGGAGCTTAGGGGTCGTGTATAAACGCCCTAAATTGTACAGCTCCCGGTGGTTGGCAAGAGGAAGTAAAAAATATGGGAGCTTTGCTTGCCTTCTGAAGGTCCAGCAGTAATTAATAGTGCTGAGTTTCATCCCTGCTCCTGCCCATCCCTGGTTAGAGCTCTTTGTTTTACCCATGTTGGGTCCCCCACCACCATACACTGTTGAGATATATATACGCACTAGTTTGCAAATTTGAAGAGGATGGCCCGAGTTATTTGCCTTACAAAGTGAAGAAGGATAAGACCAAATCAAAGCAGATAATACATGCACATCCCTAAAAGTCAATCTCTGAAACCTTAATCTATGCCCTGAAACCTGGCAATCCTATCCAATTTAGTATGGGGCAGTGTTCCATATATACGTAGGTCAAGAGACAAATCTGTTTACCTGTTAAAATAACACAAGATAACTAAATATAGCTTCATACATCCAAGCTTCTTAAAAGATACTGAAGAAATTCTGAAAGAATTCCAAATATGCACCAAGGAAAGATTTAACTCTAATAGCTCAGTTCCTTATAATGTTTATCACATAGTATGAAACCATTTTTCTACTTATAGTGCCTTAATAAAAACTTAATTAATTTGGCATTTCTCATAAGAACCACCACCTGATGTTCAGCTATTTTTCATACATGCAACCAATTTTTCAGTAAACGGAATGAGCCAGTAGACACAATGGAAAGTAAACTGAAGGGCAGAGTCAGCAGATAAGAAGACCTCATTACAGTGAGAGAGAATTAGGTCCAAACACTAAAGATAACACTTCATTAGAAATCAAGTCAATGTTCCAGATATATATTTCTGACATATATTTGTGCCTGAGCTATAATACTTGAAAAGAGAGCACATATTTGTCTCCCAATGACCAGTTACAAAAACAAGCAAGCAAACTGACAAACTGAAGGATATGTGAACAATTCCTGCTGTGGTAAGGAGATATCTTCATGTCACACTTAAGGAGCTCCCTCTTTTAATGACCTGCGACCTTGTAATATATATTTTGACCTTCAATATACGAAGGAAAAATATTTGGCATAGTTGAGGAGGGGGAAATCTGCCTTCTGTCCAAACCTGCACAACTGAAAAAATCAAATGATACCTGCACAACAGTGCAACTATTATGGTGACAGTCCTGAGCAAAAAAGCATAACTAAGGTTGTAACAGGAATTTAGAGGAATACATGACTTGCTTTGGATACTGAAAGCCATTTATGTTTCTGTAAATCAACACTTGCCCTATTTATAAATAAATTTACCAATAAATACTATAAGCCTTAGCCAGCACTTCCAGTGGTGAGGGATTATGGGAACCACAGCACAACATAATTCCTCAACCCTTCAGAGTTCATCATTGTTTGAAATCAAACACCGAGAAACACACCAGATGGTACTATGAGAGCCTGAGATCTGAGGGATAAATTCCTTGCAAAATGCATAGTGGGCATTTTTACAAACAGCAGTCGCAAGAAGGGGCAGTTTGAGCTGGTGTTCCTTATGCCTTGAAGGGCCACATGAAGTTTGCCCCTCAGCCACATCTTTAGCTGAACAAAACACAAGATTATGGAAGAACAAATGGCTGCAAATATTAATTATCAAATTTGACTGAACAGTACTCGGCATGTGTAAAACTCTTCATACTAAATGTTACCAAGCACGAGGTCAGTTCAAAACATGTTGCCATTGCCAAAACATTGCACTGGCTCATGACCAACTAGGAATTATTAAGTGTTAAATTCTACTCTGTCTTGGTTTTCTGCCAAATACAAGAGATGCTATACTACACTGAGTTCACTTCAGGTATGCATATGTTCATGTTATCATTATTTTTTACAAACAGTTGAACAGCTGTGTTCTTAACAGACTCAGCAGGAGCTAAAATCTCTTGCCAGGGTGCTCAATGAACAGATCCAAGAGGTTAATCAACCAAACAGCAAGGGCAGAAACAACACATGACGTGAACCTCAGTCTGACCTCTGCATTGATAGACCATTATATCAGTTAGCAAAAGTTCATGAACCCTCCCTAGTAAGGATGCTACTGGCTATAAGAAACCATTTCACCACAAATTTAATTCTGTGGTCTATGTGATCCTCTAGATTCATATAAAAGATGCATAGAGATGGGCACGACTTGAAAAAAAATTTTTTCGAGTTGTCGTTAGTTGGGCCGGTTCCGTTTCGGTTCGTTTCCGTTTTTCGCAAAAATTCGCAAAAATTAGTCAGTTCATTTTTTCATTTTTTTGTTTTCATTAGTACTGGTTTTTTGGGGGGGTAGCGGGCTCCTGGAGGCACCTCTGTGGGGTGGGTGCCTCCTCTGGCCCGCTATAAAGGGAAAGCGGGCTCTTGGAGGCACCCGTGGGTGCCTCCTATCCTCACCCACTAGGAAGGGGAAGCAGCAGGCTCCAAGAGACCCCTCAACATGGGGGTCTCCCCTCTTCACCTGCTGCTGCAAAATGGCATGCATAGCCATATGCATATGCATACCACTATTGCAGACAGTGAGACCAGTCCACTGGTACGACCCTCCGTCAAGGATGACTGGGTCGCACCTGCCATGTCCCACAAAGAAGGGAATCGTACTTGCGTGTAGTGCAATGCAAGTAGATCTGGCTTAGGGTTAAGGTGGGTTAGTGCAAGGACTAGGGTTAGGCTAGTGACGGGTAAGGTTACGGTGGGCTAGTGGGTTGCACCTCTGGGTGCCTCTCTGACCCACTAAGAAGACAGTCTGTGACGTATGGGTAAGGAGTCAAGGATTAGGGTTAGGGTTAGGGGGCTAGGGCAGGTTTTAGGGGGCTTTTTGGCACATCCCAGAAGTCTCCATGGCCAAGTGGCCATGCGATTGGTGGGATGGCTCCAAAAATTTGCATGGTCGTCCACTCCCACATGGCTGGCCATGGCCACTCGGCCAGCCCATCATTGTGCAGGTGTAAAAAAAAATTAAAAATTTAAAATTTAAAATAAAATAAAATCAATGGAGGACAGAGGAGGAGAGGAGAGACATTTTGTTGCAAGAAAAAACCCACTGCTACTGTGAAAAATCTGGCAGTTTATAAATTTCCGCGTGTTTCTGTTGTGCTTGTGTGTTTTTGGACCACAATTTCAAAAACAATATTGCATTCGCCACCCCATTTTGGATCCCCCGCCCGCACCGCATGGCATGGCGACTCGAGTCCGGCTGCCCACGACGGGGGGGAGGCGGGACCCCCCCTCCAGAAACAAACCATCCCTCCGGTAGGTGCCCTGAGGCACGGCAGGCATTTTTCCGCCTGCTTTTTGGCCAGGAACTGGTTTTTTTTTAACTTTTAAAAACTTTTTTTCTGTGCCGCGTGGCATCGCGCGATGCAAGTAACGAGCACGACAAATCAGACAAAATTGTTCGTTCGTCAGTTCGAGCTCGAATTCTGGCGGAGTAATTCCCATTACCGTTTCCGTAGAGTAACGGAACCGAGTAACGGAAACGGAAACGGGAATACCGCTAAGTCGTGCCCATCTCTAAAGACGCATAATAGGTAGACCATCATTCAGGGAAAGCTTGTCTGAAGAGAAAGGTCTTTGCCTGTTTTCCAGAAGGACAGCAGAGATGAGGCAGTCTTGGCCTCTAGTGGGAGGGAGTTCCAGAGTCTGAGTGCAGCAGTTGAGAAGGATCTTTCATGGGTTCCCATGAGACATACCTGTGAGGGTGGCGGGATGGAGAGAAGTGCCTCTCCCGATTACCTTAACACACAAGCCATTTCATACTGTGAGATTTGATCTTTGAGGTAGCTAGGACCCAGGCTTTACAGTGCTTTGTAGGTCAAGGTCAGCAGCACCTTGAATTGTGCCCAATAGCTGATTGGCAACCAGTGGAGCTGCTTTAATAGGGATGTAATGTAATATCTGTACCCCACCCCAGTTAGCAGTCTGGCTGCTACATTTTGGACCCATAGAAGTTTCCTGAGGCTTTTCATCAGTAGCCCCACATAGAGTGCATTACAGTAGTCTAGCTGGGATATTAAAGATGGGCACAAAATGGTTTTTTTTTTCATTTCATTTTTTATTTTTCATTTTGCTCCATTTTGTTTCTGAAGCAATGCATTCCTAAGGCAAATCACTTTTAAAACCCAATGCCATTCCCTCCAATGTGCTCAAGCACGGCAGTTTTAAACTTTTTTTTAACCACTGAAGCCCCTGATTAGCACTTGCTTGGGTGGCAAAAAAAGTTTAGAAAACCCACGCCATTCCCCACAATGTGCCCAATCCGGTAGGGGGAAGCTTGGGCCTTTAAAATTTTCTTTTAGTCCCCGTGCCCGATTGGGTGGGGGAAAGCTTGGGCTTTTAAAACTTTCTTTTAGTCCCCGAAGCAAGCACTGATCAGCTGGCATGTGGGGTTTGCTTAGGTGGGACTAAAAAAAGTTTTTAAAGGCCATGCTTTCCCTCTCAACATGCCCGATCAGGTGTGGGGAAGCAAGGGCTTTTAAAACTTTTTTTAGTCCCTGAAGCAAGCGCTGATCAGCTGGCACACGGGGCTTGCTTAGGGGACTTTAAAAATTTTTTTAAAGCCTGAGATTTCTCTCTCCCCCCCCCCATGCACCCAGTTGGGTGGGGAAAATACAGGCTTTTAAAACTTTTTTTGTCCCCGAAGCAAGCCCCAAGTACCAGCTGATTGGCGCTTGCTTCAGGAGCTAACAAAAAGGTTTAAAAGCCCGCACTTCCCCCCAAACTACATAAAACAAAGGTTAAAAAACATAAAAAGCACATAAACACACACACTGTAGTTACATAAAATGCACACATAAAACACATAAAAACATAAAAAAGGGAAGAGGAAACAAAATAAAAAATGAAATGATTTTTTTTAAAAAAAATGTTTCAAATGAAACAAAATGAAACGAATATCAATGAAATGAAAAATGCCATTTTGGCATTTTGTGCCCATCTCTAGTACATATAACTCCCCTGTTGCAGCATTTCCATTGGCTGCTAGAGATGGGCACGAGATGAATTTTTTATTCATTTTGTTGTTCATTATTTATTTCATTCTGTAATGAAGTGAATAACGAACAGACCCATCAAAGAAAAAGGAAATGAAACAAAATGGAAATTTCCATTTCGTTTGCTTTGTTTTTTGTTTTCCTACAGGAATGCATTGAAGCATTCCTATGGGAAACAGCTGGTGGTCCCCCCCCCATGTACCCCATCAGTGAGGGGAAGACATGGGCTTTCTCCCTTCCGCCCAAGCCACTGCCAATCAGCTGGAGCATGGGGCTTCAGTGGGGGAAAACATTTTAAAAGCCCGCCCTTTCCCCCACCTGTTCGGGTGTGGGGAGAGGGTGGGTGTTTTAAACCTTTTTTTCCCCTCCCCCAAGCCCTAGGCTCCAGCTGTCTGGTGTTGGATGGGGAAGAAAAATCCCCCCCCCATCATAGCACAAGTCAGCTGGAGCCTGGGGCTTGGGGGAGGGAAAAAGTTACACACACACACACACACACACACACACACACACACACACACACACACACACAC
>JAHTLZ010003547.1:16875336-16888500 GCA_023846285.1 Phrynocephalus versicolor
CAACAACAACAACAACAACAACAACAACAACAACAACAACAACAACAACAACAACAACAACAACAACAACAGTGTGCCTCTACTGTTCATGGATGCTTTACATGACACCACTGCCCCCATTTTATTCTACCTTGTCAGGTAAACTGGATGAAAGGTACTGACTGGCCCAGAATAAACAAATGGCATGTGTAATTCTCTCCCCCACCCCAATACACTGGGGTTACTGAACAGCTTACATTTTGTGGGTTGAGTAGGAATCTGAACCCAGATTTTCTTTTTCCAAGATGAGTGCTCTAACCCTCACATGAACCTCGCTCTCCCAGACTTGTGAAAAACAATGCAACAATTAATGTGCTAAATTTTACCTTCTATGCAAATTTAATTCATATACAAATAGGGCTGCATAATCTGCATAATTAGGCCCCCTGGATTTGGAGAACTGAAATATGGCAGCCCTGGTTTTAGCCCTTGGCCCATTGTGTTCCTTTGTTGCTGTACTATTTTGAGTCCTTGGTGAAGTGAGTCCATTCATTTTCCCTATCTTCTTGCATTTATCAGAGTTAGAGAATATGTGGCCTATAGATGCCATTGCACTGCACGTCCCATTAGCCGCAGCCAGCACAACTGGAAGTGAAGGATGATGAGAAGCTAAAAGTCCAAGAACTTGGACAGGCTGTACAGTCCTCATCCATAGCTTGCCGGGAACAGCAGCTGCCTGCAATTAAGAAACAGTTCAATGCAATATTCCAGCAGTCTAATGTAATAGGATGTTAGGAGCAGAGCAGATAGTTTTAATACTGAATTCATACTGTTCGGATTGCTGAAGAATTCCCAGAGTATGCCTAACACAATTCACCAGGACTTTTTCCTTCACCTGCATGCTATGATTACAAAATATATATTTATTGATCATGTCTCCCTTCTGTGACTGCTGGAATCCTCCTGGGGTCTGCACCTGGCAACTTCTGAGATATTTCAGAGGGGGAAGGACCACTCACAAGATTTTCTTTTTTTTACCTGAGAGTACAGAATACAGAGTACAGAATATAGAGTTGCAAAAGCCGGCCAGGTTATTTTGGCAGAAAAATCCAAAAATCCCACAAGAAAATGTAAAATGCCACAATAAAAAACTGAATAACAATTTACTGCCTTTTCACAATACTGCAGTTCTAATGTCTGAAGACACTGACTCACCCTGCCTAATGGTAGAACTGGCCCAGTCAGGGAGGAAAAAATCTTACAGCACCATCAAAATCCACAGCATCCTCCCTGGTTTACACTAGTTTGAAATCTTTTTGGGGTGGTGATTAGTTTCTTCATTGTACAAGATTAGTTTCTTCATCAGCTGCCAAGAATATAAAACATATAAATATATCATTGAACTGTTTAAATTAATTAGTAAAGTGTTCAAATATTCAGCAGCAGACTTTAAAAACAGGTATTTGTTGAAATCAGAGCCTCATTAAAACTATGTTTATGCCTCCTATTGGTGATGTTTAGATCATTAAAATGTAATGGCTCAATGCTTAGTGGATTATGGTGCATGTTAATAGAAGAAATAGAGATGATTTGGCCTAAACAACACATTGAATGTCCCCTTTTATATTTCTTGCACCGTGTTTAAATATGGGACTGTTCTTCTCTATAGCAGCGATCAACAGCCTTCAAGTGTTGTTTTCAAAACATGCTACAAGGTCAGATGATGTTTTCTGAAAAAAACAACTTTCCCAACACTGCTCTTACAGTTACATCTTTAAAATCAACATATAGAAATCAGAGAGGCATAAGGTAGTTTCCTTTAAATTTTGTCTTTAAATCCACCACATATAAAGAGTAGCAAAGGCATAACATTAAAGATGGACACGAAATGCTAAAATGGTTTGTTTCATTTTTCATTTCATTTCTTTCCATTCTAGTTCATTTATTTTTTTAAAAAAAATTAAAAATTGTTTCATTTTTCGTTTTTTTCCTGTTTTTTACATATGTATGTGTGTTTACCGTGTGTGTGATGCTTGTGCAACTTTTTTGTGTGTAGTTCTTGTGTAACTTGTTTCCTTCCCCCAAGCCCCCCACACCAGCTGATTGGTGATGGAACAGAAAAAAAAATTCTGATAAAGTCACAGAGGCAAAACAGATAACTCAAGATGGAGTGGTGGATAACACTGGGTCTTTTGAAAAAACTGAAATTAGTTCTGATCAGGCGATTGAGCTAAAACAAACAGCTGGTCTTAATCTATAGACAAACACAGTGATGCAGAATAAATCTTTGGATATACCAAATGAACAAAATATAATAAACACATCTACTGAAATCAGCTCAATTCAGGAGATTAAACCAGAACAAAGGGTGGATCTCAACATGAAGACAAACATGACAAGAATGGTGCAGGCTAAACCCTTAGATGTGCCAAGTCAACACACAAAAAGAAGAAAATTTGGGACATCTTCAGTGGCAGAGTGGCCATCACAATTACCATCAAGATAAAACAACAACCCATGAAGATAAAGGATTTGACAAGGGATGAACAACCTGTGAAGATAAGGGGCTTGGCAGGAAATGGGAAAATTTCTTTCACTGCAGTCTTCATTTTATTATAGAACCAAGGCATACAAAATCTTTAACACTTTCAATTTCTTCATTTTCAGTGTTAAAGGTCCCCAAAAATAGAGCGCAATTTTGACTAACAAGAAGAAAACCACTTTATAGCTGGTTTGCAGGGATGATCACTGAAAGGCAGAAAGGCATTGGCTGAAAAATTTTGTTGTAAGAAAGGGCCCATTGAATCAATTGAATGTATCAGAGAATCAACTCACCAAGTCCCAATGGGACTACTATACTACACTAAGAAACATAATTATTGTGATTTTTGAATCAGTGTAACAGTCAAGACTGAATGTTCAAGAGTGGGGGGGGCAAAGTATCCCCACAAATGCACATACACATTTCCGTGACTTTTGGCATGAATGTGTGGAACTCTACTCACAGGCTTTCTTCATGTTAATTTTTAGTATATTAAGAAATCCTGTTTGCATATTTTATTATGAAACAGGTATATGCTAGGGTTTAACAAATTTGTCAAGAGATTGAGGGAAACGCAGGGTTTCATGGTATGGAAGAATACAGCTGGAGAGATGCCCAGTCATTTGTGGTGCAGAAGTTCTGTTCCATGAAACCTGGATGCTGCTGCACATGCTTCTTTCATTGTATCTTCAAAGGGACTTGAAACGTGTTTTTTAAGAGAATGACAAGATGGCCGACTGAAACCAAAACCGTTTGGAATTGATTTCAGATCTGAGAGGACGAACGCAACATGAATTGAATTGGGGGATCAGAGTCACAAAAACTACAGCCCTAATGATTTGCTCAAAGCCAGGAGTGGTAAAATGGTTTTGATTAATGTCTCTGCCACAGCTAGCTGGCAGGTAACAAGCGATAAGAGAAATACAGAAAGAAAGAATAAAAACATTTAAGCTAGAACAAAACAACTCAGACAAAAACGGACAACTCCTCATACTTTAATGGGGAGAGGCATAAACCAATGACTGCATGCAATTTGAATGGGGACAAGGAGTTGAATGTCCTGTTGAATATATAAAGCATGGTGCATTGTGTGCATAGCTTTCTTGCTACAAGGATTGCGAAAGATTGCAAAACTTCAATAAAAAGGAGTGAGTACTACTTCTAGATAGCACACATGGGAAGAAGCTCTTCATGAAACCAAGATTTTTGAAATTTGAAAATGTTGCCACAGAAGGTCAATAAATCGTAGAAGAGACATAAAATCCCTCTATATATCTTTTGTGAAAGACCTCCCAGTGGAAGTGCCAGATCTGTTGCCAGTCTTCCATATGAAGCATATACACACCCCACTAATTTTAATTTGAAAGTGAAACACCTGTTTTAAGACAAAAACAAGACTCTCTCCCACTGAACTCCATGGGGTGCAACTGTCTTTAATTTTTATCAGTGCTTCCTTTACTGCAGTAGTAGGGCACCTGCATCTCTCCATATGCAGCTGGATTCCAGTACCCATTATTCCTTGGCACCCTTGCCAATGGTGAGATAAGATAAGAACAGATCATCAACAACATGCTGAGACCAAATGCTTCCATACACTTCCTTGTGTGTGTGTGTGTGTGTGTGTGCGCGCACACACACACACACACACATGCTTTAGAGAATTGCTTTTTAAATATAATACAGTACTCTCATTGAATAGGGATTAGAAATTGTGACAAATCTGGTGAAATATGCAGGCATCGAGGGGGGAGGAGGAGGTGTTTGAACTGTGCAAAGACAATTACATTTTTTTTTTTTTTGCTATACATATATAACAGGAGTGAAAGCTTAATTAACTTGTCAAAAAGTGTGGAGTCTCTTTTCTTGAGCTGCTGAACTCACCTTCCCCAAAGACTTTGAGTTGGGGGGTTGAAAGAAGGGGGGAAGGGGAACCCATTCTGAGTCCTTTATCTGAAGAAGCCGATCATGCATGACATTCCTGTAACCCAGTATTCTTGTTTATCTGTCTCTGTGGAAGTCTCTCCCTCCTCCTCCTCCTCCTCCTCCTCCTCATTGCACCCTGCTGCAGGGGGCAGAGCCAGACCCTTTTCTTGGGCAGTGTTTCAGCAGCAAGGCTCCCAAATGGTCAGCCATGAAGGCTACCTTTGTGCTGCAAATGGAGCGACGTCATAAGACAAAGCTCTGCTAATTATGACCTACAGGGCTGCCAAGGCTGGTAGGGATGATCTGAGGCCCCTAAAGCACCCCTTATTGGCCGTCAAATGTGGGAAATGTACAATCTCTGTCTGCATCTTTAAGGCCCAGGGGCCCCATTTCCCCCAATCTAGCAAGCCATGTAAACAATGGTACCTTCCCATATTAAAAAATATGAAGTAACAGAGGCTAAGAGAAACAGAACATTAACATGGAAGGTACAGTGTGTACTTGAAGTGAGAGAATGAAGCCCCAATCCATCATCATCATCATCATCATCATCACTTCAGAGCTGGAAGGGACCTTGTGGATCACTGAGTCCAATCGACACGGTGGGCAATGAAACTCCCAACTCTGAAGCCAGTCCAACAGTTAATTTTTCCCTATATAGTATGTGTAGCCTTATTTCTACATTGGATGCTAAAAGCATAAAACTAGAATGATTTATTTTCGCTCTTCTGTCTCATCAGTTATTGTGATCATTATCGCCATCGCCATCATCGACACTCTACTTTCATCCCACCCTTACTTCACGGAACTTCGGCAATTTCCAACTATGAATCACCATGGTGTTTTTTTTAATATATACATCTTTAAAGGCAAAAAGCATACTAAATGCCCTTTGAAGCAAAGCAGTAATGAATATTGATGCACCTTATCAGGGATGGTTCCCCCACCCCCCTCTGTAGCCTGGGGGACACCAACTGAGAAGGTCCTACTCCTTCCTGCTATGCCTTGAAATCTACTTCTGTCCTTATGTTGCCTGCTATCACCTGAAAGAAATCTGCTTACATAGGGTTGCCAGGCCAGTCCGCAACCCACTCTCAGATTATGAAGGCCAAAATATGACTCCAGTTGTTGAGCCTTTGTGACATCACAGAAATAAATCCTTGAGGGGGCAGGAAAGGGGATAGGCCTGCTGCTAAGACATTTGACTGGGCCAATGGGTGCTGGGGCACTCCCTCTCTTGCCCTGCTGCCCAAAGTATGATGGACGCAAGGACACAGATCTGCCAGTTCTCTCCTTTATCCCTTCCCATCAGTCCTGCTTTTGAATTCCCTGGTGTGATGCCCAGCTCTCTTTCCACACAACCAATGAAAACCTGTCCCTAAAGGACTGGGAACACTGCAGTAAGGGATCTCAAATTTCAAATTTCAAAATTCGGTGCTAGCCAATTCACAGCATTTCGATGTGATAGACGAAGAATTGGTGGGGTTTTGCCATCATGTTTGGGCAGGTGCCCAAGTTGGTGGAATGGTTTTGTACTGTGAATCATGGAACCCTACAGGGTATCTGAAGTGGGAGGTAGCATTGTTGTTGCTGCTGCTGTTCTGAAGAGCTGGCTTTATTTTTCCTTGTCATCCTCAGTGCAAAATTGAGTAACCCAGGCATGTCCAAACTTCAGCCCTCCTGATGTTTTGGACCACAATTCCCAGAATTCTAAGCTTAGATTGCTGATGACAAACGTCTCTGGGAGTTGTGGTCCAAAAATCTGGAGGGCCGAAGTTTGGACATGCCTGGAGTAACCCTTTCAATTACATTCATGGATGTGAGCCTCCCAATGGGATGTATTGCTCTGAGAGACTCACTGAAGACTGTTTTGGGGCATCAATGTGAGAAATTCTATTTTCACCTTTAAAAGCAATGCCCAGCACTGTATCTTCCCTTCAGCGCAGAATGCTGACATCCTTTCAAACTCTTTAAACTTTAAATCTACTTAGATCAAGATTCTGCTAATGGGTATTCCCCATGAGTCACCCTATTTGTTTGCTTGCTGCAAGTATTCATTTCGGCCCACACAAACCTTCCCTTGCCCTTAAGGTACGTTTGAACAATGTAAAGACGTTTTTAAGAAGCCTTGCAACACATAGCTATTACAGCCTCCACTATCCAAAAGGAACAGCAATCATAGCAGTCACAATGAGAGGAGCAGGAACAGCAAAGAATTTTGAGAGCTAGTGGGATATGGGAAACCCAGGTCCAAGTCTCCACTGCAGCATAATGCTCACTTGGTGATGTGAGGTCAGCCATGCTCTTTTGGAAAGGTGGTAGTGCAGCCTTCCAAATTCCACCCAAAATCCAGTCCCACCAACTTTGAGAGGGATGCAAATGATTTGTGCATAGGATTGCATGTTATACTCCTGTGCCTGCTGCTTCCACTGCCCATCCAGGTTTCTGTCTGCCTAGCCAAAGGTTTCTACACACAAGAAAGCTGTAATTTCCCTTAGAGCAGGGGTCCTCACACTTTTTAAACAGGGGGTTGGTTCACTGTCCCTCACACATGTTGGGGGGGGGCAGACCCTGAAGCTCCCTGGCTAAACTCTCAGGGCGGGGGGAGAGAGGGAAGGCCTGACCAACATACATACACCTCCTTTGAAGCCACAACGTTGGGAAACACCAGTCAGAAAAAGCTTTCCGAACAGGAATGCGACAGCTGCTGCTGCCCTCCAGTGTCAGGCAGCTGCACCAGTGGATAACTCCGCCTGCTGGGCGGCACCACCGACCTGGACACCTTAGGTGCTGGATTTTCCCCAGGGAGTGCATTGGGTTGGGGTAAGGGATGGGGGAGAGAAAAAGGTGGGAGGCGAGGGGTCCCTTGCCATGGGGATAATGTTCCCTGATTTTGGAGATGGGGTGCAAGCATCTTACCAGCCAGCCTTGGGATATCCACCCCAATTCCTCGCTCCCAATGGAACCACAGGACAGTGAGGCTGCGGGTGGAAGATGAACGTCGGGGGCTGCCAAGGATGGAAAAGCTGCCCAAAGGCAAACAAACCCCACCCGGGCACTCAGTTGCCCACTGTTTGCCCCACACAAAGGGAGCCCTGTCTGGGCTGGGCAGAGTCACCGGCAGCCATGGGGGGAAGGAGGAGGCAGGCAGCAATGGCTAGGAGCCCCCACTAATACAATAAATTTGCCTCCTCCAGCTGAATGCCGCTCTTCTTACCTGCCGGCCCCGCAGCAGCCCCACTTTTCTCATTGCTCCAAGGGGAGTAGAGGAGGGCCGGATCCATGTGCGGTGGCACCAGCCTCACCACCCCATGCCATGGCTGCTGCTCATCATCCTGAGCAGCCGCCCAGGAGGCAAGGAGGGGCTGATTTCCTTGGCCACTGCATCCTTCCCGAAAGAAGGGAGGAGAGCCACTCCAGCCACCATCGCCACCGCTTGCCCCAACCCTACCCCCGGTTCCCTCGCCTCCCACCACTGCCACTACTTGCCCCAACCTTTGAGCCCATTCCCTCACCTCCCACCACCACCACTGCCTTCACTGCTTGCCTCAACTCTACCCGCAGTTGCCTCACCTCCCACCACTGCCACTACTTGCCCCAACCTTCAAGCCCATTCCCTCATCACCCACCACCACCACTGCCACCACCGCTTGCCTCAACCCTACCCCCGGTTCCCTCGCCTCCCACCACTGCCACTACTTGCCCCAACCTTCGAGCCCATTCCCTCATCACCCAACACCATCACTGCCACCACCGCTTGCCTCAACCCTACCCCCGGTTCCCTCACCTCCCACCACTGCCGCTTGCCTCAACCCTATCCCAGGATCCCTCACCTCCTCCTGCTGCCACCACCACCACTGTTTGCCCCAACCTTCCTCCTGTTCCCTCACCTCCCACCACTGCCACCATTTGTCCCAAACTTCCACCCAATTCCCTCACCTCCTGCTACCACTTGCATCAACCCTATCCCTGGTTCCCTCACTTCCCGCCACTGCCACCACTTGCCCCAACCTTCCAGCCTATTTTCTCACCTCCCGCCACCACTGCCACCACTGCTTGCCCCAACCCTACCCCCTGGTTCCCTTGCCTCCTGCCACCACTGCTGCTTGGCCCAACCCTATCCCAGGATCCCTCACCTCCTGCTGCTACCACCACCACTGTTTGCCCCAACCTTCCTCCTGTTCCCTCACCCCCTCCGCCACTGCCACCACCACTTGCCACCACTCTTCCCCATTCCCTCCCCCCATAACCCCCCACTGCTGCCCAGCCCACAACAGTTCTGAGGGACAGTGAAACGGCCCCCTGCTAAAAAGTTTGAGGCCCCTGGGGTAGAGAAGACTCAGAAGTGGGTTGTCATTCCCTTCTCCTGGGGACTGCCCTGCTATGTGTCCATGGCCACACAGGCTGTCCCCACTCACAGGAGGCACAGTAAGAAATTGAGCTCCCAACCTCCAGCTCTGCAGCCAAATACTTAAACCACTGATTAATTTATTACATGCACTAGTGTTTTATTTCTCATATTGAGCACAGTCAACATGCCAATCAGGTTTCAAAAAGCCTTTTTAGGGCTGCAATAGGAAACTGACTGAACAGTAACTGATGACAACCAACTCTATCTTTCTCTTAGTACCTCTGCTGTAAATGCCATCCAGATGCATTAAAGTCTTGCCTGGCTTTACTACTAGCATGGAATAGGCCTAACAGGCTCACACTGAATTCAGATAAGACTGCGGTTTTGCTCCTGGAGGCCTTTCAGAAAAGCTGGAGGGGGCGACCCTAAGCTGGATGGTCATTGCCCTCCCATTTAGGGACAAAGTCCATAATCTGGACATTCTTCTTGACCCAGGTTTTTCTTAGGAATCCCAGATTGCAGTTGTGTCCAGATCAGCCTTCAATCAGCTGATAGCCCAACTCCACCCCTAACTGGATCAGGTCTCCCTTGGGCTTTAGTGAAGGCCTTGGTCATCTCCCTGATTGACTACGGCAATGTTCTCTTTGTGGGGCTTCCCTTGGGCCTGATTTGGATACTTCAATGGGTACAGAAATTATTTATTTATTTATTTATTTATTTATTTATTTATTTATTTATTTATTTATTTATTGCATATATAGCCCACTCATCTGGTCTAAAATAATGTCGTGGCCGGAATGGTGGTGGGTATGAACAAATTCAGCCACACCGCACTGGCTCTAGTACACCTTCACTGGGTGCCCGTTGCATCCGAGATCAAATTCAAAGTGTTGACACCATATATAAAGCTATCTACAGTTTGGGTCTGTGGTACTTGTTGGAGCATCTCACCTTAATGTCATCTGCCCAAACCACAAGCTCTTCCCAATCAGGGCTCCTCTGGGTGGCCACCATGAAGGAGGGCTGTAGGTCTTCTACAAGACATAGAGCCTTCTTCACAGTGGCCCCTAGTCAGTGGAACCCACTCCCAGAAGAGCTCCAGCTGTCCCCCTCCCAGTTTACATTCAGGAAGCAGTTAAAAATTATATTTTACAGGGAAGCTTTCCAAATGGACTCTGGATGACTAACTATTTTTTCCTTGTCCAGTTGGTTTTTATGATTGTTTTTTATGTATCTGTTTGCACCATCTCCCCTTTTATTGTTATTGTAGTGGTTTTTGAGGCTTGTAATGTTTTATACTGCATTATTAATGTCATTGGCACTAATGGGGTGGTACAGAAATCCAACAAACAAACAAAAAACAGACAGCATTGAAAAGGAGGTTTTGGTGATCCTGCTGACAACACAGACAACCAGCCTGGGTTTTTCCTTCTCCTCTAAAGCTGGAATAGGAAATAGGGGTTTTCTTCCCCCATGTCTTTCTCTACACTGCCCCTGTTGCTTTAGCAGGGCAGCTAGAAAACCTCTTGCAAAGGAATTCTGGGATGCTTCCTTGCAGGAGCAAGTTGAATGCAGAACCACCCACCTTACTAAATTGTGCAACCAATGTGCCCATAAGTGTTCCAGCCATCATTTCAACCACAGAAACCTGACTGGGAAGCATAGGGGTGTTGATGGAAAACAGATAGGCAGAACTAAATGATGTCTCACTGGCATGTTTGGAAGTTCAAGCCAATTTTTTTTTTAAATAGAGTTGGTACAAGCTGTTGCTTGGGAGAGGTCTGAGCGGAGTCAATGTGACCTTCCAAGAACATGGTGTATGCACCCACACCAAGGCAAGCACAGGCGCAGGCACCCAGCCACACTTAAGCACTCTTATGCAAGCAGCAAATGGAGTGAGCTTATTGAGCCTTTGGAAGCCAGCTAGAACTGTGGGAACTACATCTGGTGCAGGAGTGTGCCAAAAGCCTTGGGAATTCTGTATGAAACCCGAACTTTCCAAGAGCACCAAGGAGTTCTCAACTCTGACCATGTTCCTGGCTTCTTCTCCCCAAGGCACACAGCCTCCCTCATGCTGGTGGCTTGCTTTCCAACAGAAGATGAAGAAATCTCCAAACATCAGCCTGTCATAAAGATGTTGCTGGCATCACTGGGATCCTCATTGACAGCATTAACAGACAACGGCCAGCTAGACAATGGGCTTTCCAAAACAGTCTTTGTGGTTGAAGTCCAAATGAATAGCAAGGAGGAGGAGGAGGAGGAGGAGGAGGAGGAGGAGGAGGAGGAAGATTGGTGTTCTGAAATTCCAGGAAACAATAGGGTTGCTTTCCAAAAATTTCACAACCATTAGCCAAAGAAAACATAATGAGAAAAGGGAAACGTCCACAATGTGGCACATTGTTTTGTTGCTTGAGATAAAGGCTCCCTTCATAGATTTGTTGTTCATTTAACACAGGCATGTCCAAATGTCAGCCCTCCAGATGGTTTGGACCGCAACTCCCACAGTCCTTTGTCATTGGCAATCTAAGCTTAGAATTCTGGGAGTTGTGGTCCAAAACATCAGGGGGGAACGAAGTTTGGAATTTTAACATCTTGGCATCTTTTTCCTTAATCCATATGACCAAGGTTTTGTTTAGGGATCTTGTAGGAAAGCTCACAAGCAGTATACGAGCTTCATTTTTTTTCTCAGTGAAGCTCCTTACCATTGGAGGTTTAGGTTGAAATTCTTTCAAAAGAGGTCCTTCTGAGGGCATACAACTGAGCAGGAAGGAACTACAATGCAGCAAATGAAAGATGTGGCCCGTGACTGTAACCACTGAGAAAATGTATGGAGACCACAGGATGTTTGCACTCTGAAGAGAAAAGACAACCTTAGAAGATGAGATCTGATTTTAAGCAAAATAAATAAATAAATAAATAAATAAATAAATAAATAAATAAATAAAACCAGTACTGGTCCTATTGGGAGGTAGGAATGCCCATGGCTTTTGCCTGACTGACATTGAGGAACCAACATGGGCACAATGCAGATCAGGAGAATTTGCTCTGAATGTACAGGATGACCATGTTGGCTGGAGGATGCTGGGAGTTGTAGTTTTCAAAAAAGTTATTCTGGGAAACCTCTCTTTAGTAGTATGCCTTATGTTATTGAAGGATTGTAGATTGTAGAGCTGAGATTTGCATTGAATGGAGAAAGCCCCCTCAGTATCCTCTCTTCCAGGGTTGTTGTTTTGACTTATATACCACTCCATTATACTACAACACTCTTTGCACTCCAGTGAGCTGGGTACTCATTTTACTGACCACGGAAGGCTGAGTAAGCTTTGAACCAGCTCCCTGAACCCATTGGGATCGAACTCAGGTCATGAGCAGAGGCATCATTGTAGTACTGCAAATGACCTTTCAGCTTTGAAAGGGAAGGGCTCTTTGCAATCTAAAGGTGGGGTGAAGAGGGTGGATTATATTACCTGAGGAATCACTGGATACTGTTGGAAAATATGCACAAGGTGGTACAGAAGCAACATTAACTTGTGGATTCAACCCCTATCTGAGCACACTTTCCCCTTAGCAGAGGAATCACATCCCTACTTCTTTCTAAGAAAATAATTGTGCTTATTAGACAAATACACTTGAGAAAGGAAAAGTGGTTGAAATTCTGGTTCTGGCTAAGTCAGAGGTGTCATGGCTGTCCTTTTCATCCCTAGAGAACAAAGGTAAGAAATAAGAGAGAGCTGTGAAAATGAAGGAAGTGACATCAACAACCCAAGAATAGCCATCTAATCTCAAGATCAGCACAGATGAAGTAAAGTCTAGGAAGTCTGAGGAGGCCCCCTCTCTCTTGTCTTCATGAAAAGACATGCATCTTCTCCTGTGTAAGCTGAGTTGCACACAGTCACCTTCAGCAGACAAGCAGACATGCTACTAGGTACTGTTTGTAAACATGTGCACAGCCCTGTCCTAAAATTCCAGGCAAAAAGCTGTATCCTGTGTTCCCTTGCCTACTATCTCTACAGAGACAAGACAACTATAAAGCCTGAAATGTGAAATCCAGCAGCAACAGCCCTAGATCACCTTATTAAATGGCATGTCTGGAACCTGTGAGAACAAACCTCACACTCAGGGTTGCCCAATGCCCATTGGGCAGCACCCCATTCCCTGAGGTTTCCAGTTGGGATGCCTGGACCTGGAGAATGGGGCCCCAACCCGAGATCTATCTAGAGTGGCAACTTCTTTGGCTCAATTTTGAAAGAAAAGACTTTTACTTCCCAATAAGTCTCCCTGGTTTCAAAAACATTAAAGTCTCGGGATGTATAAGAGAGCTGGTGTGTGTGTGTGTGTGTGTGTGTGTGTGTGTGTGTGTGTGTGTGTG
>JAHTLZ010003547.1:16888510-16899293 GCA_023846285.1 Phrynocephalus versicolor
TGTGTGTGTGTGTGTGTGTGTGTGTGTGTGTGTGTGTGTGTGTGTGTTTTAAAGTATCAGAAGTCAAGAAATGCCCCTGGCTGGGGTTTTTACACACCTCAATTATTGGCTTAACTGTGTGCAATTTGTTGGTCTGGCGTATGTGATTAAAGGTCATGTAATCGCTGGAGATATAATTTACAGTTTTCCCTACTTGCTCTGGCAACCCACAGGAAAATATCCCCCTGCGCTACCCAAAGTCCTGGAATGTCTTTTGCAATGCCTTCCTGTCGTTTCACCATCACTCCATCGAAGCTCTCCTGCTGCAGATTGCATGACTACATTTTGATTTGCTTAATTAAGGGCCACAGCTGCAGTCAATTAGAGGAGCAGAACTCTTGCGAAAGACCCGCTGCCAATTTCCTAAAACCTTAGTGACTAATAATGATTGCCAAGTTTGACCAGTTCCCTTGGCATGCAGTGATTAATTAAAACTAATGATTACAAAAAGAGACAAATTGCAATGGTAGAGGAAGTGGGGGAGCTCGGGGAGGGGGGGCGGAGAGGCATACTCTGCCTAAATGCAAGTTTGATTAAATCATTAGCCTTGATTACTGCCACTGACATGATCATAGTAAAAAGTTTGACATGGGTGCCCTTCCAACTTGTTACACACGGTGTAACAGTAAGAGGGGCTCAGCCCTCGGAACAGAACATTCACCCATGACAATTTGTGCTTCACCAAGTCATCAGCAGCAGTATCAAGGGAGTGAAATGGTCTTGCTGTTTTACCTTACCGTATAAACCAGACAGGTTTAATAGACAGCAGTTCAACCATGCTTTCCACAGAGCCTGGGGAAATGAGACAAAATGGAAGAGGAATACATGCCCAGCCGTGGATATTTCAACAGCCATATTTAGTATTTGTACAGGTGAAGCAACATGGTTGAGTGGAGAGTGTTGACTTAGGACTCAGGAGACCTGTGTTTAAATCCACTCTTGAACAGAACAATTCACTGGGTAATAAATAATAGGGGCAACGCTGCACAGTAGTATTGATACACGCTTTCCTCCTCTTATATTTTTCTGTTTTGGAACATGGAAGTTCCAAGTTGCTGAGCTAACCCAAAGCCACTTAAATGCTGTGCTGATTCTGAGTCCTGCCTAGGCTGTTGGAAATTCCTTAGGACTACCCTCACCTTGGCCTCACCTTGTGCTGGTAAAGTGGCTCTCGATCTGAGGTGTTCATATCTGGCTTAATTTAGCTCTTCTGCCACTCCTCTCCTTCTGTTGACTGATCTCGGCAACACAGTGATTGGGCCAGCAAAGAGCCTCCTGCCTATTCTAGCCCACTATGTGGCTGACTTACCTTTGAGTTTGGACTGCACTGCCTGACAGATGTGACTGATGGGAGAAAGGACCTTCTCTGTTGATTACGCATGGTCCAATGAATGCTCCCATTTCTGCTTCTGTTTCCGCCCCTGTCCTACAGTTTTAAACTTAATGCCCTGATTAGGAGTATTAGTATGGTGAATGAGCATTCAAACTTTATTTACACTGCACTCAGTTGCTCCAGTCCTATACTTTGTTGATGGTTTTATGGAACTGTAGTTTTTATGGAATTATAGTTTTTATATAATCCCACGTCAGATGGCTTATGGTATTTTATGATTCTTACCTAATTGTATTTATTTAATTTGTATTTCATATTAATTTTGTCCTCTTGCTGGTCATTGTCCGTAAATAAATGATGATGATGACCTTCTCTGTCACTCTGCCTCCCCATAGCAGTCCCTAAAAATGCTCTATAAGGATAGCAGCTGCAGATTGCCACTGACTGAAGCCAGTTTTGGGCTGTACATGATTCATACACAATACGATAAAGTCATATGCACCCCAAAGTCACTAAAGAAAACCTTTAAACAGCAGCCATTTGCTGATGAATGGTGAATATCATCACCGTTGTGCACACGGAGTTGTGCAACAGGATCCTGCTGGATGAAGCAAGTTATAGTATGAGGGCATATGCACTCCATGAAGGCAGCTTCACATGTGGTCTTTGGACAATGAATTGTGAATGGTGTGATGCAAGTCTGGGGCCAACTGGCATCGCTATTTGATCTTACTAACTGGCTTACTGGGATGTTATGTTATGTTTTGTTTGGATTTCCAACTGTTGGAATTGCAACTGAACTGTAAATGTGTCAGCTTAATGTTAGAATGCTTTATACACACAGTTGCACTTGCTATATTGCCTTGTAGTTTTTTGTTTTAGTGAAGGTTTTGGAGCACAAACAATGGTGATGAATGTGGGGCGTAGTCATACATGCATTGTCTACAGCTGATGACTACCGCAAGCAGAGCTCTTCGACCCTGAAAAGCCCTTCCTGGGTCTGATCCTTGATCTGTATTTTCCACCTGGAGCAACCATAAATGTAAATAGCTGCTGTGTGTTTTTGTTTTGTTTTGTTTTTAAAGAGGCAAGGCAAAGCCTGACATGGCAGGCAGGAGGAGAGTTTGTTATTTGTGGCATTTCCCAACGAACGGGGTGGTGTGGGAGGGGCATCTGCTGAGACCCATGCCAGAGAGCTGCAAACACGCCTGTGCCCACTGTGTCGTAACCGAATCTCGGAGGACTGTAATTATATTCCCCGGTTCTGTGTGGAGAGGGTTGGTTGTAGGTAATGCAATTATTCACGGGACAAGAGTGCCAAGCTCGAATATGCAACATGTTCCAGGGTTAATGAAGCCTAGTGCAGGGCTGCCAGCATCACTCTGTGCCATCGCCTGCTGAGTGTGAATGGATTATATCCTGTCCTCACATACCATTTCATCCCTGCCGTAATAGATGAAGAGCAGGATAAATCACTGATTAAGCATGCTGGTCACTGAATATTCCTGCTCGAAAGCCAACGTTAATCTCTTTCTTTTCACACAACACACTCCACTTTTTCAGCTTTTTTCTTCTTCTTTCAATCAGCTACTGGCAATTCTTTGCATAGTTGGAATGTATAGCAGAACAAGAATGAGCTCAAACAACGTCTGTTTCCTTTTCTTTCCTTTTCTTTTTCTAAAATCGACCCACTGGGCTGGAGTCTGGACAAAATGCCCATCAGGGGCAAACAGCAAGGAGTAATTCACTGTGAGATACGGCAAGATGGCGTCCGGTGGAGGCAACCTGCCTCTGCCGTGAGCTGTTGTTTGCTTGTCTCTTTCTTTTGCTGTTTTTTATTTTTAAAATCACATCCTTGACCCATTCCATTCTGGGTTCAGGCTGCTTCAAGGGACCAAGACCGCCCTGGTCGCTCTGCAAGACGACCTCCTCAGGGAGGCTGACAGGGGTTGCTCTACCCTGTTGTTCCTCCTTGATACGTCAGTGGCCTTTGATACCCTCGATCACGGTATCTTGCTGAGGTGGGGATCAGAGGCTCTGTGTTTAGCTGGCTTTGATCCTTCCTTGGCAACCGACCCCAGCATGTGCAGTTGGGGGATGAGCTGTCAGCTTCTTGGATGCTCCCTTGTGGGGTGCCCCAGGGGTCGGCAATCTCCCCCATGCTGTTCAACATCTATAGGAGAACACTGGCTGAGGTCATTAGGGGATTTAGAGTCTGCTGTCATCAATATGCTGATGACACGCAGCTCTATCTCTCCTTTTCCACCTCTCAATCTGTGCCTGGAGGTGGTCTTGGAATGGATTAGGACTAACAGGTTTAGGTTTAACCCAGAGAAGACCGAGGTTCTGTTCTTTGGGGCACCCTCTGCGGGGTACACCGTCCCTCTCCCCAAGCTGGGGGGTGCTACCCTCTGGCTTGCAGACAGGGTCAGGAATCTGGGAGTGGTCTTGGATCCGGCCTTATCCAGGAAGGCTAAGGTGATGGCCGTTTCCAGGACCACCTTTTTCCATCTGCATCGGATTGCCCAGATCTGCATGTACCTGGACGAGGCCTCCCTGAGAACAGTCGTGCAGGCTCTCGTGATCTTGAGGATTGATTACTGCAACGCTCTCTACGTGGGGTTGCCCTTGACCCTAGTCCGGAGACTCCAACGGGTACAGAACACAGCGGCCAGACTGTTCATCAATATGATCGTATCACCCCAGTTCTGGATTGACTGCACTGGTTGCCCGTTGTGCTCCAGATAAGATTCAGGATCCTGGTTTTGGTTTACAAAACCCTCCATGGCTTGGGACCTGAATACCTGTTGGAGCGTATCTTCCAAAGATCAACTGAGACCTAGCCCACTAGAATGTCGCAGGCACTCTCACTCTGAGTGGCCACGCCCAAGGAGGTGCAGAAATTGGCAACCTGAAACCACACCTTCTCAGTGGCTGGCCCCTCGCTTTGGAACCATCTTTCAAGTGAGTTGCGCCTTGCACAGTCATTGCCTGCCTTTAAAAAAGCACTGAAAACCTTGCTTTTTAGAGAGACATTTGGCAACCTTTAACAGTTTTTTTCCTCTCCCCTAGAGCTGCCATCTTGCCGATGATTCTTTCGACTATTTTGTCATGCTGTGTGTGTGTGTGTGTGTGTGTGTGTGTGTGTGTGTGTGTGTGTTTGTGTGTGTGTGTGTGTGTGTGTGTGTGTGTGTCGTGATTGCTGTATTGATTTTATATTGTTTTGTGTTATCCTTATTTGTTAACTGCCCAGAGTTCCCCTGGGAAGAGGGGTGGTATAGAAACAAACAAACAACTAACTAACTAACTAACTAACTAACTAACCAACCAACCAACTAACTAACTAAATAACTAAATAACTAAATAGGAACACCCTTTCCCCCCCAGAAGTGTGTCCCCAGATGACTGACACCAGCAGAAGGGGATAGTCAAAGCCTGATCGGTTCCTCCTGTTCCCTGCATAGAGTCAGCCCTGTATGCATCCAGAACAGTTACTGTTAAGCGTCTTTGGTATTTACAAGCAGAGTACTGCACTGAGGCTGGAAATACTGAGAAGTCAGAATCATTCCAGAAACTGGTGTTAAGGCAAGGGGGGGGGCAGTTTATGTCACTGCTTCATTAATTGGAACCCTCATTAAAGATCATGTAGGAAGAAAACAAGACCACTGAACCTGGTGACAGAAGCCTCTAGCCCCTAGTGTTGATGATCATCAAGTATGCCTCTCTAACTAAAACTGGAACAGCAAGTTGAAACAGGAAGTGACCTGAGATGAGAAGCAGGAAAGAAGAACACCTGAGAGTGCATTCAGATTTAGAAAAGAAAAGAAAGGGGCAAACATCTGTATATCTAACTTTTATTGCTGCATTTGTGTAGTTCAGTTCACTGGCTACATGCATTGGAGTTCTATCCCAGTTGTTTTGTCCCACTCACCTGGGGTAGAGGGAAGCAAGAGACCAACAAAGAGGTGAGAAGACTATCAAGAAACTATTGATTTCTTGATTGGGTGAGTTCTAATGTTACAGACATTTTCCTGCTTATGCATTCTCAACAGGTCTGAATCCAGGGTAGGAGGTTACATATTTTCCCTCCAGGGAAGTCCCAGAGGGAGGACACATGACTATTACTATAGCCACAGCATACAAACATAGTCATGGATTCATGGATAGAGGTGAGGAGGACAAATTTAAAAATGAATACATCCACAAAGGCTTTCACAGCTGGCATCTGATAGCTGTTGTGAGTTTTTCAGGCTGTTTGGCCATGTTCTGGGAGGTTTTTTTCCCTTCACCAGACTCTGTGGCTGGCATCTTCAGGGGGCAAAGAGCTCAGGGAAATAGAAGTTCTCTCTGTGCTGTGGGAGAGAACTCCCAGTTCCCAGAGCAACTTGCCTTCTCAAGATGCTGGCCACAGAGACTGGTGAAACGTCAGGAAGAAAAACTTCCAGAACATGGTCAAACAGCCAAAAAAAAAAACCTCACAACAGCTAAAAACTGAACCTTGTTTTCTGAAAAGTTTCATAGTCATCCGAATTGGAGTCCCCCAGCGAATGTGAATTGATAAACTATTAGCAAGTTTTGCTTACTTAATTGGTTAGACTATAAAATGGCCCCCAAGACACCTAGAGACATCAAATCTGGCAGGAAGCTTCCACTGGATCACCTCTATCGCCTCTCCTGGTTTGGATGAGATTGAGATTTTGATGTCTGAGTTATGTTCACCCAAATAGTGCCACCCAGGAAAGTTCTCCCCAGGCATCTAGAAACCCCAATTTGCAGAGAAGCTGCCCCTGATTCTCTCTTATAATACCTTCATATTTGGAGAATATCAGGTTTCCCCAACCCAGTTGCTAAAGGGCATTGAGTACATATCTCAGGTGTCTGAAACCCATTCTTCATCAAACATGGGAGAACTGTAGAGGAGAGTTGGGAAAGCTATCCCTGAAAGATTGGTGTCTCTAGGCACCTTGGGGGAACCTTCCTGGGGTTGCCTCTTTGGGGCGCATAGCTCAGACTATGCACGCCCAAATCCTCACTAAACCCAAGCCCACCAAACTTTTAAAGATTGTAAAGGAGAGTTAGAGGAGTGAGAGGAAGCATTTCTAAAAATTTGGGGTCTTTAGATGTTGTGAGAGTCTTTTTACAGCATTTTAAAGAGGAGACAAATCAGTTCAATTCATCACTGGAAAGTTGTCAGTTGTTTGATTCATCTATTTATCAGCATCCATGAATTACGAATCATGATGAATACCCATTTTTAAAAAATTCATCCCCATCTCTATTCATGAATTTGTGAATTTGTTAGGAAGCTAAGTCCTATTCATATACACCATGAAATAGAAGATGTGTACAATTCTGGTCACCGCATCTAAAGAAAGACATAGTGGAACTGGAAAAGGTGCAGAAGAGAGTGACTAAAATGATTAATGGGCTGGGGCACCTCCCTTATGAGGAAAGGCTAAAACATTTGGGGCTCTTTAGTCTGGAAAAAAGGCGCCTGAGGGGGGATATGATTGAGACGTACAAAATAATGCAGGGCATGAGTAAAGTGGATAGAGGGAAGCTCTTCTCCCTCTCACAAAATACCAGAACTAGGGGACATCCACTAAAATCGAGGGCTGGGAGAGTAAGAACAGACAAAAGAAAATATTTTTTCACCCAGCGCGTTGTTAGTCTATGGAACTCCCTGCCACAGAATGTGGTGATGGCATCTGGCCTGGATGCCTTCAAAAAGGGATTGGACAGATTCCTGGAGGAAAAGTCCATCACGGGTTACAAACCATGATGGAGATGTGTAATTCCCCAGGCTTAAAACCAGGGTACTTCAAGGGCCAGATGCAGGGGAGTGCTATCAGAAGACAGATATCTAGTCTCATGCGCTCCCAAACGCATCTGGTGGGGCCACTGTGAGATACAGGAAGCTGGACTAGATGGGCCTTTGGCCTGATCCAGCATGGCTCTTCTTATGTTCTTATGTTCTTATGTAAGATCATTATTTAAAGGTTGCATGTCTGTGTTCATTTTACGTGTTTCTAATAAAGCTTCCTAAGGAAGACTCTGCTGTCATTTGAGGCATTTTAGAGGTAGTCCACTCTAACATCTAATTAAATGACTAAAATGCCAGTTTACTCCACTGATTTTGCATCACATCAGTTCTGTAGACACCACTTGATATAACAATTAAGAGCCATGGAGGGCAAACTGGATAACATTCACCACATCTTAAGAAGGTACTAAAACATCAGTCTTCTAAGTTGGAGAGCAAAGGTGGAGAACTTGTGACCCTCCAAGTATTGTTGAACTCCAGTTCCAATTAGCCCTAGCCAGACATGCCAAGAGTGAAGGATAATGAGAGTACTTACTCATTGAAATCTGGAAGGCCACAGGTTTTAGTTACGCTGTGCAGCATGGGATGTTGGAGCAAGAATGTGTGTGTTTGTGTTGTGTCGTTACAATCATGACCAACTTTTTGTGACCCCATGCCCATGGGGTTTTCTTGGCAGGCATACTGGAGTGGTTTGCCAGTTCCTGCTCCAGGCGCCCACAGCACCTGGTATTCCCTGGTGGTCTCCCTTCCAAGTACTAACAGAGGGCTGACCCTGTTTAGCTTCCAAAATCAGGTGAGATTGGATACTGCTTTCAAAAGAAGTAGAACAGTGGGTTGAGCTGTGTGACCAGAAAATTAATAATTGATTATTATTGCTAATTTTTCCCAACTTTCAAATGGAACACATGCTTTTTGTATCACCTCACCCACTCGCTCAGGCCAGTAGGGACTTGTTATCTCTATAGAGCCAAATTGAGGGTGGGAAGGGGGTGGGCAGAGACTATGCTGCTTTGTTTAGTATCCTGGGTATGAAATCATATCCAGGACTTTGAAGCAGTCTAAACACCAGCCCTGCCACCTGATACCATCATCTGGTGTATTCCATCTCACCAAAAAGATTCTCAGCACCCGATAGACTACATCCTTTATCAAGAATGCATTTTTGGTACAATGCTTTGATAAAGATAGCTTGTTATTGAAAACTCAGCTTGCATTTTTTGTTTTTTAGTGATCAATAAAGGTATCATCTAGCCTACTTTTGTTTTCAAAAGAGTAATACCAATGTAGATTGGATGTGAAATAGGTGCTTGTTTTTTGTAATGTCACATATTCTGTAGCTTTTCTGCAGTATTGGCTTTGAATGTGTATACCCAATGATTTGTTATTTCGACCCAATTGCCTGCATGGTGTAAATTGTCTTAAAAGGAGGCAGAGAAAAAGAAGGGAAATATAGAAGTAACTGTAGTAATCAAGGATCAGGTGATCCATGCTGGAACTTTCAGCTTGGGTGGGGTTGGAGTTGGGGTGAAGAGATTATTCAAAATCTGAGCCCATAATTCATCTTGCTGGCCAAGACCTCAGCAGATGCCACTGACACATTTGAAAATCCCATTTTTCCATTCCCACAGCAACCATGAACTTCTCCTTACTAACAAATACGGCTCTCAAGAGGACTAAACTTTCCACCAGATTCAACATTCATTCCCCTCTAATGTCCTGGCTGAGGACCCTGTGGGGTGAAATAATTTATTTCAACCGTGCTGCAGCTGAGGCAAGTCTGAGGAATCTCTTGTGCATTTGCAACCACCAAAAAAGAAACAAGAATTAAAGCAGCCCAAGTTTTGCGAATTATAATTTTGTTGTGTATTTTAGAGCCTAGTCTCAGAGTGGAATTCGCCCACACAACAAATGGTGTGGACAAGGTGGTATTTCTCTCCATCAGCAACATTTTTTCTTTTCTCAGGGGGTTTAAGGGAAGGCAGTTTTACAGCCCATTCCTGCTGAGTTTAGGAACTCCGTTTCTCATAATCAGAAGATGATTAAAATATTGGTTTACATCCTGAGGCAGATTTTTTTAAGGTGATGGTGTGAAAAGATGTCTAATTATTTTTTTCCCATTATGAATGGGTTATCTGTTTTGTTTTCATAAGTATATGTGTTGCTACAGCCTGCTCACTCTCTCTCAGACAGGTTGAGATATGCTTTTTTTAAAATTCCCAGTTTGACAAAAGCCACCTTCATAAAAATATAATGCCTTTTGCATGTGCGGCCCTGAATTGTCAAAGCCATCATATTTAAAACATTTACTTTCTATGTACGTTTATTTGTAACACTTTTCTATTAAATATAACTGCACTGTATTTTACAATACATTCAATGAGGTTTTTCAGTTCAGATTGTTAGAACAAATGATACATTTCAAGAGTTGGGTTCTTTTGCCACAGAAGCAAGGCAAAATAAATGGAAATGTAAAAGAGGCAGAAACTGGAGACTTTATCTTTAAAGCATCAGCAGAATCTTCAACCACCCATATGGGGTGGAAATGAGAAAATAATGGTAATTAGAAGCTTGAGATTTGCTGACCTTCAAAACCTTCTGGGCAACAAAATTACTTTTCATGAAACTACATCAAAGCAAAGTGTTCTGCTTATATATCAAAACTGCATTTTTAAATAAAAAAATGAAATTTTAGAGCCAAGTTGAAAGATCGTCAATAAGCTGTACTTGGGGCAGCATATTTAAAAAGAAGAAATGGAAGATATTGCAAGTAGAGATAGGCACGAAATGAACTTTTGGTTGTTTTATTATTCGTTATTCATTTCATTACGTAATGAAATGAATAATGAACTGCTCCCTCTAAGAGAAACAAAATGAAATGAAATGGAAATTACGGTTTTGTTTCAGTTTGTTTTGTTTGCCAGTGTCTTGTACCTGGTGCTACTCCTGGTCCAGTCCTCCATCTTGGTTGCAGGGAGGGTCCAGGAGCCTCCAGGGGGGAGGGGAGAAAAAAAGCCGACTGGCTACGCTACCGCTGGTAGGCATCCACATGGTCAGCAGTAAAAAAAAAGAAAATACAATAAAAAATACAATAAAATAATAATAATAAAAGATCTGGTGCACGGGCCCCGGTACCAGCCCGTGAGCACCGGACCTGGCCTGTGGGTCATCAAACTGGCCTGCGGGCCATGGAACCAGCCTGCAGGCTGGTCAAAAGGAAAAAACCCAATCCAGCGCTACAGCTGGTAGGCAGGCGTGGTCGGCACAATAAAATAAAATAAAATAAAATAAAATAAAATATAAAACCCGATCTGGTGTGTGGGCCCAGTACCAGTCTGAGAGCACTGGACCCAGCCTGTGCATCACTGATCCCGCCCATGGGGCATGGAACCAGCCTACTGGCCAGCCAAAAAAAAAACCATCCGGCGCGCGCTACAGATGGTAGGCGGGCCACGTGGTGGGCAGTAAAAATTAAAAAATAAAATTAAAATTAAATAAAAATAAATTAAATTAAATTAAATAAAAATAATCCGGACCAGCAGGATAATAATAATAATAATAATAATAATAATAATAATAATAATAATAAT
>JAHTLZ010003547.1:16899303-16920262 GCA_023846285.1 Phrynocephalus versicolor
AATAATAATAATAATAATAATAATAATAATAATAATAATAATAATAAACCCCACCATTGGGGTTAAAAAAAACCAGAAAAAAGAACCCAAACTAAAACGAATTATGAAATGATTTTTTTCTAAAAATTCATTTCTAATTTTTTTTCCTAAAAATTCCTTTCGTAATTAAAGACCCTAACCAGACTGGAAAACAAACCGAAATGAAACAAATCACCATTTTTGTTTGTTTGTGCCCATCTCTAATTGCAAGAAAAGACCTCAACATTATTAATTTAAAAACCCTCAACAAGTCAAAATATAATGTATTTGCAAAAATGAATGGAAAAATGAAGGGTGGATAAAAAGTAGGTAATGTATGCTTTTAGTTGCTAATTTCTAGCATTCTAGGCAGACAGTATATTATAATACTGACAAACATTAGCCCTGTTTAGGCCTCTGTTTGATCATATTTTGTGCTAAATAGGTGCTGGTGATATGGATGATACACAGGGACACCCCAGCCTCAAATATTCCTATGCACCCAGGAATGCCATAGACCTTTATACCTTTTGTGCCAAGAACTGAAGGTGGCTTTTGAACCACATTCTAGAGTACTTTGAAGGCTCAATATATTTCCAGGTTCATGGAGATTTCAGTGGTCAAGACTCACTTACATACCCACATTCCTACTACCTGTTGCAGCCTTGCATACATTCAAGCCAATGTTTGAATAGGGCTGAAGTTTGTACGTCGCCTTAGATATTTAAATACAATTGCTAGCAGCTCAATTTATATGGAATACTCCTGTTTTCCAACTAGGAACGTGTAGTGAAGCTGCATCTTCCATACTTAAGGCCTCTTCCTCTCTTTTCTTCCCTTTCATACAACATTGCTGTTGTCTTCTCTCTGTTGTGTGTTATGTATGTGGTTTGAGGTTGAAACTAACTTTATAACAACCCAAATAGGGCTTTCAAGGTTAGATAATTATGGAGTGGTTTTACTAGTGCTCTCTCTCTCTCACACACACACACTCACACACACACACACACACCCCACACCACACCACATCACATCACATCATAGTAGTTTCAATGGCAAAACAAGGATCTAGTCCATCACTCTCATTACTTGCTCAGTATCTTTGTCTTCTTTAGTGTGTTTTAATAATCACAGGGGAGAAGAAAACTTGGGTGTGTTTTAATAACCACAGCTGAGGGTTGTCACAATATGTAAAAGTTGACAAATATATATAATGTATATATATTTGTCTGTAACTGTATATAAGCACTAGCTTGTATCATGTCAGACTGGGCCTGTCTATGGTGAGAGACAGTACCCCACACTCTGTTGCTTGTACATATTGCTTGGTATTTTGCTGTTTGTATATTTTGATGTATATATGGAATATAAGAGTTTTACTCTAATCCATGATTTGTCATTCTCTGTGTTTTTTCTAAGTTCTGCTATATGCTTATATCAATTTAACTACACTTTATTCCACGTCTTTCTGCTGTGTTAACCTGCTGCTTAAAGATAAGCTGCTGATAAGGGTTACCTTTGCATCAGGGCTAAGCCATGTTAAATCCAACTTGAGTTGCCCATGATTCAAAAACTGGGGTTCATAGTGAGATTACAAACAAAGGTTTCTGGATGTCTAACCAGCATTTCCCTTGTGAACACAATCCTACTGTTTGTAATTACAGCAGATTGTGGAAGAGAATGAGGAATTTAAACACACTAGCACAGATGGAAGTAAGGGGAGAAGAAAACTTGAGTGTGCCCATTGCTTCTGTTTCATGTCAATGCCAAGATGTCAAGAGAGGTATCATTGTGTCTCAATTGAGTCGACATATTGTTGTGGGGGGGGGGCAGCATTGGCTTGGTGCATCTGTGTCCAAAGGTCTTACATCATAATGTAAAGGCAAAGCAAGGAATTGCATTACTAACAGCCTTGTATTATAGATTAGCTTTAGCAGCAGCTGTGCAAGCACAAAATTCTTTCTGGCAACTGGAACAAATCCATTTGGCTCTGACTTGCTTTCCAGGAACACTCCATCCACCCATTATTATAACATCTTGGCTGCTTTACAATGGTATTAATGAGGAAAGGTGAACAAGAAAACATCTCAGTCCTCTCACTAGCCCTAGGACACCAGGTTTGTAGCACCAGTCACGCTGCCTTCAAAGAGTGTCTACAGTACACACTTGCATCACTTTGATACCACTCTAACTGCTGTGACTCCATCCTAAGGATTTCAGGGATCTATACTTTTGTGAGATGGTTAGAGTTCTTCTCTAGGCAGCTTTAGTTTCACAGTATTTTCCAAGATGAAAAGAGAATGACCACCCCATCCCACTGCCCAAACCATGGGAGAGCTCAAAGTTTTGGCCAAAATCCCCAACCCCAGCTGTGCCCCCGAAAGAGCCATGGACTTGGGTCGTGGCTCTTTCTCCTACAATAATGCAAGTTTGGGTAACGCTGTAACGCCTCTGAACCTTTATGTACCTGGTGGCTTCAGAATTGTCTAAATCCAATCAGGGCCCCAAAGGAAGACTGCATCACTCAGATATTTAAAATTCAAGTTTTCTGTAATTTAAAAATCTCATTCTTTAAGCCTGTGGTGCATTATATTTTGTTGCAATATCTGTTCTGATTGATTAGTCCTGTGTTGCTGCAATTTGCAGCTGTAGTTTGCTATATAGCTATATGATGGGTTGCTATCTTGAACTGAAAAATGGTGATGAAATATTTTATAGAATTAAAATAAATAAAGGAGTACAATAAACTGACATGGCTTTCCTACCCAACTCTTCTATGGAGGTCTCTTCTTCTTTACTGTATTCTAGCCAATGAACAGAAGTAGCATGAAACAGCCTCTCAAATCCAACCTCTACTTATAAATGAATAAGGGACTATTCTTCCATTCTCAGGCAAAGACTATCCTCTGCAGCCAGGCTTTTAAGCAGTATGTTATCTCAGGAATACTGGTTTTTAACTTGCAGGCTTTTCAAATGCTTGTGAATTGTCTTTCAACTTGATATTAGAGATGAGCACTAAATGAAAATATAGTGTTTCATTTCATTTCTTCTTTCATTTCATTGTTTCATTACTATAGAATTTTTAAAAGAACTTTCAGAATGAAACAAAATGAAATATTTGTTACTCTATATAATGTCTCCCCTGGGTTCTAGAGGCACCAAATTTGGAGGGTAGCTTCTTTGGACTCTTCCCTGTAAGCCTCCCAAATTTGTAGAGGTTTGGAGTTCAAGGGGCTAAGTTACTAAACTCCAAAGGGGGTCCCCCTGGGCCTAGGAGAACATAATTTCTAATTGAGTTGGGAAGTGCTTAATAGCCCCCTAGTGGGTGAGTGATTAAGCACTTCCCGCTAGAGATGGGCACGACTTAGCGAAATTTTCGTTTCCATTTTTGTTTTTTGTTTTCGTTACGCAACGAACCGAAAAATGAAAATTGGCTCCAAAATGGAACGAAAACGGAAACAAAACGAATAATTTTGAGCCAATTTTTGTTTTTCGTTACAGCAAAAGCATTTAATGGCACTAAATGGGGAAAAACGAAAAAAATTTTGTTTTCGTTTTCATTTTCCGTTTTCGTTATGAAACAAAACAAAAATGAAAAATTTTGAAAATTAGCTCATGAAAACGGAAATGAGCCGAAACGGACCCCTAAACGAAAAACGAAAAACGAAAAACCATTTTTCCTGAGTCGTGCCCATCTCTACTTCCCACTAAATTAGAAATGATTTATATATGTTGGGTTTTTCCCCTATTGTGAATAATGTTGAGCCTGCTATGGGGAGAAAGGTGGCATATAAATGAATGAATGAACAAACGAATGAATCACGCCCAGCCATGTGACTTTTAAAGCGATATGGAAGCAATGTTCATAGCTGCCATACAGACTGTAGTAGCAGCATTGTTGAGAGCTGTTCTGGCTGTCTACATAGAATTTCATCCATCACCATGGCTGAAAATGTGCCAGTTATCTCCATAAGGTTAAAAAAGTGTTGCAAAATTTCAAGGTGCAAAAAAGACATTTATTTTTTAGGCTTCAATCATATTAATGATACAATCAAAGATGAAAGGATTGGCATCGCTGGTTCCATGCCAGCCTCCAAAGACTGACATGAAATTTAATATGTAGTGTAAAAATAACCCCACCACCTAACTGTAGTAATAAAAAGTAATTGCAAAATGTTTCCTCTCACCCTAGGTTTTCAGATATCTTTTAGATCCCTTCTCAAAGTTTCTTTTTAAAAAGTAGAGTTCTTGAGGATAGACATTTGTAGATGTTTGTGAGAAGACTACTTTCCTTATTGACTCCACCACCTGAGGAATGGATACAAAAGTGTTATCAGAAGTGCATCACCTTACAGGAGAATCTTGTGGTGTGATGTCACCACCAAATGCATGGAAGAAACCTCATACTTCTGCAATGCGCTGCATTTAGATTACAGACCTGCATTACAAAAGGACTAGAAGCATGCCCTGTGTTATGGATCTATGAAACTTCACAATTCTTATACAATGCAGTGCACTTCCATTACAATTTTTGGGCAGACATTTATTCAGCATTGTCCACTTAAACTGAGAATGTCACTTAGAATATAGCACTACTGCAAACCTGGCTGCCCAACTGAGAAAAGAACAATACACCAAAAAAATGTATTTCCAGAAAGTACTGTATGGCCATCATTATGAATTCATAGAATCATAGAATCATAGAGTTGGATGTGACCTCAAGGGCCTTCTAGTCCAACCCCCTGCCATTCAGGAACCCCATCACAGTATTTCTGACAGATGGCCATCCAGCCTCTGCTTAAAAGCCTCCAAAGAAGGAGACTCCACCACCCTACGTGGCTGCATATTTCACTGCCGGACAGCTCTAACCGTCAGGAAGTTCTTCCTAATGTTCAGATGGAATCTATTTTCCTGTACTTTGAGACTATTGCCCCTTGTCCTAGTCTCTGAAGTCATGGAAAACAAACCAGTCCCTTTTTCAATGTGACATCCTTTCAAATATTTAAACATAGCTATCATATCCCCTCTCAGTCTTCTTTTTGAAAGGCTAAACATTCCCAGCTCCCTAAGCCACTCCTCATAAGACATTTCCTCCAGACCCTCAGTCATCCTGGTCGCCCTCCTCTGGACCTGTTCAAGATTGTCAACATCCTTTTTGAATTGAGGTGCACAGAGTTTACGTCTTTACAATTTGAAATTTCCCCACAGAAGGTGGCCTAGTGAACTCCTAAGGAAGCCTAGGCTTTCCAAGAATATAATTTGAAAGATGTTGTTTTAGAATTACAAGATACAGGGTTGGATCCATTAAGCTGATACGGACTTTATAGTTATGATTAACACAAATCCCATTAATATCAATGGGTGAACTTTATATATGACTTGGCTTAGATACTCCCTGTATTTCTTGCCCTAGCTCATTCCAGACAAAGACAACATATTTAAGACAGCCCTAGAGGCTACACCAGTGGTCCCCAACTTTGGGTCCCCAGATGTTCTTGGTCTACAATGCCCAGAAATCCTGACTATCAGAGTTAGTGGTGATAGCTTCTGGGGTTTTTAACCAAAGAACATCTGAGGACCCAAGATAAGTGACCATTGCCTTCAGAGCCAGCAAATGTGAATACTGTCTCCAGTATCAAATAGAAGGCAATTTATACCTGTTGCAAAATTTGCAAACAGGATGCATTTATGACACACAGCTCTGCCAGCAGTTCCAAATAACATACATATATCAACATCAGGCAAGTCAGCTCTGTCCTGTTTACCTTGCTGTTTGCCATTTAGGCCATCATAGAATCACAAAATCATAGAGTTGGAAGAGACCTCAAGGGCCATCTAGTCCAACCCCCTGCCATGCAGGAACCCCCATCACAGAATGTCCGACAGATGGTTATCCATCCTTTGCATAAAAACCTCCAAAGAAGGAGATTCCACCGCCCTGACAGCTCTAACCTTCAGGAAGTTCTTCCTAATGTTCAGATGGATTCTCTTTTCCTGAAGCTTGAGACCATTGCCCCTTGTCCTAGTCTCTGAATCCATGGAAAATAAACCAGTCCCTTCTTCAATGTGACATCCTTTCAAATATTTAAACATAGCTATCATATCCTCTCTCAGTCTTATTTTTGGAATGCTAAACATTCCCAGTTCCCTAAGCCACTCTTCATAAGACATTTCTTTCAGACCCAGAATCATGCTGGTCGACCTCCTCTGGGCTGACTTAAGATTGTCAACATCCTTTTTAAAGTGAGGTGCACAGAAATGGACACAGTACTCCAGATGGGGTCTGACCAGAGCAGAATAGAGTGGTACTATCACTTCCCTTCATCTATACACGATGTTTCTGTTGATGCAACCAAGAATCGCGTTGGCTGGCCACCGTGTCACACTGCTGACTCGTGTTCACTTTCAGAATGAAATGCTTTTTATCTGGGTTGGTTTTGTTTTGTTTTTGATTTTGATTTTTAATCTTTGCAAAGCAGGTTTCAAAATGCTTCACTTAACATGTGGAAAACGGGGTGCTGAAACAATAATGGAATAATTGTGCCAGTGATAAGGTCAGTGCTGCAGCAGGCAAAGCGCCTTCAGAGACTTCAGCCTCCCAACACTTAGTAAATGCCTCAACATTCAGCCAAAATGAGCAAGAGGAAAACCACAAGGTGTTTGAGAGGGGAGACATTTTGTTCACCATCGCCAAGTGAAATGCTAATAAAGGGCTCCAGAGGTCTATGTGCGTGCTTTAATTAGCTTTTAATGATGCATCATACTCCTTCCATTGGGGACTGATAACATTTCATGATTATCTCTTGGGTATCCACTGGACCTAGAGGGGAAAAAAGGGGATGGCAAGGAGGAGGTAGAGCACAAAATCAGAAAACAGTATTGAATGTTCAGTGTAGGAGAAGCTCAAGAAATATCACATTGTAAAAGAATTGTATAAAACCAGGGGAGCGGCTCTTCATCTCTCCCCATCAGCTGAGGAAAAGCAATGAACTATTCACAGTTTATTGTCTGTTCACTTCTTTCCCTTCTCCCAGTAAATCAGAGTGTTCAGGACTCAAAGAAATGTAGTGAGTAGAGATGGGCACGACCAGGAAAAATTTTTCCAAGTTGTCATTTTTCGGGACGGGTCCGTTTCGGCTCGTTTCCGTTTTTCGCGAAATTTTTCAAAAATTTGTCGTTTCGTGGTGTCTTTTTTCATCTGTCGTTAGTACTGGTTTAGGGGGGTAGCAGGCTCCTGGAGGCACCTCTGTGGGGTGGGTGCCTCCTCTGGCCCGCTATGAAGGGAAAGCGGGCTCCTGGAGGCACCCGTGGGTGCCTCCTCTCCTCACCTGCTACAAAATAGCATGCATAGCCAATTGGATATGCATACCAGTTGCAGACTTGCTTAGTGGACTGGCAGAGGCACCCCTCTTGGGGATGCCTTCCCTGCATCAGTCAGTGAGAGAGAATGCGGGCTCTCACTGTGTCTCACTAAGAAGGGAAACGTACTTGCGTGTAGTGCAATGCGAGTACACAGATCTGGCTTTAGGGTTAGGGTTAGCGCAAGTGTTAGGCTTAGGGTTACAGGTAAGGTTAGGGTGAGTATTGGGGTGCACCTCTGAGTGCCTCTCTGACCCACTTAGAAGGACAGTGTACAGGTGTATGGGTTAGGGTTAAGGTTAGGGTTAGGGTTCGGGCTAGGGTTAGTGGGCTTTTTATGCCTGATTGGCACATCCCAGAAGTCTCTGTGGTAAAGACCTGGCCAAGTGGCCATACGATTGGTGGAATGGCTCCAAAAATTTGCATGGTCCACTCCCATGGCCAGCCCATCATTGCGCACTGCGCAGGTGTAAAAGAAATAAAATAAAATAAAATAAAATAAAATCAATGGAGAGGAGGACAGGAGACATTTTGTTGCAAGAAAAACCCACTGCTACTGTAAAAAATCTGGCAGTTTTAAAATAGCAATTTTCGCATGTTTCTGTGGTGCTTTGGTGTGTTTTTGGACCACGATGATTTCAAAAAAAAGATTGCGGTCGCCCGCCCCATTTTGGATCCCCCGCCCGCACCGCATGGTGTCGACGAGGATGCCCCACCAGAGCAGCCCAGGACAGGTGGGGGGAAGGCCAGGGACCCGCCCCCCGAAACCACCCCTCTAGGTGCCCTCACTCAGGCAGGCATATTTCCGCCTGCTTTTTTGGCAGGGAATCGGGGTTTTTAAAACTTTTTTTCTGTGCCGCTTGAATGGCGGCGGCGAGCAGGCGAGGCGGCGACATTGGCGGGACGACGAGGATGCCAGCCGGCCGCCACTCCACCAGAGCAGCCCAGGAAGGACAGGAGGAGAGAGGGGAGGCCGGGGACCCCCCCCAGAAACCACCCCTCTGGTAGGTGCCCTCACTCAGGCAGGCATATTTTCGCCTGCTTTTTTTGCCAGGAATCGGGTTTTTTTTTTACTTTTTAAAACTTTTTTCTGTGCTGTTGGCATCGCGCGATCGCGCGATGCCAGGAATGACAACACGACAAATCAGACCCAATTTTTCTTTAGTCAGTTCGAGTTCGAGTTCTGGCAGAGTAATTGTCGTTTCGTTTTCCGTTACGTAACGGAAACGAGGAACGGAAATGGAAACGAGAATTTCGTCAAGTCGTGCCCATGTCTAGTAGTGAGTACTTCCTGGACATGTCTCATGTCCTGCAACAGGTAACTGAAATCTAGCTGACATCGAGAAGCCTGGGGTAAACTTCCCTTCCACAGGTCAATCCAATTCATCCTCATATACTGGAGTGACCTTGCTCCATGTGGGCAGTATAAAAATCCAATATATAAATAAATAAATATGTTGGTGTCTGCAGTGTGTGCTAAGCTTTAGCTCTCTCTAATGGCATGCATACAGTTTCATTTGCGTATGTATCTAGCATACAGTGTATTCGCTAGATAGTCAGCCACACATTGGAACTCAATCTCCGCCTCTCTGTCCGTCTCTCTGTTCCCTCCCCTTTGGCCAGAAATCTCTAAAGAAAATCAACTAAGAGCTCAGTCACAAAGCCAGTTTACATCTATTCCAGTCATGACTTTTTAAAAATCACTACCAAGTCACACTGTATATAACTCAGTAGACACGCTGACAGTGTCTTAAATTACTTGGATTCATTTCTGTTCTCTTTGTGGAACATACTTTTGGTTTGATTATATATATATTGAGTGTCTCCTTGCAATCCTCCTGGCACACCCATTGGACTCGATGTCCAGGAAGGCTTGTTCTGCAGAGGATGCTCTGTATTTATTTTTATTTATATTTATTTATATTGATATATTTATAGACTGCCCGACTTTCCAGAGGAACTCTGGGTGGTTCACTGAGCCTCGCGGCGCAGTGGTGAAATGCCTGTACTGCAGGTAAATCTGTGCTCACGAGCTGGGATCCAATCCCCAATAGCAGGCTTATGGTTGACTCAGCCTTCCATCCTTCCGAGGTCGGTAAAATGAGTACCCAGCTTTCTGGGCGGGGGGAGCAATGTGTGCATACTGTAATGAAACTGTAAACTGCCCAGGGACTACTTGAAGTGATATGGGGCGGTATATAAGCAGAACACTTTGCTTTTCTTTCACAATATAGAACAGAAACAAGCAATAAATCCATAATGCCAGTATATAAAACATAAAACTTAAACCTAGACATACAAATCAATAGTAGAGATATTATTGCAAATCTTCTGGTGTTCTGCTGGGTCCTTCATCAGTAGCATTTAGAGAAAAGGGGAGGTGGTTGTAATGGCAAATGTAGTGATAAAGTGATGCAGCAATAAACATTTCATGGAGAAAAAAATTAAAAAATTAAAAGGCAAAATGGTGATCCCCTACCACCACATAGGCCCACATGAAAATGACAGCAGTGTTCACATCCACAAATCAATTTAGAAGTGCGGCATTTTTAAAAGCCCGTACTGGGCTATTGGAAAAAAAAAAGCTCACAAATATATTGATTCCCCCCTCCCTTGCATTATGTGTCTGGAAATGTATATACATCAATTTTAAAAAATCTTTTAATCAATATAATTGTCGATCTTCAAGACCGGGTAGCCACACCCTCAGTCTTGGTGGCAAATTGCTACTTATATACAAGAGATACTGTTTACATTCCTGGTCCTGGGCCCACTCATGCAATTGACCCTGTGCCCAGGAATACAACTGGTAACGCATTAATGAGCACAAATTTGTCACAAAACTTCCCCACCCATTGTGTTTAAGTGAGATGTGTGTATGTATGTAATCAGAGAGAGAGAGCCTTCTTAAATCATAATCCTATAAATTATTGCTCTTTGTCTACTGCTTGGGCTTATCTAACAAATTTCCATATCACCTAGAAGAGGCTATGGCAAATTGCCTCAAAATGCCTCATGAGTTCCTGTCTCCATGAAAATCAGACTACAGGAGACATGCCAAAGTTCTTTTATTTTATGTCTTTTTGAGAATGTTTCAGTCTGCCATCTAAGAGAAAATTCCCATCACATCTTACAACTCACTTAAAAGCAACTTGTGTTCAACAGCAGTCACAAAGACAGTGGCACATCTGAGATTAAAAGCAGCATCAACAGCCATCAAAAGGTCATCTAGGACATCCCACAGTCCCAGAGGGGCCATGAGATTTTTTTAAAAGAACTTTTACTCCAAGAAGAAACAATGAACTCTGCCCTTGGAGAAGGAGATGTGGATCTGAAGACCTTTAAAGCACTCAAAGTAAGTTTGGAGAGATCCTTCTGGAACTCTTCACAATCTTCTCTGGCTTTTACCACACGGAAAAGTTTCGTGACATCCGCAAACTTGGCCACCTCACTGCTTATTCTGTCTCCAGGTCATTTATGAACAGATTGAAAAGCACCGGTCCCAGGACAGATCCCTGGGGCACACCACTTTTCACCTCTCTCCCTTGTGGAAATTGCCCATTGACACGTACTCTTCCTGGATCTCAATCAGTTCTCTATCCACAAGAGGACCTGCCCTCTTATCCCCTGACTGTGCAATTTTCTCAGCAGCCTTTGGTAAGGGACTGTGTCAAAGGCCTTCTGAAAATCCAGATAGACAATATCCACCAGTTCGCCCAAATCCACATGCCTGTTGACCTTTTCAAAGACTTCTAAAAGTTTTGTAAGGCAAGACTTACCCTTACAGAAGCCATGTTGATTTTCCCTCAGCAAACTTTGTTCTTCTATGTGTTTTAAGATTTTCTCTTGGATGAGGCTTTCCACCAGGAATGTAGAGAATCACCTTAAAAATCCCAAAGCTTTATAGAAGCAGCTTTCCATTTTGCTGGCATGATCTAAGAGGCATAAGAAAATGTAGGACCTTTACCTCTGACTCAAGCTCAAACTAGACAATAGAGTTCGCGCACAACTACTGTAGGAATAAAATCCCTTTAAGGGGGAAATGATGGAGTTTCTCCTAGAATCATACTTGGTCCTAGTTTCATTCAACAGGTTGCAAGCGAATTTGCTTTTCTTTTGCAACTGGTCTTTGTGTAAACATGGGCTCCAAATGCATGATTGAACTCTGAATTAATTGCTTGCCTTAAGCGGCAGGGGAGGGAGCTCTCCCTTCACTTGTGATTTGGCCCTCAGTTTCACCCCCCCCTTCCATCCCCACAGGGTCCACCATTCAATCATTAGAAATTTTGAAAATTAAGAAGGGTTTTACGTAATGTCCCACAGTTATCAGGTAACTGATAAAAGAGTGGCATCCCACAAATAACACCACTGCATATATCCATGTATCTGTATAAACCTGCTTTCCCGTTCCTCTCTGTGTAAGACCCCCTACTCACCTAAGATGATGAGAGAATGTGGGACAAGCACCGAGACTTTATTGATGATGAAGGCCTGTCCTTACCAGGGAAATGCTGAAAGTTCCTGGATTTCACACTCAATGTGACAGGAGATATTAATTAGTATTATAATTTATTCATTCATTTTATTTATTCACCACAACTGTAATGTCATTTCACACCAGACACCTTGATCTGCCACAAATTGTTATTTTGGAAGTTGCTTAGCAGTTTTGTTCTTTCCTTTAATAAAATGTTCAGGCTCTTAATTTCAATCAAACAAATATGATCCTTTGGGAGAAATATCTTACATACTGTGTCTATGCCAGCCCATACATTTGACAGGCAATCAGTCACCATCTCTTCAACTGCATTTGAAAGGAAATCCCAGCTGGGTTGTCCATGAAGCTAAGTACTTCAGGAGAATAAAAAAGTCATGTTTGAGCTCCTGTTTTAAATGTTAATCTTTGTATAACCACACATTCCTAAAATGTCCCTTAGAGCACCAACATAAATGGAAACGGAAATGGAGAATGGGGCATTCACACAAGCCCTGCCCTGGTCACCCACCTCAATCACTTATCCGGGTCATTCATTGTTCTAATTCAGCTACCACATTCTAAAAACACAAGAAAAATCCAAGCAGGGTCAAGGGCTTACATGGTCCACCATGCTGGACATCTAAGGCCAACCAGATGCCTATAGAAAGCTCACTGGGAAGATTTGAGTGCAATCATACCTTCCTTCCTGCATTCCTTGGCATTTGATCTGCAGAAGCACAATGACAGTAATGCAGGAACCAATACCCAGTCAAGCGGATTACTGGCTACTAATGATCCTCATCACCTTGAATATTGGGCCTCAAACCCTGAGATTTCATGATGTGGTGAAGGACATAATTATTCCAAATCCATATATAATTCAATTTTCTCTAATTTCCCCCTCCCTATTTAATTGCCTCCCCCCCACTCCGTCCGGTCATGTACTGTCCTCCCATCCTCTCACTTCCATTAACAAGTGTCCTCCGTTCCATACCTAGCAGTGGCAATAGACTTTCAGTAATTTCTTTATTTCCCCCTGCCCTTCAGGCAGCCTGGAATTTTATACAGTGTGATGGTGCCCTCCACTCAGCCACCCACCATTTTTACTGGCCAACATAGGAAGCTTCTTTTGGATTGGTTGCAGTGGGAGTTCCTTCACCTATTTTGGCATCTGGCACCCTCCTGCTAAGTTCATAAGCTGTTCACTAAGAAAATGACTCTGGCTGTGCATTGAGAATTCAAGGGGTTAAGGCAGTAGTGGCCCAACTTCAGCCCTCTAGATGTTTTGGACCAGAACTCCCAGAATTCTAAGCCTGTATTGCCAATGACTAAGGACTGTGGAAGCTGTGGTCCAAAACTTCTGGAGGGCTGAAGTTTGGCCACCACTGGGTTAAGGGGAAAGAAGATGGACACCTTAACTCACTACCATCAAAGGTGGAAAAGTACTTAACCTGGAACTATCACCAGCACATTTTTGCTGGTAGGGTGGAGGAGCAGTCATAGGCATATAGTGCTACCCATCGACACAATGCTGTGTGCACTGAGGGCACCTACCAGTGATGCCATAACATTGCACATGCCCCATCCTTTTAACACTTAACTGTCAGCTTCTGGAACATTCCAGGAAATGCTGTCACACAAGGGCAAGTGTTCTTGCACAGAATGAGGAAAAGAGACTGAGCTTAAAATCAAGATGCTGTTATTCAGTGTTACTTTCCTCCCATGTATAGCATATAGCTTCCAGATAAATCTTTATTAGAGATGGGCACGACTCAGGAAAAATGGTTTTTCATTTTTCGTTTTTCGTTTAGGGGTCCGTTTCGGCTTGTTTCCATTTTCGTGAGCTAATTTTCAATTTTTTTTTTCATTTCGTTTCGTAACGAAAACAAAAAACAAAAATAAAAACGATTTTTTTCCGTTTTTCCCCATTTAGTGCCATTAAATGCTTTTGCCGTAACGAAAAATGAAAATTGGCTCAAAATTAGTCGTTTCGTTTCTGTTTCCGTTCCATTTTGGAGCCAATTTTCATTTTTCGGTTCGTTGCGTAATGAAAACGAAAAACAAAAACGGAAACGAAAATTTCGCTAAGTCATGCCCATCTCTAATCTTTATTGTTAAAATGCACTGGGAGCAGTCCCAGAAATGTTTTATTTGTTTGTGACATCTTTAATATTTTGAAATCTTTAAACAGTCCATATTAAAAACACAATTTTCAACCGACGCAACTTAATCCAATACTTTTTTCTCCCTTTAAAGATGTGTTAACTATTAAATAATAAAATCATGTAGTTTGGTGCCCTTGAAATCCTTCTGAAATTACACCACCCACTTCAGCTTTTGTCACTTTAGACTGACCTAGAAATCAGATTCTTAGCCAGTAGGCCCTTGAGAGCTATACAGGACCAACTGTTTGCGGCACACATCTATGCCGTGCTGTTGCATGGCAGACAAAAAAGTGGAGAGGGAGATGTTGGAGCTTGCCCTGACTTCTAAATATCAAACGAAAGCCACCAAATAGGTTCAGTGCAGGTTCTCAAATGCTTCTTCTTAGAGCCTTTTCACATGACCCCTAAACTCCGCGGCAAATGGCTCCCAGCTCCAGAGCATAAAATTGTTTCCCCACCAGCTCCGGAGTTTACAGAAAATTAAGTGCGACCACGCCCACCTAAGCGCGTCCCAGCGCACTTTTCAGGTACCTGCTCTCCAGGGGTGAAAATCCCTGATGCAGATGTAAAGTAGAGAGTGCCGGGCTCTCCTGGCTTCTGTTTGTTGTTGTTTTTTTGCCCCCCGCCCCTTTAAGAGACAGGAATCAGGACGACGACGGGGCTTGGGGCGGCTTCGACCGGCAGACGGAGGTGAGCCTGCATTCTTTTCTCTCTTTTTTTCTCCCTCCCCTCATGCAGACAGGAGCAAGGAAGTGCGGAGGGGTGGGAACACAGGAAGAGCAATGAACCCCCAAGATCTCTGGTCCGAATTTAAGTGGCCAGCGGATCTTAGGGGTCGTATGAAAAGGCTTTTAAAAACTGATGGCTTTAACATGCAAGATGCCTAATGGTGTCACTCACTCTGCTAGCTTTATAAAAATCTTGTCCTTGAACTTTTAACTCGCTCTTCAAATGTTATAAGAAAAACAGGGCAGCAGATGGTACTGGAAACATAGTATTTGCAAAGGTAAATAACAGATTGCTAAATCAACAAGTATCCTTTTGCTGTGTTATTTTTTCATGTTTGGAATTTTCCAGACAGAAGCAAAGCTATTTTCTTTGAATCTTCATGTCATATATGATAATAGGTCCGTGCATATGTGTTTTTAATGATCACCTATTGATGTTACCCATTCATGCAGATCGAGGGCAACCTTGAATTGATTTATATGTATAAAAACTGGTGCATCAATGTTTATTGCTCACACACACCAACCAAGGTGAGACCACTGACTGTTATCTATTGGCTTGGCTTCAATAAATCAGACTTAAACAGTACAGTGTTTGTGCTCCCTTAGTTTATTTCAGTTTAGTTATTGGATACTGGTTCCGAGCCAAGCATGGACTCAAAGATATTCTGTAAAAAATGATAACATTATGATCTTGGATTCACTTTGGTCAAGACTCAGGACAAATCACAGTCTGTGATTTCAGCTGGAATGTGCAACTGTGACTCGTCTTGAAGTGTTAAAGCAGAATGTCTGTGAAGATTCTCAGTCATCCAGGTGAGTTTATCTGAAAGTTGAGTCATGGCTACTGGACTTATTTTTTGAGAGATAGAAACGTTTCACTGCTGTTAAACCAGAAGTTTTCACTCTCTCACTTTAAAGGAGAGAAAGATAAGCATCATTCCTGGTTACATAAATGCCTTTGAACCAGATTGTGGATTTTAAACCCTTTCCACTAATACATTTTTCAGTGTTCATAAATAGCTTGTGTAAGGTTGCACAGAAGGAGGATTTAGTGGATGCAAACAATGGTAATATTTAAAGAAGGCAGCTAATTCAAAGAATTCTTGGAGGAAGAGCTATTACTTAAAGGCTTATTCACCATTCCAGACATCTGGGCCATTGCTAGTTCTCCTTCTAATACACAGACATCTGTATGAAAGGAAATTTCAATTATTGTTCCGCCTGGAGTAGGCAAACCAGGAACTGGCAAACCACTCCAGTATTGCTGCCAAGAAAACTGCATGGACATGGGGTCACAAAGAGTCAGTCACAACTGTAACGATGCATACACACACACACACACACACACACACACACACACACATTTACTAAAACCCTTTCTATTTAAAAAACTGACCACCACTGCTCTGGTTCTGCTGTATATAGGTGAATATATATTGTATTGGCATACACATAAACCCTGTCTGGCAAAGAAGCATACTGTATACGCACAAGGGGCTGTGGTTGTGATTCCACTCCATGATTAAGTCACATAATAGTCAATAATTGCACTAGAGAAGTGGTGGTGAACCTTTGGCCCTCCAGATGTTTTGGACCACAACTCCCACAGTCCTTTGTCATTGGCAATATAGGCTTGGACTTCTGGGAGTTGTGGTCCAAAACATCTGGAGTGCTAAAGGTTTGCCATCACTGCTCTAGACAGTGCTTATGCAAAGTGGGAACTATATTTAGTCCTCTCAGCCATGCCACCCCTATGACAGGCATGACAGTGGCTCATCAAGAGGGAACTGCATCTATGAAGGCCTTCCTTCTCATGCAGAAATGCAGCTGCATCAGGGCTCAAGTGGCTTTTTAAATAGAAGACCTTAGCATCAGTTTTGCCCTCCGCTTGCTCTGCTCCACACATAAACTAACAAATTGAGGTGATTTTAGTCAACATTCTCTGCTGAATTGCAACTGGATTCTTGCAATTAGACATGGGCACAGAACGACTAAATTACCGTTTCTGTTACCGTTCTTCGTTTCTGTTAGGTAACGGAACGAAGAACGACAATTTGGATGGGTCAGGCTCGAACCGAACAGAACCAAGAAAAATTTGTTCGGTGCTGTTCATTTCCGTTAGTGGCGGCGTGTGATAAAATGGACTGGAGCTGTGGGGAAAAACGGCGCAGGAAACTGCAGCTTTTTTTTTGGCAGAGCCCCAAGCACCAATCAGCTGTAGTGCGGGGGGCTTGGGACTTGGCAAAAAATAGTTTTAAAAGCCCCTGCTTTCCCAGCGCCGATTGGGCACACTGGGGAAGGGAAGCTCCCCGGCATATTTTTAAACCTCCTTTGCTTTTTAAAGAACAAGAAGATAATTTTCTCCGCCTCCCACTGCCACCTCCGGAACTCTGGGTCAAGCATGCCTAAATAAATCAAGCAATTTATTCCTAGCCAAGGTTTGGGTGCTCGCTTTCTTACATTCTCCTCCCCCCCCCTTTGCTCTGTCATCGTAAAAAGGGAAAATATTAACGAGCGAGCTCAGCGAAGTACACCCCCTTGGCCTCATCTTTCCTCCAGATCTCCTGGGCTTGCCTCTTCCGCCCTCATGGTCATGCCCTCCGTGCTGTGTGTGTGTGTATGTGCGCGCCACGCATGTGCATGGGGAAGAGGGGAAAGCTGGTGGGGATTCTGGGAACAATGCTGTGCTCCTTAAAGGAGCGGGTTGTCTTTCCGCATCCATTTGGCAATGAGGGTGAGGGACCATGAGGCAGAGGACGCAGCAACCCCAGGAGGAGATCCTGAATCAAGGTGGGGGTAAAAGAGGGTGTATTTTGCTGAGCTCGTTATGTTGCTATTTTGCTTTTTTGTGACGGTATGGTAAAGAGCGGTGGGGGGGAGGGGGAGAATTTAAGAAAGCGAGCACCTGTTCCAGAGTTTGGGAGGCGGTGGCGGTGGCAGAAGATGGTGAGAATTATTCTTGTTCTTTTAAAAACAAAGGAGATTTAAAAATAGGCCAGGGCACTTCCACCCCGATACACCCGGAAAGCACGAGCTTTTAAAACTTTTTTTGTTTGTTTGCTGAATCCTAAGCCTGCGCTACAGCTGATTGGCGCTTGGGGCTGTTCCAAAAAAAAAAATGCTGCAGTTTCTGTGCTTGCTTTTTCCCATAGGAATGCATTGCTTCAATGCATTCCTATGGGAAAACGACAATCGAACCAAAACGACAAATGGAACGAAGTTTTTCTAGAAAAATCCATTTCAACGGAACCAAACTGAAATGAAAAGGGGCCGAACCAAAACGGAAACGGAACACCATTTTTGCATTTCATGCCCATCTCTACTTGCAATTAATGAACTCATGGAAGGATGCAAAATATTTTGTTTTAATGATACTCACTTCGCTGGATTGCTTGGTGGTTTATGTATTTGGCTGTGGAGCCAGAGGTTGGGAGTTCAATTCCCCCACTGGGCATCCAAGGGGGAAGAACCAAATTGTGTGGCCTTGGACAAGTTGCACAAGTCCCAGGTTGCTCCCAGAAGAAGAGAAGGGTAAAGCACTGCTGAGTAATCTCTACCTAGAAAGCCTGCAACGGGATGCATGTAAGTCAGAATTGACTTGGTAGCCCTTGAACCTTAGAGCTATTCATTTACCTGCCTCTGCTGTTACTTGTCTCTGTGCATTGTCTAGTATGGTCTTATGTAGAATTTGATCTGTGCACTGTTAAGAGACTTGACTACATTAATGATGCACACACACACACACGAGTTGGGCAGCTGTCAAAGACAAGAGCTATACATGCCATGTGTTCTCTTCTTGGCCCTCTAACCTAGTCTGTTGTTGTGAAGAAGTGATTCAGCTGGCCAGTCCAATTGGCTTTGTTCATGCGATTGGGAGAGGTGCCATCTTGACCTGTGCTTCACGCACTGGAAATTCTTGGGAAAACCATCAGCCAGATGGCAGCACAGAAAGCCAGATCATGTGGCAAAACCTTTGCCCTAGGTCATGGGAAACCAATGAGCAGAAGGACATAGATGCATGAATGCATAGAAATGTGATGCTGGACTCAGCAGTGTATGTATACCAGACATCACATGCATACCACATGTGTTGTAATGTCCATGTTTACCTAAGTAAGGGTTAAGATGATAAGAGCATAGGGAGACATTTGTATCATTGGCCAACAACTCAAAACTAATAATAACAAAAAGGGCTCAGCCAAAACTGTTTCTGGTGCAACCTTGAATTACTTCAATATGTGACATACTTGAATATGTAACAATTAATTGGTCCACATTTTATAAGATTAGTCTATGAATATCAGTCCCAAGTAGAGATGGGCTTTTCATTGTGGAAGTGGTCAGCTTCCGAAACAAACTGCGGTAGCCCAGGTGGTGTTCGAAACCAGAGGAACACAATCAACCATTCCTTTACCTTGTGCTGGGCTCGTGTGAGGTTAAACTCCAATGAGCAGGAAGCCTCTGAAGCCTCTGACACATAATCTTTTCTTCTCCCTGGTGCTGTCCAATCAGACAGGAAGGCGGGATGATGCATTTCCTGGCACAGCTTCTGATTGGCCAGCACCAGGGAGAAGGAAAGATGGCGCATCAGAGGCTTTGGAAACTTGTTTATCGTTGGAGTTTAACCCTGCGCGAAACCAGCACAAGGTAAATGAATGGTTGAGTGCATTCCTCTGGTTCCGAATGCCACCTGGGCTCCCATGGTTTGTTTCAGAAGCTGACCACTTTCAAAACAAAAATCTCTAGGTAAACTACAACCCTTCTCTCTCTCTCTCTCTCTCTCTCTCTCTCTCTCTGTTGGAAGTTAAACAGCAGCTATATTCTGTTTTTAAAAGGCCAGCTCTTAAGCAACTGATATGAAATTAATGCACACATTATCTTTATTCTCTTCACTGTTTTAGAGGTTTACCTTCCGGCTGGATGAAACTGTAAAAGCACACACAGTTGTGGTTATACATAAAATATGTGTTAATGCAGTGTCCTGCAAATTGATGGTGCCCATTAAATATTTCACCCCAGAGAAAGATTGGAATGTAGCCCAAAGTACAAGTAGATTGGTTTACTGAAATAGTTTTGGGGCCTACTTTTAAATAGTTACTCCTCATTCTAGCTAATTTCTGATTATTTTATCAAGTTCCGACATGGTCTTCAAACTTCACCTATATATCTCATGACAAATAATCAAGCCAAAACAGGTCACGTCATGACAATTTACTTCTGATGGTACACCACAAAGTGAAGAGAATATAAATAAATACAGAACAATACCAACATATTCAAATTGTTGCAGGAAGGAAGAAGCAACTTGCCTTTAACACAAAGGGTAAAAGAAGCTTACCCATATGCACCAAATAAATACAAATTAAACTGATGATTTCAGACAAGAAGGAATTTGAAGAGATAATTCCTCATATGTCATTAACAGATGATTAGTTTTCTTTAAATATTTCATGAGAGAAGAAACATCCAGGGCAGCAAAAGTTATGGCAAAAACAGGAGGCCAAATAAACCATTAGGAAAATGCTGGATACATGGTTTTTGAGATTATTGACGTATGACATAATAAGTTATAACATACTTTTGGGGCCAGATTACAGTGCAAATGCCAAATTATTCACTTCTTAACCCATATGTGCAACTAATAATCAAAATAAATTTACAATCTTGATATATGATAGCTGGGCAACCTCAACAGGGCTGGCAGCTGCTTTTCAGATTTGGCAACAGCCCAAGGATTGCCCTCTCAGAGGGAAGATGGTGATGACATGATTGCAAAGAAGGCCAATGCAGCTATAGGCTACTTTTTAAAAAGGTAAAGGTTCCTCCCCACACACACACGTGTGTGCTAGTCATGTCCGACTCTAGGGGTGGTGCTCATCTCTGTTTTCAAGCCCAAGAGCTAGTGTTGTGCAAGTCCGTGGCCATGTCGCCGGCATGGCTGCACAGAACACTGTTTATGCTTTTTACAGTGGTATCTATTTATCTACTTGCATTTACATGCTTTCGAGCTGCTAGGTTGACAGGAGCTGGGGTTATCAGCAGAAGCTCTCTCCGCTGGGTGGTACTCAGGATTCGAACCGCCGAGCTGCCGACTTTGCAGCCAACCGATTCAGCACTGTAATGCAGTATTAAAGCTGATGGGGGGGTTAGAATTGAAATATGTAATAATAATAATAATAATAATAATAATAATAATAATAATAATAATA